>CM076976.1:41640882-41743382 GCA_039105355.1 Benthosema pterotum
GTGTCCTGGTGGGGGGGGGGGAGGGGGGGGGGGGGGGTTCTGGACTGGTCGCCTGGATTTTGGTATGAGGCCGGCAAAGGCAAAATTGTCCGGGTGGGTAAACATGCGCCAATCCGCCCCTGATGTTAACATAATAGAGTACAGAATTGTATTGTATATGTGAATATAGGCACACAAATGTTAAACCTACTTGTCGTAACGGGCTTATTAGGGTCCACATCGCCATTGATGCTCTTCCTTCGGGTCTCATCATCACCAGACTCCTCTGATTCACCCCTTCGGTCCACTACACAGAGTACAGACAGGAATACAATGACAGGTGATGTTTCATTTAAAGATCTATTATTACATTCAAAACCGCTCTCAAAGGGCACCTACAGATGGCTGCAATTCGAAACTGGCCTCTGTAAAAAAAAATGTATATAAAATCCCCCCACCCACCCCGCCTCTCCTCATTGTACATTTCTCTTTTCCCTTTTTACCTCCACTATGATTTTACCTCCATGATTTACTGCTTCTGATTTTACTGAAGTAGTTGTTATGTATGTACGGTATTTGAATGCCTTAATGAAATGAACAAGTTGGCCACTATTGTAAACAAGTGTATGCTTAACTAGTGTGTCCAATCAGCTTTTTCAGATTTGATGCAGTTGTACTTGAATTGTACTGTAATTCTCCAAGCTGTTATCAGTTTTGTAGCAGTGTGTACTTGACTTGTACTGTAACTCTCATCTCTGTTAATAAAAAAATCATTCATTCATTCACATGTTAGACAGATATTGAGAGCTCAGCTAATCTCAAATTCCCTGATCCATAGCTCTAATGTTAGTGAAACACAAGTCCTTGCTATCCCCAAATGTTCAGTGTCACGACTGATTAAACAAACCGTTAATTCCAATTAAAAAAAATAATGTAAAAAAAAAAATAGGATAGCCTATCAAAAATGCTTTGATCGAGGAGGGCCGATCGCTTTCCTTCGCGACAGCTTGATGGGTGTAACGTAGGCTACTGTAAGCTAATCGTTGCTATCGCCTTTAGCTATGTGTATATTTATATGATGACCCCTTAAAGCAAGCTAAAACATAGAACAGTTATTGTCACACAGTGAACAACATAAAGCAAACTGTTCGTTTTACGGATCCGGTACCAGTATGCTCAGAGAAACGAGCCATCTTATCTTAGGATGATAACACAACAAGTACATAACATTAGCTAACGGTGCATGTTGTTAGCATATTATCTAGTAAGCAAGGATGAAAGTATAGGCCAGTAATAAACAGTGCAAGTTAGACCTGGGAGGATGATTTGCCCACTTTGCATGTTCGACTAGATGAAAGACTAGGCCAGTCAACTGCCACAACGATAAACGCAGGCAGCAGCGTTTGGACGTATTTATTTAACTCACCTTCCATGTCTTGAGGCTCTCCTACATTCAGGGAAGCCATATCTCCTGGAGAAAAAACACAATCCTGACAACCGCGCTCAACCAATCAGGTGTCAGGCAGCAGAACGTTTTCCACAAGCAGAGCCATAGTGCAAGACAGAGTTACGAAAACTCCGTTCACTTCATGGGACGAGCCCAATGGCGGCTCTTCTACACAGCCTTGAAATGAAACAGGGACAAAATTGGGACAGTCGCGCAAGTACTTGGACCACGTGACCAGACTGTTTTCTTCCCCCTCAATGTCGCAACTACTAGATGGCTTTGGCCACGAGAGGGCACCCCGCTAGGGCCTCCATCAGTTTGATGCAGTCAGAGATCCATCCAAGTGATCCAACATACCTGTACTAAGTGAAGGAGCTCAATTGACCCTTATGAGTCGGTAATTCCCAGAGTTTCATTTTACAATTGAGTAATAACAACCCCGCAAAAGACCCGCCCGTAACTTGCTTGTGTGTGTGTGTGTGTGTGTGTGTGTGTGTGTGTGTGTGTGTGTGTGTGTGTGTGTGTGTGTGTGTGTGTGTGTGTGTGTGTGTGTGTGTGTGTGTGTGTGTGTGTGTGTGTGTGTGTGTCTTCCTTCAGGCCAAGTTCAATGAACCAGCACTTCCTTGCTTTTGTTGGAAGTTAAGTTGGGTCATAGTCTTTTGTTTACAAGTTTACAATAGCTCAGTTTGCAGACAATAGCAAAAACATGACTCTCTCAAAATGGAACAAAAATACAAATATCTCGCAAAACAAAACAAACAAAAACAAACAAAGCAAAAGTCAAAAATAGAGGTCACCCACCCCTACATAACAAATACATCTAGATCACATCACAAAGATAAAACTGACAAAGTGCAGGTGCATGGAACTTGACTAGAAGGAAGACATCAGAATTACAGTACAGTACACGCCCAAATGTCACCCGAAAATATCAATTAAATTGGCTTATTCTGCTTTTTGGCCGACTCTGCCCACTTTTCGACCATCTATTTTCCTCCTCTGATAAAAAACCAAAACTCCCTGTCAACACGATAGATAGAGATATCTACATCCAGTCTGAAACGCATTGAACACAGTACAAAATCATGGCAGCAGCAGGTTAAAATTGGTTCAGGCTTCTTCCACATCAATACATACAAATACGAACCACCAGGGACTCACTGGACTAGTAGGCTGATATTATTTATATTGGATGCAGAATTCAGAGTTTTTGCCTTCTCGTGACGTGTTATTAGTTATTAGCACAGTGGTATAAAAGCAGGAACAATCAGACAGATATTCGTGTAGTTTACAGGCACAAGATGCATTTGTAACTATACTAAAAATGATATGCACTAATGAGTGACATCATAGTCATAGACATCATAGTTTCTCAAAAGCTCCGTTTTGCATGACAGCTACACTGCTCTGGATATTTTGGAAAATCTTAAAAGTATAGTAAGTGATTTCACTTAATTCAAATATTCTTCTTTTTTGGGTAATCATCCTTAGTAGTGTGTGATGACCATCTAAGGAGTTCTTCCTGTCCCCAGTGAGCCCCGCCCCCTGGGGTCAACAAACATAGTTTCAGTTTGGCCTTTGGGATAAAAGCCTTCTGTCCAATCAGGATGAGAGGGACCTTCCTCCAATCAGGATCGGGTGGGGGTGGGCCTTGGTGTATGTGTTGTTGTTGTTGTACTTACTCTCACTGTAGAGCGTGTGCATGTGCACATCATGCTACCGGGGGGAACGGAGCGTTTTCCAAATCACCCAAATCACTTACTATAGGCTACCTGTAACTTATTTATCCTTTTCCCAAAAAACTGTTTGAGTGGCGGGGAATGCTGTTGTGTCGTTGAAGGGCCAAAATGCATAACACATAAGACAACTCACACAAGCTGGTAACTACTCACTCAAAATCAATACTCATCACACACATTCACCTCAGATTGTTTCTCAACAGTCACTCCTCAGTCCTCACTCATTCACACACTTATTGTGAAGGAGAAAGGACCTCAAGACAGGAAACTACATATGACCCACAGAGTCATATGTCGTTTTGGATTAAGAGTGTCTGCTAAATGCCTAAATTGTAAATTGTATATGCTGACAGCTGGCCCAAGCTGGTCTGCTGTGCATACTGGGCAAATGACTCATTCAGCACAACATGCACCTCTAAACAGGTACTTGTGCATGTGTGACAATGAGCCAGCAAGGCTCAAAACATTATGTTATGTTATTAACATAATTATGTTAATAACATAACATAATTGTAAACACTTAAGGCTGATCTACGGTACATTATATAGTTTTCAGATGTTTGGTCTCCCCCCTACCTGTCACACACTCAGATTCAGTGCATGCACTATGGCCGACTTATCAGTAGTCCAATACACATAAACCTAACAATCAGACCGATGCCTATAACCTAACCCCCCAAAAATCAAAAGTGATCTTTATAAGTAATCTTTCACTAAACAGTAACACTATTGTCTCCATAGTATCAGGCACATAAGCACACAGTCAGGGGAGGAGACAGTTCACTGTCCCAGATAGTTAAAGTAATATCTAATCTCAAAAGTTTACCCACAAGTTATCTTTGTAGGCTTTGCCAATATACATAAATATTTAGAAGACTGAAAAAATAACATGGTATTCATGCAACTGACACCACATGCCTAGTGATAGACATGAATGTAGAACAAGACGTTCTACATTCACTGATGTATAGGATATGCTGAGAATGACAAACACAAGAAAGTGTGATAGTCAAAGTTTTATCATCTTTTGTAGCAGCCGTATAACATATATTGCACTCAATTTTGGGAAAGGTTCTTGAGAAAATAGAAGGAAGGCACTGGAGTAGTCTCGGACAACCTTTTTTTTTACAGAGTGTAGGCAAAACCTCACTGTTTTGATGTCTTCGTCAGGTCAGCCATACGTTCTTGGTAAAGCTTCATGCAGCAATATTGTGTGGGGGCCAGGTCTGAACATGCATATTTAATCCATCAAAACAGCTTTGAGTGTTCTCACTGGATTTATCAGTCAGGAGTGTTTAACTTTAATCTTGATAGAAAAGATAGGAAGGGTTTGAGGAGGATTTTTATCCAAATAAAATGAGTTCAGAGCTATGTGTAATTTAAGGCAATACACAATTCTCTTAAATTACTGACAAATGTTCAGGGCAATACAAATACAGACCAACAAGCAGGAGATATGATTCTTATGGAATTCAAAGGTGTTTGACGAAACAAATAACTTTATACAACCTGACTGTTCCAGAGACTGTAACTCAGTGGTTTTGTGTGTTGACTTTTTTGATAATAACATATTGCTTATATCTACTGCAGTGCTTTGTACAGTATGTGTAAATGATGTAGTAATGCATGATGTGATGCATGATGTGACAGGTGTACTTCTGCATGCCATTCCTTCATACTGTAGGTACAAGAAAATGTCCTTGTGGGGAAAGTTCATGTGTTCATGTGAGCGTATGAGTATTCAGTGTGATTGCTAGCTGATTCCTGGCCTTGACAAACAAACAAACAAACATGCCCATTCAAACATCTGATACTGATTGGATCATTGGATTACGGCTTGTGTTACTATCATTGGAAACTTATCAGATGCAACGAAAAACTGTCTGTGTCACTCGAATGCAGGGCAGTATGATATTATCCCATAACAGGTTGTCTGTGAAAACATGGGAAATTAAAAATTGTAAATAAATCAAGGATGTGAATAAAATCAATTTCTAATGGATACAGCCTGGAAGAGAGCTCGTTGGGTGGTCTCCAACATTTTTAGAATGTTTCAACCCTCAACAACTTTACTCTCCAGTTGACGGATCAGTATGTCTAATCTAACTTTAGACCTCCAAAAAACTTTCACTTTTAGACCTTTTTCAGACATTTTTAGCATCCTATAAGTATTTTATTTTTATTCAAAATAGCAAATATAGCAGCTCTAGCTGGTATTTTTATTTCAGTCATGTTTGTTTTTACAGAAGTGCCTCACTGAACCCCCATTCAAAACCAAAACTATTATAGCACATCAACCTGATTTAAAACATTCCAGCGAGTGAGAGAGTGATAGTAAGATTTTTTATTATTATTATTATTTTTAAGATTAATAGGTTTGATCATGACAGTGGACAGAGTCTCAAATTCAACCAACCAATGATTAAGCCTACTACTGAAAATAATGAACTGTCAGGACACATGGGGCACCGCCCATCAACACTAACTAACCAATCAGAAGCCAAGTCCGTGTGCATTTAAAGAAAACATTGACCAGGCAGCTGAGCACAGTGACATCTACCAATGCTGGAAAGAGTGTGGCGTTTTCCTGTGTCTCTGGAGATTAATTTAAACGGATTAAAGTAATCGTTTTAGGTTCTGAAGGTGCATTTTGGCTTGATCTCGTGAATACATTTGTGTTTCAAATGCATTCATCGTTTACCATAATTTTATTGTTCCACTTATCGTGGAGCTTTCCAATTGGTAAGTATAACTTTTATGCG
Source organism: Benthosema pterotum (assembly GCA_039105355.1). Taxonomy (NCBI): domain Eukaryota; kingdom Metazoa; phylum Chordata; class Actinopteri; order Myctophiformes; family Myctophidae; genus Benthosema; species Benthosema pterotum. The sequence goes on from CM076976.1 coordinate 41,646,810, forward strand.
TTATTGTAGTGGCCAAAGAGCCTAATTACGACGTATTAACTGTTAAACCTTGTGTGTTTTTAGACACGGCAATAATTCAGATCCAACACACGGGAGTGGTCGGCAGGGCGGAGACCGTGGATCGGGTCCTTGTCAACGGATTGTCACCCCCGAGCAGAGGCACGGAAGTAGCGGATATTATAAAGACGTTGTCGGTGGGTTCGCCCCTCAGATCCCTGGAGGATGAAGTATTCTCAAACCAAACTGCAGGTAAACTTAAAGCATCCCGTCGTGTGGTTGTTGTAATCCGGTCAAGTTCAGTGTTTTATTTAGACTGTTCTTCTTCCGCAGACAACCACACTTTTATCCGTTTGCGTGAATGTAAACTGGACGGGTCAGGGCAGCAGGTGCATTTGACCGACAGTCTTTTCTACGACGGGGCGATATACTTGATGCTGGACTGGACCACCGACACATGGACAGCCCAGAGACCCCAGGCTGTGCCACTCAAAACGAGATGGGACCAGGAACCAGAGCGCACCAGAAAGGAGAGGATTCGGCTCCAGGAGGGATGCCCTAAGCTTATGGACGTGTTGATGCTTTCTGCAGACAAAGATGGTAGGATATCGCCTTAATATTCTTAAACATTTTTTTTAATGAATAAGGATGGGCACTGGGCACACATAGTTTGGCGATTAAAGTTCTTGTTGTTGTGTTGGCCATAAAATGACACATGACTGAAACAATTTCCACATTTCCCTATGGGCCATAAAATGACACATGACATTGTCGCTATGATCCACCTTAATTTCTAAACGGGTCTAAACAATACTTTGTTGCTGATCGTGATGAAATACCCTGATTAGTGCTAGAGTGTCCATGATTTCATTTTTTATTAATATTGTGTAAAGCTATGGTTTAAAAAAAAAGGTATGCATAGCTCAACTGACAACTATTTTCCCACTTTCTGAACTGGCCTGCAAAACTATGTTCTAGACAATAATTGGGAACGTTGTCTTATAGTTCCACAGGTGGCTATGCCTGCTATTTTGGTCCCAATCTTGGCACTGCTGGTTTTTAGTGGACTAATCCTGGTCAGCCTACTCATAGCTAAAAAGCAAGGTGAGTGAATATGATTTGCCTTTGAATTTATCGCTGCACTTAATATTTTTCTCTGCCGAGACAGTTTTATACACTCACTATACAGTAACAAACGGACTAATCCTTAAAATGGAGTATTTTGTTTCAGGTCTTTTTCCTTGATTATATTGTCTCTTCCTATTACATAAGCTTCATTATAACTCATGTTGTGGTATTTGCGGTCACATGAAGTCTCATACCCATGAGAATGTTCTGTATGGTCATGGGATTTTCTTTTCTGCTTCCAGGAATGAGACACCCTGGAGGTAAGCACAGTCATGTATTCTCATGTTGGCTAACAGAATGGGTGAAGATTAATAGAATGTGTGTCTGTGTGATGATTCTGTCTATCACGTTTCACCCAGTGACCGAGATGAAAATTACAGAAAAACAGTTGGGCATTGTATTCTAGATGTAAAACTGAAGTGGTGGTGTAGCAAACTCTGGTCGTAGAATACAGCACTCTTTTGGAAATGTCAATCCGTATATTATCAAAATCCACGTTGTTGCAGCACGACTCAAAATAATTAAACTTTCGCGCAAGGGCATAAACGGTGTAGACTTACCCCTATCGACCCACAGACGGGTAACGACCACCATTCTGACCCTGACTGATTAACATGTTATAATTTAGAAAGGAAGCATTCATTAAAGATGGAGTGCCATAATTTTTTTTTTCTACCCTAAAACATGATCATCAGGTATTCATGTTATATGAAAGCTAAGATTTTTTTCCCAAAAAGTGTACAGTGTTTGTTAAACTGTCATTTTTATGATGTGTGTGTATATGAATGGGTGAATTTTGCACAACATAAAGTGCCATATAAATGCACCATTTTATTATGCTCTTTCCCCACAGGTGTCATTGGCTCCGTTATACACTATCCTCAGGACATCACAGACCTGTATCAAGATGGCAAGGGCCATCATAATGGTTACGATGCCTTGTAATACAAAGATCCGGCTCGGTCATCCTCAGTTCTTGTATCCATTTCCTTTTTCATATTTATTGACAATAGGTCGTTGAATGCAACCAAAGCACCAAAGTGTTCCTCAACATTCTTCTGCAACGTCCAGTATATTGGACTTTCTCTATGGCCTCTTCACAAATTTGTTTCTCGCACTTTAGAATGTTGTACCAACCCAATCTCAAACAAACGTGGTGAAATTGCATGGATTGGCAATTCTGTACAAAGCCCATTCTGCACTAATGCTTAGTATTGTGTGTATGGAGTTGACAAAGTGTTATTTCACTCTTTGGGAGAGATTGGGTTGAGTCCACTCTATTGAACTTGGCCGTGTTCAATACAGTGCTGTGCTATCTGTGCTATTTCACAGTGTTTGGGAGTCTATACTCCTTGCTTTATATTGGTGTATTTGAATGCAGTGTATGTACAGTATGTGTTTGTCTAAATATAATATTTACATTGATGCTTTTGAATAGTATTTCAAAAGCAGTATTTATGACTGATTTATACACTGAATGTATATAATAGCATTATATATATCCTACATATGTTTGTATAGTTGGCTCCACATTTTTAAATCACACAGATTGCCTTAAAACACGATCCAAAATGAACCTTTTATACTTGTAAATTAGTGTTTTGTTTTTAGAATCTATAGAACACTTTCTAGTCTGGCCTAAGTGCTATCTACTGTATATATTGTTTGTCAAATGTTTTGGATATGCATTTTGTTTCCTGCTGGTATGTGTACATTTTATAGAAAATCATAATAAAGAGGGTTTTTCTTGGATTATTTTGTCAAAATTGGGAGATCCAAGGTTGAAGGCTAGCTATGCGAAATTGCATCCATATTCCATGCTAAAACTCTTGTGTCTGTGGGATAATCATGGACATTTCTTAGTCACTATCTTGGTAGTTTGAGAGAGATGGGGCAGTGGGAGATGTGTCCTAATCTGAACTTGATGTAACTAAGCTGATATCCTTAAATAAAAAGACAGCAAATGAGGACATGCCTGGACTCTTTTTCATTCCACGGAATCCATGCACAAGTTGAAGTAATTATATAGACAACCTAAAATATGACTCTGCCAAAGCAGATGTTGGGTTTTGGATTCATTTTCTGTTTACTTTATTGACCAGAAACATTGCTTACACATACGCTATCCAAAACTGGCACAATTTATAAATAGTACTCATTTGTTCCTCAGATCAAAAATCCACACATTTGTCCCATTTCCAATAATATACCTTATCTGTAAAGTATTTCATACATGGTTGCAGTTCAAAGTGCATTGTACAGACTGGACAGTAATTCACAGTAAGTAACCGGTTAATAAAGCAAGCAACAGGTAGGCCTACTCAACACAGAATATATATGATCATGTTCACGAAACAAACACAGTAGAGAAAAAAAGAAGAAAAATATTTAATTTTATTTTAAGCCAGTCTCAGTTGGCATTTTGTGATTCAGTTAATCAATTAATGAATAAAATGAAAAAGGGGCTATAGTGAAAACACATTTTTACACTACGAAAATCAAAAATCAGGTTGGGTGCATATGTGACTTATAACAATGATGTTGTGCCTAACTTCTAAATACAAATGAAATACTGTAAGCCCTGATTGATCATGACTCACCAGGAGCCAGGTTAGCATGGATCCAGGTTTTTTGGCCTGTAGGCGCAAGGCGGCGGTACACTTTAGTGTGGGACCTTTTCTATGGATGCGAGGCACGATTTCATCTAGTGTCGTTTGTCCAGAGCATAGAGACAGATTTACGCAAACTCCGTTTACTTCATGGGGCCAGTGCAATGGCGCTCTTCTGCACGGACTTCTGTTGAGAATGGGGACAAATCCTGGACCAGGAGTAGGCAACAGCCCAGCTATAAATATTAACAGTATAACATAAACGATAAAGAGAATGTAGTTGTTACTGTACAACACTATGAATGTAGTTCGACAGTTACAACAGTTTAATGTAGTTCAAAGTTTGAACTACATTGTTGCAACTTTGTCCCTATTCCGGCTGCATGTTTCTGACACCTCAATGTTGCAACCCTTTAGTACTAGATGGCTCTGGTCCAGAGCAGAGAGACCTTTGTTTTGCGTCTCTCGACCAATCATATCAATCTATACTTGCACTAGGTTGCGTGGCGACGTTTTGAATTGACCAATCACAATAGCGTAATAGGACATTTAAAGCAGGCGTTGTTCTCTTGGCGAAACATTTGAAAAATACACTCTGTGATTCTGCGACTGATTCATTTTGACTACTGCAGCGACGTTTCGTTTTGAGGTAAATGTATGGGTTTATATGTTAAATAAACGATCATCTGGAAGACAAGTTAACAAAGGAATATCGCGTTGGAATGCATGTTTTGTTTAGGAAGAAAATACCGTGTATTTTTTTTTTACGTTAACGTAATGTTAGCAGTGTAGCTAACTGACTGTTGTGGGACGCTACTAATAACAAGACTTTGTAACGACGCCATTATCTAGCAGCCACTTTCGCCACTGTCGTGTACTGTAATTTGTAAATGAATATTGTACTGTAAATAAATATCGGTGGTTTTCAACCTTTTTGATACCAGCGCCCACTATTCACTCTGCATTTTAGCCACGGACCACCATTTGATGAATTTAGTCTTTCTGGCCCAAAACTGAGGATTCTTTTCTATTTCTGTCCACAGTTTAGGAGGAACTTGCTAGTCGTTAGTCAAAAATAACAAGTGATGTTTAAATATAATTTAACTCTTGAGAGTTGAATTAAAGTTCTATAAGGGTCCATTTGGTTACCAACTATCCATATATTTGCATGGGGACCACCTGGCAGTGGCATCCTCTCAGGGACCACTGGTGGTCCTCGGACCACCTGTCGAAAACCCCTGCTTTACAGTATTACTTTCAGTACAAGACACAAGGTTTGGTTGGGGTTTGGTGGTGTTGGTGTAAGTTAGTTCTGGTCTGGCCCTGGTCCAGAGCCCCACTGCTTCTGAGTCTGACTTGCATCAGACTCAGAAGCAGTGGAGCTCTGGACAGAGCTAGGTGTATGTGGATAGCCATTATCCAGGACTGCATTACCGTTTAACAACAGGATTAAACCAGTGGCTTTCAACCATTTTGATGGCAAGGCCCAGTATTTATTCAGCATTTGAACCACAGACCACCATTTGCCGACATTGAGCCTCAGACCCGAAATTGTCTGTCTACAATTGCATGCTGTATCTAGGAGAGAAAACGGACAAATATTGACCAAAAATGACAATCTACCTCCTTCAATTTTGTAGACTTCTTGTTTGATGTTTGAAAATTGTATTGCCTTTTGTTGTTGTTTAGTTGCCATGGCTCAGTTTGGGTTTGAGAATGACATTCAGAACATCATGAAGCTGGATATGCCGATCACCAACGCACCCATGCCCAGGTGGCAGAGGAAGGCCAGCTGCTCGGCCCCGTTGGGCAACAGCAGCAGTCTCACACCAGGGAAGTCTGGTAACAGGTCGCAGAGTTTGTCAAAAACGCCCAGCAAAACGCCAAACAAAACTCCAGGTAATCTGCTCACTGCAACTCTGCGTATACTGGGGGGTGAGGTGGGGTCTTTGTGTAAAAATCATCATCATCATTTTGCTTAAAGTGTATTGTAATTCTCCAAACAAAGTCCATAGATAAATCAAACATTGCTTTTATTTTTAGGTAAAAATATGAAGTGCACCCCGTCCAAAGCAGGGGGAGACAGATTTATTCCAAACAGAAACGGCAAACAAATGGATGTGGCCAGCTTCTTGTTGGCAAAAGAAAATGAGCCCATGGACACCAACGAATCTACAGCTTCAGCAGTACGTTTTGTTTTGTAGCATTGAGTTTACGGCACATACATTTGCAAAGACTGTCTGTTAATCCCTTTTTTGTCGTCTCTAAAGGAAAACCGGAAAGCTATGTCTGTCACCCTTAATGGCTGCAACCTTGAAGATGCTAAGATCTTGCACTTTGGTGGAAAGCCACTTAATGCTCCAGAAGGTAATTCGGTTACAACAAGGTACTAGTCCCCCTTTTTTAATATGGATGTAGAATTAAGAGGTTAATGATGTACATTTCTCAAATTGCACAGGTTATCAGAACAACTTGAAAGTCCTCTACAGTCAAGGCGCGACTCCAAGCTCCTCCAAAAAAACTAGATACATATCTTCTGTTCCTGACAGAATCTTGGATGCTCCGGATCTCAAGAACGACTTCTGTGAGCCATTTATCCCTTATGTTCAGGTTAACATGCCATGTCAGAGGTGTTGTACAGGTTCTTTAGACATTCATTATTTATAACTGCACATTTGAACTTGTCAGCTTTACCCTGGTTCTGTTTTGAATCCTTGCAGACCTGAACCTGCTTGACTGGAGCAGTCAAAACACACTTGCTGTGGCTCTTCATGACAGTGTCTACCTGTGGAATGCCACAGCGGGAGATATCACTCAACTGATGAAGATGGAGAATTCAGAAGAGTACATCTCATCTGTTTCTTTTAGCAAAGAAGGCCACTACCTAGCTGTTGGAACAAGTGATTGCAAAGTTCATGTGAGTATGGTGTCATACAAGACATTCATTCACCCTGATCTTGAAATTGTTTGGGATCTCATGACATTCATCTGCTGCTCTCCCTTTGTCTCCATTTTCACTTTTCTTCCATAGTTGTGGGATGTAGCAAATGAGAAGCGCTTGCGCACCATGGCCGGCCATTCAGCCAGAGTTGGAAGCTTGTGTTGGAATGAGCATATTATTTCCAGGTAAAACTAATATTTGAAGGTCTAAAACAGACTTGTGTTGTGGAAGTTCTGAATATTAACTCTATAAAACTAACTATAAAAACCTGATAACAGTGAAGATGGAAATTCAAGGTGTGTGTGTGTGTGTGTGTAATTGAGGTCATAACCTATAAGAAAAATGGATTGATTGTGTGTATTTTTTTTTTATTTTTTTGTAGTGGCTCCAGATCGGGGCGCATTCACCATGACGATGTTAGGATGCCAAACCCAAACGTTGCTTCACTGGAAGGCCACTTCCAGGAGGTGTGTGGCTTGAAGTGGTCCCCTGATGGCAGATACCTAGCCAGTGGAGGCAATGATAACATGGTGCACGTGTGGCCTAGCGTGGCAGACAGCAGCAGCCCCAACACACAACCAATCCAGTCCTTTAGTGAACACACTGGAGCAGTCAAGGTAAGCAATTACTTTCTGAAAACCAGCTGCGTCGTTGATAGTTGATTTTCAGTATTTAGCTTTTGTTATTCGTCAACTAAATTAAATATTACCAAGGTTCATCCCCTAACCTTTTCAGTCAATTGTATAATATGTGAACCTTTATTCTACACTTACAAATGCTGTGCGAAACCTTGACTGAGATAAATAAACCAACACTTATGAATAGATTTTCTCACGATTGGGTGAAATTGAGATGCTCAGGACCTGAGCTTTTTGACCTTTTTCAACCTGCCTTCATATAATTGGTTCTCACTAATGTGCATGATAAAATGCCTTTTTCTTCATTTTGTATTGACTTATTATGGGAGCGCTGTGGGAAGTTCACAAACCTATCCACCATGCTTATCATCGATGGGGTAGCCTGGTCTAGCCCTCAATGATTTTGGCCTTGGGGGGGCGGGGTGCCGTGGGATCCACACGGCAGATCGAGCTGATCTGATTTGATCTCACGAACGTGTCGTCATCCCCGGCCCCTCCCGCGCCCGTCCACTGCTGTTCTACGTCACATCATTTAGATCAACGCCCACCCCGGAAGGTTGACTCCCCCCTCAAGGCCACTTCGTGTAACGAGTTAGTCCAGGCTTTCCGTTTTCGCGCAAGGCGGATGAAAATGAAAGCCTGGGTGTCGAGGCTATCGATGGGGAAACCAAGCTAATACAAACTGCTAGCTTTATATTCCTGAACAGTTGCAACACTGTAATGGAAGCCAATGTTCTCATGATAATGACGTAAAAATCTATTCATTCATCTTGTTTAAAAAAACAAATCTGCCTAACAATAATGCACCTCCTATAGGATACAGTCTGTGTAGGGGAAAAAATGTCATTTTTATGATAAACATTAGTGAGGGCCAATTATATGAGTATAAGTATATAAGTTGAAAAGTGGTGAAATGGTCCTAAAAGAGTTGAAGATGTAAAAAGGAAAGTTGAACAAGCCTAGTTTAAAAATGAAAGTAATAATAATCACTTGCAGCACATTGATTTTATTTTGAGGAACCAATGCATTTTCTTTCTCTATTAGGCTTTAGCCTGGTGCCCATGGCAGTCAAACATCCTTGCATCTGGAGGTGGTACCAGTGACAGATGTATTCGTGTCTGGAATGTCAATAGTGGCTCCTGCATTAGCTGTTTGGATACTCAGTCCCAGGTAATGTCACACTACTGCTTCAATGCTGTCTAATGGATTCTGCAAACTACATTTATTTTATTCATTGCGTAGACCAATGCATTTTGGCAATTGCCCAGCCTTACTCACGGAAGGCATATTTGCTGAAACCATGCCCTCCTTTTGCAAGGCCTATGGGTTTTCCAACGCTTTGAATGGAAATCTTGAAATTTAATTGTATCATGATCGGAAAACTGTCTTGCTGTCTGCATAAAGCTACAAACACTGCATCTCATGTTCAACTACATGAGATGGTGCTCTCATAATTTCCCATTAATGTTTGGAACTATTGTATTATTGAGATTTATGGTAAATATTCTATGATGCACAGTTGCACACTGTCTATTACAGCGGTGTCTTTCATCTATACTTGTGGGTTTCAAACTTTTTTTTTCTTTATCAAGGTTCATTATTTGATATAAGAGTCGTGGACCAACATTTGAGATTTTGCCTCTCAGCCTCAAAACGTAGAATATTTTGTTGGATAAGATGTTGTCCACACTTTACATGCTGTATTAGTAGGCACTTTAACCTGCCTTTTTTGGAATGGCTCCCCTTACCAGAAATGACACAATCATCATAGCTGTCAAAATCATTAAGCAAACAGAAATTGGTGTGTTACGGATGGTTATAAAGTTCATCTACACCCAGAACCTCCCTAGACTGTTGCTTTAGTCTAGCACTAGCTGAATGTTGACTCTGCCTTTCAGATATCTTCACTGGTGTTTGCACCAAATTACAAAGAGCTTGTGTCTGGCCATGGATATGCTCACAACAATGTTGTCATCTGGAAGTACCCATCATTTTCCAAAGTCATGGAACTCAATGGTAAGTTAAAAACTTCATTTGTCACATTAGTGGGTGAAAAATGTAGAAATGCTGCAACAAGGGTGCAGAATTATGGGGTATATGGAGAAGTTGCCTCTTTTCTGACTTGCTGTGGTTTAATGCATTTTTGTTTATTTCTGAAACACCTTAAGCATTTTAATTGAATTCAGTTATAGTTTTGCAGAGTTTAATCTATAAAATATAATGTCCCTAATTAGGGATGTTCTTCTATAAAAAGTTATCAATTAATCTGTTCAATCATTGGGTCATTTTTTTATGAATGTAATACTGTCTGCATGCGTGTGGCTAAGAGACACACAGCACACTGCCACTGCCTGTCAAATATATACAGTATTTGATTAAGGTATATGCCTTTGTATTCCTGTATTTCAACAAAATGTAGCATAGATTATTTTTTTAGCAGATGTGATTCTCTTGATTTTTAGGCCACGAGGACAGAGTTCTTAACTTGATTGCCAACCCAGACTGCTCGGCTATTGCTTCTGTCGCTGGAGACGAGACCGTACGCCTCTGGAAGTGCTTCGAGTTGGACCCGATTAGAAAGAAGGCAAAGGACAGAGTTGTTACCAAATCTACCAGCGGTGTGATTAGCCACCACACAATCAGATAAAATCAAGGTTTAAAGATATATTGCACTCAAAGATTTTTTTTATAACATCATTCTACTCTGGCTTTTATAAGCATTCAGTTTTTGTTGCATGGTTCAATATTTGATTATTTTAATCAAACGCACCCTCAAATGCCATCCTTCAATGGTTAAGAATGATGACCCTGTCCTTTTTTAATGCATTATTTTATCACCCTCATGTTCTATGAATGTTCTGTAACTCTCTTTGGGGTCAAAACAAAGGACTGGTGTTAATCTTGCATGGTTAAAATATCTAAATGCTGAATCAAGTCACTTAAAAGGTTGGGGTGAGATGACCCTAAACGTGTTTCAAAGTGAAGTCCCCAAGGCTTGTACAGTTTTTATTGTGGTGTAAAATAAAGTTTATTTTCTTTTTCCTTTACATTTTGCATTCAGTTGCTGTTTAGAATTTCAATCCAAGTGGTTACTAGTACCCTATAGACCTGCACAGTGACGTCACTGCCTCTGTTCCAGAAGTTGATTCCGCATTCATTTTTCCTCAGACTTTTCAAAAATTATTATAAAGACTATTACGCTGTGGACAGAGCCAACTCGGGTCGTGACAAATCATGATGACGCACACAATGTTTTGGCAGAATCAAATAATTTCTAAGATGAAAAACAAAACAATGTTGTATCCTGCTGTTTTCGACTTCTTGCTAACAAGATGTAGATGATGTTTGTCACAACCAGAGTTTGTTTTGTCCACGGCGCAATCGTTTTTTTTTTTTTACAATTTTTGAAAAGTCTGGAAAATAACTGGGGAGTCCACATCTGGAACAGGGCGGTGACGTCTCTGTGCAGGTCTATTGGGCTCTTTTGCAATGCAATATTTTGTATATTCAAAGCCTGCATAATTTGTTAATGTGTGGCACAAATGTATAGTGTGGCATTTAATATAATTCAGTTTGTGATGCACATCATGCAATGTTAAATAAATGGCTATTGCCATGCCGATGTATGTCTTCATGGATGATTCACTACGGTCTACAATTTGGTTGTTGGCACTAAATGACAATCTGTTAAAATTGCCACTGTTCTAAAGATTCATAAGGTGTTTTCTTCAGTAATGACATCATGGTCCCTTTTAATGGGCGGTAGGGAGAACAAATTGCAGCTACAAAAACAAGTTTACCGGTCAGCAAATTCTCTAAAACAGGGGTTTGACACCAGGGACCACCATTTGACATTTTAGCCCCAAAGACCTAAAACTAAAGAATTATTTTGGTTTTGTTGACAATTCCAGGCTGTTTTTTGCAAACAGTGTAGACTTCAATTAGTGATAATTCAGATGAAAATTTTAACTCTTGAGTGTGAAAATGAAACCAGATGGACCCACAAGGGTCCATTTGGTTTCATTTTTACATTCTCAAGAGTTACATCTGGTTAACAAACTTTACATCATTTAGCCTGGGGACCACGTCCGACCTGGAACCCTCAAGGACCACTGGTGGTCACTGGACCACCTGTTAAACCCCTGCTCTAAAATGTAGTGGTATCGTACAATTAAAGCAGAAAGTGCTATACTTCAAGCATGGAAAATGACAGGAAAAAGTCCAGAGGATGCATCTTAAGACTTGGATAAGGATTCCAACATTTAGACACTACAGCCTGAAAAGCTTGTCACCAGATTTCAGTTTTCCCATATACCTGTCTTCACCTGTTCAACATTCATTCTCTAATTCATTCATCTATCTCAATCCTGATTGTGTAGTGTGGATTTACTGAAAGCCTTTCTGAAAATGGCCAATTAATTTCTATTAATCAACAAAGTCAGCAATTTATCTAAAAACATTTTTATTTCAAGATAAATAAACCTTTTGACATCAATTTTCTGTACAGGTTATTTACAGATGCCAGTCTTTTCAATGTACATTTTATTATGCCCTCAAGGGTCAGTGCCAAACTCCTGCGTTGAATAGCAACCATGACAACCAAATTATCTAAGTGCCAGAGTTAACCATTCGAACATCTTGTCAATTTGTTAAATCACTTGCGCCATTCATATGCAAAAACAAGGTATAAATACAGGTATGAAAAAAGAATCTGTACAGTTAAATGAGGCTCTCTGAACAGTCATTATTTGCTCCTCCTATGACAAAAGTTTAGATTTCCTTCACTTTGCCAAGGAAAACCTTGCCATTCATGGCGTGGTGTGCTGTACCATTGCCATTCTCCATCTTCTTACCATTAGTGAGCACTTCGATTTGGTGGGGTAAACCATTCTGCTTGGACTTGTCTATGTGGATAGGAAGACGGTTTCCCTTTATGTAGGCCTGTACCCAGAAGTGTGAGAAGAGGAAGAAAAACAAGGTTCCATATATCCAAATGAGGTGGATCCATGCAGGAATTTGGAAGTCACACTTCTCCATGAAGTAGTACTGGCTGATGTGAAGAGAGACCAGAATAAACTGCGTCTGGGAAGGGAATAAGATGCAGAACAGAAATGTTAATAATACTACATGGCAAACTGCAGTACATCCGTTTAACTATGATGCTACATATGCTGGTTATTTCTGCAACCTAACCCAATAAGACATGGAATGCATCGGCCTCTTTAGCATTTAAACGTAATAGAGGCAACTCTAGTTTGTGCAAACTCCACCACCTCACCTCCACTATTGGCTCATTATGAACAAACTAGCACCGCCTTACCTGTGCCCGGAGAATGTTTTGTTTTCAGGATTTGTTGACAACAAAGTAAAAAAAAAAAAAAAAAAAAAAAAAAAACAGATATACAAGCTCATATATCTGCCATTTACAGGGATTAAAGTAAAAAAAAATCTTGAGGCTGAAAATGATCTTTTGCAAATAAGCACTGAGCTAATTAAATGACCGCTGTGAAATCCTCAGGACTGAAATCAGTACCCAGTACTGAGAACTTTAATCCCTGCATTTATTAAGTTGTGAAAGTGTTTGCAAATCTTATTCTTCTAAAAATATATATTCTTCCACAACAAACATTTGGAATGTCATGTCTTTGTTTCAATGGGGACCCCGGAGCAACATATTTTCCAGATACAGTAGCCTAGATTCAAGTTTTGGGGCTTTGACATGAAGTAGTTTGAGAACAACCGACATAGAAAACATGGGCTTTACAGAAAACTATTATGATGACTATTATGATTGACTTTTGAAATGAGGGGGAAAAAAAGACTCCAAAATAGTTGGCTATTTTGGTTCACATTGATGCAGAACTAGAGAAAAGGATCATACCAGCTGGATTGCAGTCATGTACTTCTTCCACCACAAGTACTTGTGGAATCGAGGTCCCGCAGCAGACAGTCCATAGTATGTGTACATGATAACATGGACCGTTGCATTCACCATGCAGTGGAAGGTGCCCATTCCCGCTGCTGTTGACGGAAAGAAAAACACATTGATTTTTAAAAATACCCATTTTCACAGCCTTTTCCCATTCTCCCTCTCTACATGTACGCATGTTTTGCATGCCTGCATGCATGCGAGAGGGAGAGAGGTGAATGGGTGATCAACACCCCAAAGACATTTACCATGTGTGAAAAATAAATAAATACCAGACTTAAACCAGGGTGAAAATCAATGTTTACAAAATGCAGCCTACAAATCAGTAGACATTTCTGGCTTATGGTTACCGGTATGTACAAAAAAAAGGGTTCCTGCAAATGTTACTGTACTTTCTGATAACGAAAATATTTTCAAGCTGCACGCTTTTCACTCTTGCATGAAATTGTGATGCTATCCAAAGTACTTGGTGGAGCTCGCTTGCATAGTGTTTAAAATCTCTGGTTTACACTACTCTGTTTGTTTTTGCATGACATTATACAAATTGTATGAAGCTTACCGGGGGTCAAAGTGATACCCCACCACCAGGTCCAGGGCATGAAGGAGTGGTGGAACACATGGAGAAATGTGATTTGGCTTTGTTTTTTTCTTGCCACAAAAAATACCTAGAATAAAACAAATACAAATCGAATAAAAGGCAAAAATATATAATAGCCCAAGTTACTTTCACTACCATCTAAAGTCAAAAGTCTGGAAAATGAATGCAATATAATTTGACACAAAATGTAAAAACATACTTACTGTGTCAAGAAGCTCAATGTATTTTGAAAAATAAAAAATCCAACACACTCGAACCATCTACAGGAAGGTAAAGGAATGACAATGATCAGTCAGGCAACTATTATGTTGAAAGACCTTGATGTTGATAAAAAAGGGGGTTAGATGGAAGTGTTGGCTTACCCTTAGAGCTTGTGGAGAGGTGGAGTAATCAATAATGTCACATCTCCAGGTAAAGGTGGTGGCCCACCCCGCTGCCAAGTACTGATTAACAAAACACACACACGGTCAAATACAATTACTCAAGGGAATGTTGCCAACTGATAAAACATTACAGAAAATAATAACATTCATAATAATGCTCACCTCATACACTATGTACGAATTTAGTGCAACCATGGAAAAATTATAGACAACCATGGCTGTGTTGAGGCGAAAGGGCTTGCGGTTGGCCATTAAACGAGGCCCAATATACACAGAAAAGATCACATAGGCCACCAGGATGGAGGTCATCTCTAGGGGGCTCTGCATCAGAGGGTAGCTTTTCACCCTGTCATCTGAAGACAACAAAAGTGACACATCAATATCTCAGCATGCTCAGCAACATTTATATGATGTAGTGTGATAGTAATAATAAAATACGTATAAACGGATAACACAAGACACTCACCTGTTCTTTTCAGGATATATTCGTGCAATTCTAAAGCATTTGATACGACTTCTCGCAGCATGTTGTTGACTGCCTCCGTTTACGTGGACTACTACAGATCTCTGAAAGATACAGAAAGACATGCAGTCAGAATCGCAATGTCGCCCTTGGTAGAAGAGGCTGAGCTGACTGGGAGGGTGGTACAGACAGGTGAGTACAGTGACGGAACAGAGCGACCTGTCCAGCTGCCCGCACACTGACTGAACAAACATGAGACAGCTGTGCAGGCTCATCAAATGGCTCACGCTCTCCCCATACGCCAAAGAGGCAGTATTAGTAAATGGGGAAACCTGTACAGTACAGGTTTTGTGTTTTACAAAGAGTTTTCTGATTGTCTAAAACCTTGTCATTTACTAAAGACATTGTGAATTATAAAAGAAAAACCCTCATACAGCACTTTACTAACCGCTAGTCAAATTATCGTACCTAGGCAGTGCCAATTGCCTCGTAAAAAAAGAGAGAGAAAAGAATAGTCATAATTGTGCCACTCCAACAATGAGGTATTTCATTGACTAACAGAGCAAGTTCAACAGGTGAGACAGAGGGGCAAGCCTATACTCAACGTACATTAGCCTAGCATGTCAGCACAGCTCTCATTCATTCTGAATACAAATGATATACACACACAGCGAACAAAACATCTTCCCCTCATTCCCTGCCAACACTAACAAGAATGCTATGTATACAAAATAATCCCCTACTCTGATTAGGATCAAAAACTAAATGATCATAATCAACATGGTACAACTGTATTGTGTGTGGATGATACATCTGGTGACATCACTGAGATGTATTTTTGTGTGCATTAGCAAGGCACTGACCTGTTGAGCTCAAGTCCAAAGCTCTCTTGTAATTCTGATGGCGAGAACAGTTGAGAGCCTTGCGTAGGCAACACTATTGCTTGCAGTGTGCCAACACCGTAGAGTGAAAACTAGGGATATAAATAAATAAGTGTAGTCCTTAGGCTGTAGTTTTCGGTTGGTCTCAAATCCTTATGTTGAAATCCTGTTCCAAAGCACCAAGAATCTGGAACACACAAGTATGAGAAGGAGAATGAGAGATGAACATGCGTAGGAGGAGAGTTACTTTCTGACAGCATGGGATTGGAAGCATTTTAAACCAGGGACAGGCGTCAGACAACGCCTTGCTAGTTTCAAGACCACACCCTATTTCAGCCCTAAGCTCCACCTACTTATGCACCCTTTGTACATCCATCATTTGGATGTTTCACTAATGGTCAGTGAAAGGGTAGAGGTCTATAACTAGTATACGTAAATTGCCAACTAGACGTGCATAGGGCCAATAGTCTGGCCCTATGCACTTGCTGACCGGCTGTCAGTATGGACCCTTTTTTTTTTAAAAAACAGCCATAGCCACTTGCACAAATGTACTGACCGCATCATATTTGTGACAACCTCATCACAACCTTTGTAATGATGTCATGATGGCTATGGCCATTCTTAGACCAAGGTTGTTTTGTGTGCGCGTGTGCGCACTCCGAATTGACATGTCTTACTTAAAGCATAAGAAAAGTTTGACCTCTTTGCCTTAGACATGTTAATGTGAGCTGGTCTGTAAGTGGATTCATGAATGTAGGTTTACAGTATATACAATATTTAGACTTTAAACCAAATTTCCCATTAATATGTTTGCAACCATTTGAAAACAATGAATTATTGTGATTGCTGTAGCCACTGCCATTTCATGCTGCCCGGTACTGTAATAGGTCAAGTCCACCTGGGGTTAAAACCCAAATACTGTCTGGATTTCTCTGGCTTCATTAGAGGTGTACAGAATTTGGGCGAAAGGTGAATTATTCATAAAAGGCAAGATGAGGCAACTTTCAATGTTACCCATCCCTTCCTGTCTCTTGAGGAGCTCACTCTCTGAGGCGCACATTGAAGCCAGCCAGGCTAGGGGCTGCCCTAGGTAACGCCCATGCAGCATACAGCCACATACACCTGTGGCTCTGGTTCGACCTGTTCCCCAACCGATTGAAAGATGGGTGTGTGGACCTGATAGGCCTAGGAAGGAACCAACTCACTAACCCATACTTTGGAATGAAAGGTTGGTTGGAACGAGAAGAATTCAACGACGGACAGCGGGGGGAGGGGGTGGATGACGTGACAGAGACATAAAACAGATGACAGGACCGGAAACATGACAGGTGACGCACTATTAAAGACGTGTAGCACGTCGACGCACTGCTTAAAACATGTAGCGCATGTAGACGCAGTGCTTAAGGGTATACATGCAGAACGTAGATAAGAGGATTTCGCTTGAGGTTAACATTTACAAATCACAGACATGTGAGTAATTGTGCCTGCGATCTCTCCAAGGCACAAGGAACGTTGGGGTGGACTCTTCCTTTAGTTCTGGCAGCAATCGTTCACATTCAGGGTTGCGACAATGATAATGAGATTAGAGGCAAATGGTTATTGTTGAGATATTTTCAAAGATACATTGGTGTAAATGCAGCTTGTTAATTCCAACAACTTGCACTTTAAGATGATTTATTGAGTCCTTGAAGCTGTGTGGCCTGCAGGCATCCAGGGACTACAAACAAGGTGGTGTGGTTTGTAATTACAGTGTCTTCAGGCCACCAAAACCACAAAGAAACAAAGCTCATTATGAGGTTAAAGAGGTTAAGTGTTGAAAGTGTGTAAACAACACAGCAAGTGGTTTGTGCAACACCAACAGTTACCTTTAGCCTAAACATACACAATGTGGGTGTGATATGCGACTG
This sequence comes from Benthosema pterotum, assembly GCA_039105355.1. Classification (NCBI taxonomy): domain Eukaryota; kingdom Metazoa; phylum Chordata; class Actinopteri; order Myctophiformes; family Myctophidae; genus Benthosema; species Benthosema pterotum. Next base: position 41,664,284 of record CM076976.1, read on the forward strand.
GGATTTCCAAACCTTTTCAAGCCGGACAACGAAATTGACACTAGCCCGCAGAACCCCATTTGTAAAGATATGCCGTGGCATAGACCTGGATAAGAGGAGTTTCACAGCTCTAGCAGTGATTCTGACTTGTGTTAGTCTACAGACTCCCCTTTCCTTGCAATCTCTGAGACCCCCAAAATATGTCCCCTGTAATACCGAATATCCCCTGAAGAATCTCCTATAATGCAATAGGAATTCTATTGTTAAAAACACTAGTATTGTATTGGTCATACTAAAGAATAGAACAGCTTTTCTGGTGTTTTTCATTAAAGTTATTATGACTGTTGCTGCTGTCATGACATTCCAATGCCATAAAGAAAAAAGTAGAGCCCATTGTTTGGCCATGCATTGCTTCCAGAGCATCACTTGTTTGACACACAGATGGCACATTATATGCTACAAGACAACAGCTGTTTTGATGGATCTTGTGACCGTATGCATTCATGTTTGGTTAGCTCTGTTTTGCCCAAATGGCAGAATCCACTGCATAGAGACAAAGCGTATTACTTTGCTGAGACTATAGCACAGCCCTTTGCTGAAGAGCACTGTGAGAAAAGCAGAGGATCCACAAGACTTGCTATTTGCCCCCTAATCAGGTAATTATGAAGTGAAGGGCAGAGATGCTTCTGGAGGGGAAAATTAAGACAGAAAGTAACTGAAATCACTCCATTGAATTAGGTTAAATAAATGAAATGATTAGTATTTGTGCAATGTTGTTAAGATTGCTCAACATGTTACATTACAGTAAGGGTCACAGCTCAACTTGGTCAAGTCCTTTGGTTTATGGGTAAAGGCAGAACATCATCATCTGTCTGTATAGACATCAGATTCCCATACAACAGACTTTCCCCCCAAAACAATATGCACATCCAGGTATCCAGGTGTACTTAGCCGCAGTCCAACTCTAGATTCTTTTATAATTGTGCTGAATCTAGAGTTGCAATTCGGTCCATCTGCGATCTGCTTGTATTAAACAACATTAACCAACATTCACCAACATTGCAACTGTATGGAAAGGTTGAATTATCCTCTGCAGGAGATTATTTTTACTGGGCTTTGGAAGCATGCATCATGTTGCAGGTTGCATTAGTCACTGAAGGGTCCTGTGTACCACCTGTTTAGAATTTGCACATGATGCAGGAGGCACCAGCACAAACCATTACACACAAACTTTCTATCTATAGAAAGAGGATAATTCAACCATGCAGATGTAATGTTGCTGAGTTTAACATTGTTTAATATAAGCAAATTGCAGATGAAAGTTTTTGAACTACATGATTTTGAGGAGTTTGTTAAACTGATACTTAATTGTGGTTGATGTCAGAGGTTACCCTCTATTGTCAAAAGAGGTTCGAGTATGTTTACTTGCATACAGAAAACCAACATCAGTGGTGTTACTGGTGGTGTGTATAAACTCACTGAGACCTCTAGCTATTCACTTATTGAGTCATGCTAAATTGCTAATCAAAGGCTTTGCTTATTTATTTAATTTTACCGCCTTGCTGACTGACTCAAAAAATATATCTAAATATAAATCCTGCGTTGTCTTCATTCTGTAGGTAGGCCTATAGTGTGCAAGCGTGCATACACGTTTATTTGTGAATTTAAGATGGTAGCCTATTAAGGCTACAATCAAATGATGCATGTGTGGTTCCTCTGACAAACACTCACCTAATAAAGTTCCAACGACAACAATTCTTAAATCAGTCTTCAGTCAGTGGCGAGCCTGCAGGGCCGCTTTGACCATAGAGTTATTTATATAACAGGGTGGTGGTAAGTTTGTGGCTGCAAAGTGTTCTCTGTGGACAGACTGTGGTGTCGACGCTGCTCTGATAATCAGCATGGAGGGACACCTTCTGTGACCACTAGATGCCGCTGTTTGCCATTGTGGTCATGATGTTTTCTCACGTCAAGGGTCCCAAAATTGACACTAATTTTTATAGCCCCCAGATTCTCATTCTGCATAAAAATACATTCAACGGATCAGTGATTCTCATTCTCAACGAGTTTAATTTCAAGGACACCCAGTTCACACAACTCGTATCAATGTTAATTTAACTCATAAAGGTTCATTTGGTTCCTACCTATAGGGGACCCATTACCCATTACCCATAGCTCTGATCCAGAGCTGGGTCCCTGGCCAGACGCCACTTTGGGAACCATTATTTTAGAGGTCCTCAGAATACGATTCTAAGGGGGGCAGGACTCCTCCTGTTTGGAGGACATATGAGGCAGGTGTTGTATTTACTTGTTTTGGTTCCATAGGCCTACAGGTGCCTGACACCTTTATTGCGCTATGGTTAATTTTAGTGGTTCCCAAAGTGGGGTCCAGGACCCTGTCATAGGCTACTTCAAAAGGGGGGGTCTACTCTACGGTTCATTAGGGCTCCTTGATATGAGAAGGTTACCACTGGTATCTCATCTCAGCTATCTTATTGTCTCCACCAGGCCGGGCATGGCCCTCCATCCAGGGGTGTAGTGGAGGGGGGACGCCCACTTCTCACATCTAAAATATTTTTGGGTCTGAAAAAAATCATTAGCATGGTGAAATACATCTTGATGACATCATCAAGATGTGTTTCACCATGTTAATGAGTATTTTTTCTGAGAGTGTACAAATGGAATTTGTTGGTTCACATTTGTACACTCTCAGAAAAAAAATGGAGGGAATTCCCCTTTCAGAGGCGTCCCCCCACTTTTAAAAGTACCACTACAACACTGCCTCCATCCGTGTGTGTGTGTGTGTGTGTGTGTGTGTGTGTGTGTGTGTGTGTGTGTGTGTGTGTGTGTGTGTGTGTGTGTGTGTGTGTGTGTGTGTGTGTGTGTGTGTGTGTGTGTCCGTCTGTTACCAGGAAATGTTAACCAGGTCAAAGCCAAAATTGCACACACACTACCTGGATGCCAACGATGAACCTCTACTCCAAAGTTTTCACAACGGCATGTTATAGCGAAGTGAAGGGATATCACCCTATCATACGTCATCATATGTAGTACATCACATTCATGACAAATGTAATTCCGTCCAATCACTTTTGTGCTCACTTCACTTTCTGCTCTCACTTTTATCTTCTTCAATATGTACTTTTCTCAACCAATTAAGTCATTGCTTTGGGGTGATCAGCCAGCCAATCACAACCTAATATGTGTTCGTTGAGCCGCTGCCAGCAAACATTGGCCCCTCAAAAAGGGAGCTCCTATATGAGCACAGATCCTTTGCCAGGCCTGGTTGCCTGCCCACTGCCCAGGGCTGTCAGTCATCAGAACATGAGAAATCGGCGAGGTGACATAATACATAGGGTGTGGATGACAGATGGTGAAACAATTTTAGTTTATGTTCGAGCAGAATCAAGGTGCCGTGCATGGGAAACGGTGGGAGCACACTCAGTATGTTTAGTTTTATTTCAGTCAATTTTAGTTAGTTTTTCAGTTAAATAATAAGGTTTACTTTTAATTATAGGAAATGACTAGTAGTTTCAGTTTATTTTTCCCCAAGGAATATGCTTTGATTTATACCGTATATTTTGATAAAGGTATCAAGTCAGGTCAACACCTGAAATTATTTCTTAGAGGCCAGGTCAGTCCACACCAATGCAACTCCCTGTAATTTGCAATATCAGGTTTTGTTGCAAGGAATGAGCCCTTCTCTAAACCCCACCCTTTTGGGGTTTAGTCACTGTCCAATGCCAGTGCAAATACTTTAGCAACTGTTGCTATGCAGGTCAAACTTTCCGATTCTAGCGTGCCTATTGGACACTGTGCACAGGTATACAACCTGGCTTTGGCTCCCCTAAAAATCTCTAGACCCCCCCCCCCCATATCTCACTCATTTTCTCTCTCTCTAATGATTTTTGTCATTAGAAACCACACTCCAGTGTTGCCTATGTTTTCTCAGATGGTCATGCATGGTTAGTGGATGAAATGATTAGCAGATGGTATATGATTTTTTTCCAATATTAAGCAGGAAGAGATAGACAACGAATGATCTAGCATTGAAACATACCTGTATCTACACAGACAGATGTATTTTCAGAGTTCAACCACAGAAGGTAGGCCTATGTCTCCTCTATCTACACATTCCAACACAGGAAAGCATACTGTGAGTTAACAGAGCTTGGCATGAATGATTGAAACAGCCTGGCTGTTCAATGTGTCAGTGGCAGCCAGGGTTTCTCTCACAACAGGTTGGTGCAATACTCGTTTCTCACAGCAGACCTTGAGAAGACATGCTAGAAGGTAAACGTAGCATCAGAGCTACGTGTGTGTGTGTGTGTGTGTGTGTGTGTGTGTGTGTGTGTGTGTGTGTGTGTGTGTGTGTGTGTGTGTGTGTGTGTGTGTGTGCGTGCGTGCGTGCGTGCGTGCGTGCGTGTGGCTGGCCGCTCCATCATCTTATCTTAAAACAACCCTGCCCCCAAGTAATTAATTGGATGTAGAGCCAGCTTGTGTAATGAAAGCCATTCATATTTAATTTAGGCATTAAGCACCAGGGGGAAATGGAACATCTTCTCTTCTGGAACAGGAAAATACACAACATAAGTTCATTTGTTACCCTGTTTTGCAAATCCCACTTACCCTCTTTGCTCTGTTGCCATGGATATGCTATTCCTATGGCAACTAGAGGCCCTTTGCGGATGGCCTCGGGCCCCAACTGCAAAAGACTCTGAACCTTTCATTCAAAATTCCCTTCAATGAGCTCATATATGAATCACATTAACTTCCGTATCTCTATCTGTCGAGTAGCTGTCATAGCTACGTAGTAGGCTACCTACCTTAGAACCACTTAACACATTCCACGTGGAAGACCACAGCTGTTTGTGACTCCGCATATATTTGTCTAACAGCACGCGGCACGATGCCTGATAAGCTTCTGATGGTATCAAAATGTAATTTGATAGGTAGGTACGTCGAATTAGACGCCCTTACCTGGCTACTTGATAGCCTATAGAGTTTGCCAGTGTGTTTGGCGTGATGCCACGCCGGTCGGAAGGAGGGGGTCAGTGGTGATCAGATTTATCGCGTAGGCTAGCCCTACGTTACGTGTCCGCTACTGTCATAAGAGTCAACGCCACGAGCCTTTTCATTTTTGGTAGCATTGGAAACCGGAGATCTTTCGCTTTTAAAGATGCATGAGAAGTCTTGAACAGCGAAGAACATCGACAGAGAAAGTATTAAGTGAGAGTGGCAGAAGGGAGGGGCAGAAGGGAGGGGCCACCACAGTCCATGCAGGTGACACTGGAGCTGGAGGTGCCTGCGTCGAGGGCCCCGATGTCAAAGTAGCAGCGTGTCTGTCTGTCTACGAGAGTGTCAGGGTCAGTCCTTTGCGTGTGTCCGGAAGCTGCAGCGCAGCACAGGGCGGGTGGGGGGTCCTCCGCCTGCTGAATGAACCCAGTCAGCACCGGGGAGTACCATGGCTTGCGGGTGGCTGCCGCCGTGCTCTGCATCGTGGCAGGCTGCATCATCATCGGGGTGTCCCGGGAGTGCGACGCCGATGCCGTCGGCGGCATCTTCTTGGGAGTAGGAGGCCTCGGTGAGTGTTTGTGGAAATGTTCCATTTCCAGCATCAACTGTGACACACTTTCGTCGCAGCAGTCACTTGTGTTTCATTGCTGATTTCTTTTGCCGGACCGTCATCTCCCAGAAATTTAAATTTCTTAAATTGCTTTGGGCCTGTAGTGACCTGAAGAATATGATAAAACGGATCAATGTGTGTTGCTGTACATATCAATGTTGAAAAACAAATAGTTTAATGAAAATGCAGGTGGCCAAAGTTTTCCATCAAGTCCATTGAAAAACACAGCTCAGTGACCATGCGATCATTTGATACAACACGGTAACTGAAGTCGTTCGATGGCGTATAGAGGGCAGAACATTCGTCTGCCAAGGCAAGGATTACTTGGAGTTCTTTGCCAGAGATTAAGTATATAATGTTTTTTTTTTTTAATCTAAAGTATATATAGTAAGGTAGCCTATATAATGTTATGTGTGGTGGATGTACTGTATCTTCTCATCTTTCTATCTCAAATGGTCTGCTCAACTAAATTAATATGTAAAGTGTCAGAGAGATCAACCAGGCACTCAAAAGAAATAAAAGTTGAGTTAAACGTAGGTTGGTGCTTTAAGGATCAACAGGAACCGTCACAAGCGATCTGAGCCCTCAAAATATATTAAAAGAGGAGATGGCTGTTAAAATCAAGGTACTTTGTTTTTATTACAAAATGTTAAAAAGCCAACATGCTTGCGCCATCAACTGGTGTTCAAGTATGCTCGAGATATTTTATCAAGATTGAGTCTATCCATGCTTGGTCTTTATACTGAATGCTCTATGTCTCAAGGAGGCACAGGATGAACTTTAATTGTCATGACAAAAAGAAATGGATTCCACTACATGGTGCACAGGAGCAAATGAGCCGTAACTCTGTCTTCAATGGGACTCCAGGGAAATTTGATGCCAGTTTAAGGAAGCTAATCTTGCATCCTCCCAGCACACTGCCGTTTCTTCAACTTTTATTAAAATCGATACTTCACTTTCAAACATGTTTGGGGTCATTATATTCTACTCTGGCTTTTGTGTCCTCCCCAGACAGTTTTTAAGTCAAGTATTTTGCCACCCCCTTCTTACACTTCAGTCTTTCCTGTACTTTTCTGGAAACAGTTGTTTTCCCAACTGACCTTGTGTGTGTAGAGTGCCTGCCCTGAGTCTGGGACGTCGGTGGTTCCAATTGGGTCATACCCCGGGGGAGAGTGTAAAAATTCCCAAATGGGAGGGGGGCAAGAGAAAATGGTATGGGGGTGACGATGAAGCCGCCCCAATACCATTTTTGGTTACAGGACTTTTAATAGGCAAGTAAGCATCAATAATAACATCAGTTGTTGAAATTGCAACAGACACACAGCATGCATGAAGCTAAAGGTCTGACTCAGAGAGCTTTCTGTTCTGAATGATGACATGATGTTGGTTTAGTGGTGTGACAATTGTAGTTAGTTAGTAGCAGCAGTAGTGTTTCAAATAATTTTAATATAAGCACTTTAGTTTGAAATATATTGGGTTGTTTTGCTTGCCGTCATGTTTGTTGAGGCAGTCTGGGCATTTAGGGGGGCATTGACCCCCCATGTCCATGCCTATAGCCGCCCCTGGTCACACCCAATGCCAATTCTTGCTTTTGCACTCAACATCAAGGTTTGGTATGTCCCTGCGACTTACTAGTGTCATGTCCAGGGGCTGTACTTGTATATCAAGCTGCCTCATTCTGCAGAAACACTATAGGCTCCTGCCCTATGGGCCTCAAGGCTCTCCTGGGTCTCATGACATCATGGCTCGACAGGACTACTTACTGTCTGACTGAAAAGTGTAACATAGTGTGACACTGCTTTTCATCGTAAAAAGGCGTCTGAACAGAACACCTTTGCAAATGCTGACAATCCTGACTTGCCAATGGCATGATATGTGAAGTTCTAAAAAAAAGATAGTGTTATTTTGTCATCTATTAAATCAACTTTTTTCTGTGTCTTGCAGGCCTGCTCATATCTGTATATCCCTTCATAAAAGCCTGGCTTAACCTCAACAACATGATGCCATTTTTTGGTAATTCAATTTCATTAAAATCGCCAACATTATTGCTTACATTTAGCAGAGATAAATGTGGAACATAATTTAATATGTATTATTCATCCATGGCAAAGAAAATGAATCTCCTCCATCCATGTCAAAAAGACATCATGAGACTCAATAGTTTTCCATCATAGGGAACAGAATACGGCCTCAGCCTACTGTCCCAGCTCCTGGACCTGAACTACCAGCAGAAGCACTGAGACGGGAAGGTGAGTGGAAAACATGACTGTATAATCTCCTGAAGAATTCTGAAAATTGTAGTGTTTATTTGATGAATGTGACATTGTGGTAGTATGAAATGCATAAATTAGGCTTAGGATAAGATCAGATAAGATAAAGATCTGATGGGATCAGATAGGCCATCACTGATCTCTTGGGGCAATGCAGGTGTTATAGCAGCCAGTGGTGAAACAAAGGATAAGTGCAGGTAAGAGTAAGTCAACAGCCAAACCAAGATCGATAAGAACTCCAAATGGTGGAGATAATGTCTCCAACATGTCAGGTGACCCACTCACGGCTGTGTAACTCGATGGCTGGTCAAGATGGCTGCTGCCATCTTGACATGAACAAGCTCCACGGAGAAATAGTATACAGTATACTATACCGGGTATATATACTTCATATATATATAATATATATATTATATATATTATATATATATATATATGTATACTGGCAATTTGAACTACTGAAAATGTTTTTTTTTTACTAGTTTAAAAAGGCAAAGAAGTTAAGGGATAAGGGGTTTAGTGGTAAGAAAAATGGAGCCCATGATCTTTTATATTATGTGCACAAGATAGATCAAGCACCTCCACCTTGTTGAGGAACAAATGCCATCCCTTTAACATTGCATCACATTGCATTCATATGGTGTTGATCATGCAATGTAATATTTTAAGAAAGGTTGATCTATTCTGTTCTCCTGTTCTCAAAGGAACTCAGAGCCAGCTAAACCTGGAACGTTCCAAGAGCCGTTTGGGAACTTTTGTGGAAGGAGGCTCAGGGGCTGAGGCCAATCCTGATGAGGGGTATGACACAGTGACACACAAACACATGCCACACATACAGTATAACACATTGCGAATAGTGCTCCACACACACACACACACACACACACACACACACACACACACACACACACACACACACACACACACACACACGCACACACACACACACACACACACACACACACACACACACACACACACACACACGCACATGTACACGCTCACAGTGTGTGCAAAGATGAATTGTGACAAGACATTGGAGGCTTTCATTGATGCGTGTGATGTTAGTGTGATCAAGCTGTTATTTTACAAGGTCATGGTACCCCAGAGTCTGTTTTTGTCATGATGCCCCAGAAGGCAAGGTCGTGAGTCATCTCTGTGGCACTCCAATGTTGATTTGTTCTCCTTGGATATGTGGCCTGCTTATCTCTCACAACTTACTATTTAGCTTCTCTGCAAGGGTTCAAATACAAACGTGTTTGCTGGATTATCTGCAGCGACAACTCTCAAAGATGTAGTTCTAATGGGGTGGTGGCAAATGGCAAATTTGTTACATATTTATTACAGCTTGAGTGAATCGGCCTCATGTAAGGGGCGTGTTTGCTTGAAAAGAAACAATAGATTTACCATGAGGCAGTTTTTAGACGTTTTAAGTGTACTGCTCAGATTCTGTTCAAGAACTACTATTTCTATTAGCCATATTTCCCCTTTTGAGGACTGGACTTTAACTCATTTCTGCCTCTGCTCCATTGTGTCTGGCAGATGACGATTGGTTGAGGGTCTCAGAGAAGAAGAGGATAAACTTGTGAGTCCCATGTATTATGGAGATTTTTAACAACAAAAAGCTCCAGAAGAACAACCAGAATAGTTCATATAGGAGAGTAGTGTCTGGCATTTTTGTTACCAATCGATTTATAAAAGGAAATGCCACTTCCTAAGTTAAAAACTACTTACAGCCTATCGGGGGGATTGAGCATGTATTGGATTCTCCCCACATCGGTATGACCACTCTTATGAGTACACACAGACACATCCAACACGGTGAGGAGGCACATTGTGCGTGAATCATGCTTTGTTGCGCATAGTGGAAATAGCCTCGTTAGATCACACAATTAAGTATAAATGACCCGTTACACAGGCACACAATGATCTGAACCTTTTTTTATATAATGAAGCAATCATGTCATACTGGATTTTGTTGCTAGGTAACCCAGATTGTAGACTGAGTTCATTCCTGAGTCCTGCCAGGGTCTTTCATCCACCTGGCAATTCATCAACAACCGCATATATTTGCAGTGGTGTTAAAGTAACCAAGTACTTTGAGGAACCTTTACTTTACTTATTATTTACATTTTTAGTGCAATTACTTCTAATCCACTACATATCAGAGGCAAATGTTATACCCTTTACTCCACTATGATTATTTGAAAAATGTGTTACTAGTTACTTTTACCACAAAACATGCAGTAACCACTTTATCCCTCCCTATAAACCTTTATTTGGAAATAGCAGATCTGCAACACCAGCTCTCTTCCTCACAATCCTTATATCTCTCCTTATAAAGGTTCTTAGCAGTATAGTCTTTTGTTACTCGACTGAGAATCCTCCACTCCCCCTTAAATCAGACCTTTGGCCGATTGATGCCATGCTGTTCTTGGACCTTGAAAAAATTAAACATCCCCTGTGTAATTCTCCAGGAGGAGTTACCTACTCTTGGGTTTTCCCGTAATAAAATATAACCTGTCAAGTCTTCCAAATGACCCATGGGACATTCATTATTATTAATCTTTGCATTTCCCTAATATTCAACACAAATCCTGTTTCCTGTTTGTTCTCTGTCTCAGTGTAATTGTACCTACAAAAACATGTACAGCATTTTTTTCTATGTCTATAACCCTCTTCTAGGCTGAATAAGAAACTTAAAATTGTAAACATACTTCTCTCTCGTGCCCAACTCATGTACCGTATGTTTTGATCTGTTACAGGACGTCCTCAGACATGCCGGACGTCTTGTCTCGAAGGAAACCTTAGCGGTCACCATCTGAGCAAGACCAGCCATGATGTCATCTGTTACGCCTGACCTGACCTGTCCTGACCTCACCTGGCAATTGACCATATTCACATTTCACACAGTGGCCATTTTGCTCTTACAGAAATTACCAGTGGTGGACATTAACATTTACTTGAGTGTTGTAAGAATCTTACGTGTTAGGGTAAGATTTTTGTTGTCTGTGTTGTTGCAAACAATGGCTTTCACTATTTTAAATATTGTACTTTTGACAACACACAGTTTCTACGTATACGAAGGGACTCTTGGGACCCCTATTTCAAACATTTCAAGTCAAACCCTATTTTCAAATCTACAAGCACACTACACATCGCACACACATTTGTGAGCTTGTCGGATCTTTTTCTGAAGACATTTCTTAACATGTATTTTGCAGTTTTCTTCACAACTCTACTTTGCAATTTGTTCATTATTTATACTTTTCAATACTTTAATTACTTGAGTTTGTCCACCACTGGAAACGTCACGAGATCAAAATGTGAATATGCACAGTAAACGTATCGATTTTATTTAAAGAGGATGTAAGTAATATTTTGTAAAGAAAAATGTTTTTGTTAAAAGGTTAAAGCTCTAACTTTCCAATGCCATGGTCTCTCCAGCTCATTAGTAAACAGACAATGTCATAATCTTTTTGGAATTCCAATTTCACTTGTTTATTCATCATCTCCCAATACAATTTATTTTCGGTTTACTACACTGTAGTGTAGTATAGTGCTGTACTTGTATGGTAGTAACTCCAGCAGTATATATTTACATACACACACACACACACACACACACACACACACACACACACACACACACACACACACACACACACACACACACACACACACACACACACACACACAACACACACACACACACACACACACACACACACACATAGTTTAGTTGTTGTGGTACTTATAAAAAGAGATACTACTGAGATCACCTTTTTTTTACTTACTTAGGTTTTGCCGCCCTCCTAATGATGATATTTGTGGAGTTCATCTTGCTATCCTATAGGTAACAATAAAACTTTCACAGCTGAAATCAACCTATGGTCTCAAAATGTATAATGTGTCAGTGAGTATACTTGTATTCTTTACTCTTGACACACAACCTAAAGCAGAGCATGTATACCGCCCCTCTTGAGCAGCTCATATAGTGCATAATCACACAATGCACTCAGCAAACAAACAAGACTTGAGCTCTTGAGCTCTTAAATAATTATCTCCCAGCCTGTGTTGCAAGAGCATGAATTTACAATATTTTTTGGTCGTACATAATGATGACTTTAATAAATATGCGCACACATGTGCAATAACATCGAGACACATTACAAATTGCACCCCTCCTACACACACACACACACACACACACACACACACACACACACACACACACACACAGCACACACGCACACATACACACTCACACGCACTCACACACACACAGTGAATAACAATGAATTGATATTCAGGGCGGCACGTACAGAATGGCTTCTGCATGGCAAACAGTGTGGGGGAGAATGTACTGCTGATCTCAAAGTGATGTGGTGTCATGATGCTGAATAATGTGTGTGACCCTGGTCTCAGAGGCAGGGAGCTTGAATGTTGTCGTCAATGTAATTATATAACTTGTAAAGCTATGGTTTGTGTCTTAAAATACTTGTGGTCCTCCCTTAACCCAAGTAGGGCTACTCTTCAAAGACCGCCGGATCCAACATGATGCATTGTGAGTTTGTAGATCTGCAATATTGGAGATATGGTAGACTGTACATGCCCAACATTTTGACGCAGAGTTGACACATACTATATAATAATATACAAGATTACACAGTAGTGAGAGAGACACCTGCATGAGTGGGAACAGTTTAACTTATGACCAGTAATAAGTATGAAGCGTTAAACTTTGGTTTAGAGTTAGAAGTCTGATGGACTGACCAGCTTTGTGGTGTGTGTGTGTGTGTGTGTGTGTGTGTGTGTGTGTGTGTGTGTGTGTGTGTGTGTGTGTGTGTGTGTGTGTGTGTGTGTGTGTGTGTGAATGAAATTGTTATTAACAGAAATTCAGAATTACAGTACATTTCACCAAGACATTGAGAGACGTACAAAATAATAAGCATGCAGCAAAGTTATTGTGTGTGTGGGGGGGGGGGGGGGGGGGGGGGGGTAATGGTTAGTTCTCTCGGGTAGTGTTCATACTTTCTCATCATCTCCGTTTCAGCCACCGCCTCCAAACTGTTCAGAGTTCATTTTATTGGCATACCTGCTTCTCCTAGAATGCCACAGCACATAAGAGAACACTGGCTATATATTGCACAGTTTGAAGGACTAAATAGTTAATAGGCCTAAGCATAATTGTGATGTAATCTTGTTTTTCTTTCGGCTTCCCATCAGGGGTCATCACAGGGATTCATCTGTTTCAGTCGATATTCATTTACTGTGACACAAAAAAGGAAAGAAAAGTCTTTATTCTGAGGTACACGTATGCCATATGATTAAAGGCTGTTTCTTGTGTGTCTATCAAAGGTGTACCGTGTACAGTTAGACTATTGTTAAGTACAAACCCAAGGCATATTGAAACTATAAATTGAGTTGATAGCCTATCCATTGGTTTGCCAAAAGTAACCATTCATTGATGCTGCATTTGGCTTTTAGTTTTCATTAAATTAAGGTGCACACAAACTGGGATTTCCAAATGAAGCAAATTGTGGATTTATGAGAGGATGGCGCCCATGGTCGATGTTTAAATTATATAACATCTGCCCATGTCATGCCATGTCATTCATAAATCAGAGGTGACAAACCACAAGGGCACCATGTGTGTGGAATGGATTTACTGTGTGAAATAGCCCATTGCCTGAGAAAAAAAAAAACATATTTGGAGTGTATATTGGTTTGATACAGCGTGCACACACGGTAAGCAACAAGTAGGCTAAATCCGTGCAGTGGCTGTGACTGAGGTTTGCGTCACTCGTTTCAGAACCAGGAGCTGTCCACTCGATGCAATAACTCTCACCTCCATTATCCACCTTCTATCAACCCTCCCCCACAGGTTCTACACGCGATTTACAAAGGACAGAGCGGGGAGAAAGGAGACACGGACACTGGGCTGGTGCACAGTTTTGAATGGAAGGAGAAGGCGCAATGGGCCACCTCAGATTCAATGGAATTCTTTTGAATGACTGCAAGAAAGAAAAATGAACCCAAAAGGCTGGAGACAGTATAGTTTAGTCGTGGTATATTCTTCTGAACTGTCGCGTCGTATTAAAGCTGCCGTACGCCGTGTTGCGTTAGTATATGATATCATTCGAAGCAATGCCATCGCACCTGAAGTGAGTTCGCACCCCGAATTATCTGGGGTCGCATGTGGCAACCAACTGTCATCACATTTCATTTCGTTGTCAAAGCCTATTAATTGCTGTCTTGGCTCGATTGCACGACTGTCATGACTTTGTGCCGTTTGAGATATAACCCCGCGAACCATGACGAAACTACCTCGTTGCATAAGTCCATGTTGCTGAAACAACCGAATAAAAACCCTCAAGTGCTCGGAACATCATCCTAAAGGGTAAGATTATCTTTTTTTGTTGTTCTGGCGAAGATATGTGGGGGGAAAAAAAACAATGCCACATTAATGTTGGATTTATTGAGCCGGATATCAACAAATCCATAATCGATATCAGTATATGAACTGGCTGCACTGTTTCATTTAAAAGTATGGTATAAAGAAAAAAGCCTAGCTTGATTTAGACCATTTCTTGTTCGTCTTGACTGATTTTGAGGGGGCGTTTTTTTATGAAAGGCTATATGAATTGGTTTTGTTGGTACTAAAATCACGTAGGCTAATATCTGAAGCTCTACTGCTCTCTACTGCTGGCCATAGTCTACACATCCATGTGTTTTCATTGCAGAGATTCATTTCAATTTAAAATATACATGCTATTTGGTGTAAGCACAATGACTGAAGGATGTCTTCGAGGAAAATGTATGCTCTGTAATAATTACCATGGTGTCTGGTGAATGAATGAGTGCAGTAGGCAAGCTGTCTTTTGTTGCCCAAGGGGATTACAAATGATCCATGTCAAACAACAATAGGGACATGTCATGTTGTTGTTGTTGTTTTTTTTTTTTCAGCAAATCATTCATCATCTTTTTCAGGTGCCGGCGATTTTTCATTGTGAACACTGGACACAATTTACTCGTGGGGTTGCCATGGAGAACACTCATTGCTGAACCATAAAAAGAGAACCAGCTGAAGAGAAAGAGAGCGAGAGGGAGAGAGGTAGCCTTGCAGTGAAGACATGGTCCTCACTGAAAGGAGCTCCAGCATTTCTGGGCCTAAAAAGGAGTCAAAGAAGGAGAAAAGCAAGAAGTATCGCCCTCACAGCCTGCCCTCGCCGGCACTCTGCTGTGCCTGTGGACTATGTATCATGCTGGCTGGAATCAACATCACCCTGGTGGGGGCATTTGCCTTCAGCACCCTGGTGCCTTCTGCCAACCCTCCCATCATCATTGGGCCTATTCTACTTCTGGTGGCCTTTTCCTTTTTCGGAGCCTGCTGCGTGTGCAGTCGCCTGCCCCCTGCCCAGGGCTTGCGAGGGTCTAAGGTGGGTGGCAGGGGCAACGGCATGATTGGGCGCAGTGGGTTCGCCGGAGGCACGGCATTTGAAATAGAAACCAGCGAACACACGTTGCAGGACACGACCGCAGTGCAGCTCAGCCCCACATCCTCCCCCTGCTCGTCCAGATCGTCCAGCCCCGAGCGGGACGGTCGTGACACTGAGCCACCTGCGGCGCCCTGCAAGCCTTTTGCCACAGAGTCCAACGGTCCTTCTGCCGGGATTTGTGCCATCGCTTCATACTCAGCCTCCACAACTACAGGAGGTGCAGTGAAGCTCAACTTACCACGTGAAGAAGTGGCCACCTAGGGCCGCCCAGACTGACATGCATAGGAACCTTCTGCCAAGACGTGACTGCTAGCTATGTAAATAGTTATATTAAGGTTGTTATTGTGTCGAATGTGGACACAATAACTAAACATTTTAATGTGCAAATGTAGCCACACACCTCGTCTCTGTTCTCACTTTGAAGGTGATCTGTATAGGGGACAGGTGGTGATTATGTACTGTATATGCGATCTGCTTAGGCCAACCACACTCGCCTGCTGTTTTGTCTGCAAGGCCCCACTTCTTCGTGGTTAGAAGCCACTGAACTGACCCTAGTATGCAGACAGCTCAGCAAAGTTTGTCTCCTTTGATACTATCTCCAGGTCACTGATGTAGCAGTGGATATGTGAGGGTCCGGCTGACTCCCACTCCTGTTTCTAAGATGCCACCAGCCAGGGAGAGAGTGTAGCATGTCTGGTGCCGCCTTGTTGTATATGGATGGCATGACTTGACTCGGTTTGGAGGTGCTGGTGTCATTGTATATACAGTATACAATGACACCAGCACCAGCACTGGCATATCCTGCATGGCACTATATATATGCCAGTGCCATGTAGGCCTAGTATCTGGGTTTTCCTTTCCAGGTTGATGGTAGCAGCACCTCGCTCAAGGCCAGCTGGGGCAATTCCTACAAAGACAGGCAGAGGGGATACAGGGGTGCATGGTCTTCAGGCCACTAGTTATAATCCAGAGTGTTGTTGTTGGAGATTCGTAGTGTCTTGGTTGATGCTTGTACCAGCGAGTGGGCACTTTCAAATCTGCTCACGTTGGCTCCCATTTGGCTGTTCTGTATCCGTTTAGTAGCCGTTTTGTTCACACTATGTCTTGTGATCATAATCCCTCTCTACAGGTGCCGTGTATCACACAATGGAGCTTTAAGGATATGATAGAGCTTGAGTTGAGACAAGGCATTTATTATGACCTATATTCAGTCTATTCTTACTTTAACTTACAAAAAAGTTTTTTGTGTGTACATACCTTGGCACTTGGCAGAATAACTATGGTGTATACTGTACGTTTGGGATTTTGTACAAATTCATTACACCCAATAATAATGCTGTAAAGTATTACAAAGTCTCTAATTTGTTCTTAATTTCTGTTTCAACCATGACACTTGAATCATTATGTTTTAAAGTACTTTCCTGAGTAATTTTCTGCAATGATGTAGCTTTGTGTTTATTGGATGCAGTTGATAAATAGAAAAGTCTCAAAATACCTGCAAGCAACTATGAGATTTGTTCTGGTACAGTATGGGTTAACAGAAACTGGGCATGTGGTACTAAGGTGACCTTCTAAAATATACAGTCACCATTCTCACAAAATAGCAACATTGATTCACTGCATGTTTGTATCTTAATGGCCTTATGTTTATGTAGTGTGAGAGACATACAACTCAGTCTTTTAACACCTGCCTTTCAAATTTGATGTGGCATGGCAATTCATTTATTCATCCACATTTTAAAAGACGCTGACTTGTGTGTGTGGAAGCATCTATACATACAGTACAAATGTGTAAAGCATGTGTCCCTGCCAGCCAAGAGACAGTAGATGTGGGGACTCTGACTCGCAGTACAGTATGTACAGTACTATGTATATGTTCCTCATCACTGTGATTGTCACCTTGGAATTTATTGGCCAAGAAAATAAACCCTGTCCTAATTTTCTATTTTAAATCAATGCTGCGTTTTACTAAGATCTCAGGATCAAACTAATGAGGGCTATATGTGTATAATGGCACTGTCTGCAGGTAGAATGCATTTATTTGACAATTCAGAATTTATTTTCCCTATTGTTAGGGAGGCTCTATAGCTGTGATGTTTAAATGCATATCCATTAGAATTCTTACTGCCTGCAGCAGCTGAAATTGCTGAGCTCCTTAGAGTAGATTATTGGCCAATTGCTTTCAGCATATTTATCTCTCTCATTACATAAAATAATAGCCCACCACAGTTTAATTGTCAAAACCATCTGTGAAAATGAAAATTATAACCCATTTTACTGCATTTGTTTTGATAGAGAACAGTTGTGAAAGGTAACCTCATGATATTTCTGATGATCTGGGAAAATTATTGTACATAACATAACACTTCTTAGTGACTCTGAAACTGGAAGAGATTCAATATTTTTGTGAAAATTCTACTTTGTTTATTTGAAGAGATATTGTGACATTATGTGAATATTTAAAATATGAATAAATAAACATTACGGTAGAACAGAGTTGCTTATTGTGTATATGACGGTATGCTATATCAAATTATATCATTGAGTGGAGTGAAAAAAGTGTTGGTTTTTAAGTCTAGTGTAATTCTTCATTAAATTAAGTGCTCCCGGCAGGATAAACTATTTTTTTTATATTTTTCATCACAAGAGGGTTTATACAGTTGGTACAGCGTTTGGCTACAACATGGTCAGCAAAACATGAAGAGTACATGTTTCTTTTCCCCCATTAAACAGAGAAGAGGTTAGTCAGCCATACGCTAGCCACCATTGACCGTATATATATATATGCTCATGCAGACTCTTCTTTTTCTATTTCAAAATTTGATATTCAAAAGATCTTTAGTCAGTTAAAGTCCACCTCATCCCCCTCATCATCTACAAACTGCATCCTGCACATAATTCTACATTATTCATTCAATCCTATGTTCTGATGTGAAAGAAGAATCAAAGGTAAAGTTGACAGTATATGGACCACCCAAATCAGTTTGGAATATTTAACTTTTATGTGGTGATTAATTAAACATTATGTAACATGGCACACTGACTGACTCAAGAATAGTCAAAAGGGGTATAATGACATCTGCATTAACAAATCAATGGTTTGATTATAACACTGCAGTGTGAATGGCCAAATGTTGGACATTTTAGGCTTGAAGTGTGAATAGGAAATCTGTCTGTCTGATTGTCTGATGTTTGTTGTATTATAGCAGCTCTACACTGTCATTACCACTAGATAGAGCTGGAGAACTGTGGTTGCAAGCTATGCATACAGTAGATGTCATTTGAAATGTAACCAGCAGATGTCAGCAGAGTATAACGAACTATGGGCCTACCATATGTGCTATACGTTGCGTAAGCTTTATTATGAGAAATAGGTGATTGGTTGAGATGGGGGGGACCCTATACTCTATGGGGGAACCTTAGGAGAACTGTAGAAATCGGTCAGGAATAATAGGGATTTGCAAACGAATAAATAGCCTGGACTAATTGGCGTAAAATGGCGTCTCAGTGTACAAAACCATGATAGTTCTGAGTCTGACTAGATGGCTGAAAGTATGGATGACGATTTTTATGATCGACGGCTGTCACATAATCACATTAGCCTGTACCTAGCCTACTGTCTAGTGTCCAGACATGGCACCGCCTGGGCTCTATATTGGTGCCTGAGCATGATTGAGAAAACCTAATGACTTCTAGTGTATAGGCATTATGGTAAAATAGGTAGGCTATTCTCAGATTATATAATAAAATGCTGTATCCTAGGATACTGACCCAGTATGACTGGACCATTTACTTAAGGCTACCACAGTGCCCTAAAGCTGAAGACATCAAGGATTATGCAATAGTATGCTAATATACATTTTCAACAGCAGTCGTTTTTACACTAATTAGTAGGCTAGAGTAAACACAGGTGTGTAGCCGAGTAGGCCTAATTATGTTCCATTCCATCAATTTTTCGAGAACAGTGCACTGGTAGAGCCACTGGTAGAGCCTGTTGGATTACCGGGAAGGCTCTGCTATAATACTATCGATTTAAAGGTAGGGGAAGTGATTTGAAATTCATGGTGTAGTACCAGCCTGGTGCACTAGGGGCCCCCAACAGTAGCTACACTATGTGAACCTGCTGCTCGCTCCTGATTGGAGGAGAATTGGTGGCAACCTGGGGAACTTTTATTAGCTCCTCTGCTAACGTGGGGGAGGGGAAACTCCATATGTGGTTTCCACACCTTATAATAGAGCATTTTAACAGAAAAAATGTTTTTTTGGGTGATATCTGACAAAAGTGAAATCACTTCCCCTACCTTTAAACCTAATTAGTAGGCTAGAAGCTATCATTGGTAACACCTGTGTTTGGCCTGCTATTTCAAGTCAGAGAAAATACAGCCACCAGATCAGTAGTTTTCAACCTTTTTGATACCAGGGCCCACCATTTATTCAGCCTTTGAGCCACGGACCACCTTTCGATGACACTTTAGCCCCACAGACCCCAAAACTAAAGGACCTGGACCACCTGTTGAAAACCCCTGCACTAGATGAAGACAGCCATGAACACTGGTAAGATGCTTGCTTTTATGATTGAATTAAATGGATCCAGTATTTCTCTATAACTGCTTGAGAATGGCCAGCCAGGCCAGGTATCACCAATTAGTTCAGGTGTGGTGAATGGGTTGTTGGGCATGAAGGCAAGATTTTATATTTGCATGTTGCCCCAGATTTGTTTTACACATGTGTGTATCTGTATGCAGGGGTGGACTGGGAGCTCAAAACGTACCGGGCAATTTTGTCTCAGAGCGGCCCTCAGAGCGGCCCTCTGAATCTTTGTGGGGGCTCCGGGGCCTGAGCCCCCATGAGAATTTAAGACATAAGGGGCTCTGGGGCTCGGGCTAACTAAAATTAGTTAGTTAGTTTTAGTTAACTATAAAAACCCTGCAATAGGCAGTCTCATTTGAAGAGGACAGAGGGCCGCCAGCACTGATTCGTGGGCCGGTTTTGTGCAGATTTTTTTTAAAAATTAAAACACGACATTAACGGCCCCCGGGGGGGTCGGCCCACCGGGAAAATGCCCTGTATGCCAGACTGTCAGTCCACCCCTGTCTGTATGATCTGTAGCATTCACATAACTCGATAATTGTTCGCCCCAACACTGTTTCACACTGCCACAGGGTGTGCCTGGTGTATAGAAAGTCTGACCCACGGTTGTACAGAACCACCACAAAAGGCCTCGACCCTGGCTCTGGACAGGGCCCCTGCACAGCAGTGTCCATATATGGAGCTCAGAGCTGGGCTGTTCTGACATCTGCATAGACTCCATATTTGAACATGCCGCCTCCACCTCCATATATGATGTATCACTTCCTTATTTACTCAAAGCGGACAGCAGCAGGAGCCATGTCTCCAATGTTTGGGTCAACATAAGTCTGCGAGTCTGTGTTTTCTACCCTAAAACGTGTGTAATCAAAGCATCAATCTGTTCTGACTGGCACCCATGTGAACTAGTGAAAGAATTGCTTACTTGTTTATTTGTGGACTCGTTGAACTGAGAGTTTGTGTGTGTGAGACAGTGCACACAATGTTAATTGTTGAAAATAACTGTCCTACTCGATCCATCCATCTTCAACCAATTGTCCGTAGTCGGGTCACGGGGGCTGCATGGTTCTGTCATTGTTTCTGTCATGTTGCTGTGACATTTACAACAAATTTGGCTGAGCAGAGGTGTGCGTGTGTGCGTGCGTGCGTGCGTATGAGGAAGGGATGGAGTGATGTTCATGTGTGCCCATGTGTGTGATGTGACTCTTTGCAGTAACCCTGGCCTAGAGGCTCCAACGGTTAATTTGGTGTTTGAAAGTTTGAATACCATGGAAAACTTATATAGCATGTGACATGTTAATCAAACTATTGGTGGCCTGTCCGGTTAGCTGAACCGTCTGGGCATCTACAGTATAGCCTGTAAAAAAAAAAATCCTAAAAATATATATATATCTTTAAATTAAATGTAAGGAATTTACCAAGAAAGGGGGTGGGTAATTGTTGGCTGATCTACCCACTGTTTCGGGGTTGTGCCATGAGGCGAAGCTGTGTGGCAAACAACGCTGGTTCCCATGTGAAATGCCCCCCCTTATGCACTTATTACTGTGTATCTCACAGCTGAGGAAGTAAGGACGTGGCCAGATTTCCTTCCAATATGCATGGATTCTTCCGATGTGCAGGGGAGTCTATTATACTGTAATCAGCAAGCGTAAAATGTGCACACCAACAAAGTCACAATCACCACCGGCTTGACTATCTTTGATTGAAGTCTTGTGATGAACACACGCTCGACTCAAGGCAGACGCTGACCTAAGCATTTACAGTGGAAGGATCTCTGTGCAGGGTAGTTGGCTTTGATTTGCAGCTCAGTGCCTTTGAAAGTGCTGTCTGAAAGTGGACTAGCCAGTGCCACTGCTGCATCAGTTAGACACTGCACACACACGCGCGCGCACACACACACACACACACACACACACACACACACACACACACACACACACACACACACACACACACACACACACACACACACACACACACACACACACCAGGGCCGGATGTAACATTTCCCAATTGGGGGGGCAGGAGAAAATGGTATGGCCTGGAGCTGGAAGCCTCCCTGACGGAAGCCTCCCGCACCCATACCATTTTTGGTTACAGGACTTACAGTATATTAGGCAAATAAGCATCAATAATAACACCAGTTGTTGAAGTTGCAACAGGCACGCAGCATACATAAAGCTAAAGATCTGGCTCAGACAATTTTCTGTTTTGAATGATGAAATGGTGCTGGTTTAGTGGTGTGGCAATTGTAGTTAGTTAGTAGCAGTGTAGCATCATTTTAAATATAAGCACTATAACTTGAAATATCTTGGGTTGTTCTGCATGCCATCATGTTTGGTGGGGCAGTCTGGGCATTTCGGGGGGCATTGCCTCCACATGCCCATGGCTAGATCCACCCCTGACACACACGCACACACACACACACACACACACACACACACACACACACACACACACACACACACACACACACACACACACACACACACACACACACACACACACACACACACACACACACACACACACACACACACACACACACACACACACACACACACACACACACACACACACACACACACACACACACACAGCTCATCCATCCATCCCTACATCCATCCATCCAAACTGCACATACACCCTGCAGTGACACCTGCAATCACAAGCAAGCAGCCAGACACAGTCTGGCCTGAACACAAGCTGTGAGGCGTTTGGTGGTGGTGGTGGTGGTGGTGGTGGTGGTGGTGGGTGCACGTGGACCCCGTACAGCCCCGTGGATCGGATCCGCTCTAAACCGGAGCATAGCGGTTTCTGATGCTCCGCATGTGTACGCATGTACACTACGAGTGCATGTCTGTCTGTGCGTGAGAACTCAGACGGTTTGAATGGTTTGTTGAGACGAGGGGGAAGGAGGGAGTAATCAGGCAGAAAGGATTAGAGGAAGACGAGCTGCAGAGAATTGAGTGGGGGAGAGAGAGAGAGAGGGAGGTTATGTAACTTAACCCAGTTCCTTCTGCCTTACTGGGTTGGATGGGAGGACAGAAGAGGGATTTTCAGGACTGGGTGACTTCCAGAATGGATGTATCTTTCATTGTGTAGCCCATACTAAACCCTTTTTAAAATCAGAGGACCCCCGTTTTCTTATGCAATAGGCCCACGGATGATACCATACCAAACGGACCAGAGAATGGTCAACATGCAACCCGACCCCCCCCGTCCCCCGTCCCCATTCCCAACCAACGCATGGCTTCGAATCCGTACTTTCTGTTTTATTTGGACCAGTGTCATCATAAACTGCTGCATTTGTCATTTCATGTAAATGAATAACTGAATGCATTAAATTGACAGTTTACTGAGTACAAATACAGGACACAGAGACAAAACATTGGATTTTTACAATACTTAGGGTCTTCTTGTCTTGTCGTAATAGTTTTGTGGTAAAAAGGTGCTCACATGTGGTGTTGAACTACATGAACTGACATATCTTGGAACAGTAGCCTATCTATGTAGTGCAGTCGTCCACGTTGTAAAGTATATGGGGCTATAAAAGGCCACAAAACCAATGGGCCGTAAAACACTAACCTATAGTTAGTTATATTACAGGTTATTGTCATTATCTGAATGTTACGAATTCAAGCAATGCTCTTCAACAGATAGCCTACAAATGACAGTGGTTGGTAAAAAAAAAAAAAAAACATTATATTTTAACTGATGGTCCGCACCCTGACAAGCTTTTGTTTTGAATAGCCAAACTACACCTCATGCAAGGCAGTGTGAGATTCTAGACATATGTAACATTTTGACAATTTCGCATTAAAAATGTCTTGAAAGCCATTTGCCTAATTGTAACTTTAGAAATGTGCACTAATGTTGGCTTGTTTACTGTTGAGTGTGAAAAAATAATGCTGCACATTGAGCTAGTCATCTGGGGACCCCCCCCGGGGACCCCCCCCCCTCCCATAAGAATTGGACGACCACTGTTCGACATGGAACATGGAGTACAAAGGTCCTTACAGATTTGGGAGGAAATGATACAGGGTATTCTGATCAGAACCCCTGAGGGTTTTAATAGTAATGCCACAGTGCTCTGAATACAAATGCCCACTGACAATGTCCAGCTTGCCACTGAGCCTCTCTATTCAACCCCCATTAAATGGCAGTTTATTCAAGTGTCCGGGTTGTTGCATAACCTCCCTTTCACAAGTCTATACGTGAACCTTGGGAGAAGAAAACATAAACTGTGTGTGTGTGTGTGTGTGTGTGTGTGTGTGTGTGTGTGTGTGTGTGTGTGTGTGTGTGTGTGTGTGTGTGTGTGTGTGTGTGTGTGTGTGTGTGTGTGTGTGTGTGTGTGTGGGAGGGGGGGGTGTGGGGGGGTTTGTGGGGGTTCCTTTCCGAGTGGAAGGGGAGGTCGTGATCTGCCCTTTCCCTGACATGGCAAAATAATAGTAACGGAGATGGTGGGTTTATTTTGCTGGGTGTTGCATGATGCTGTGGCATGCAGATCAATCTGTTTCGTGTTTGGCAAAGGTCCGCCTTCAGTTGTTTTGCTTGAAATTCAGCTCCCATGCACTTCTAAATCAAAATTCCTGCTCATTCTTTCCATTATCCGCCTGTTTTCTTCTTTGAATGTCCTTTCCAGGTATCCCACTTTTAGGACAAACAAATCAATGCACACTCCAAAAATAGAACAGTCTTTGTACCAATATTTGTGTGTTTGTACAAGGATGCTATGCAATGTGAACCTCTGGCCTTTTGCACGTTGCAGTGGAGTGGACGATGCATGTTGGCAGGACTGGTGCATGCACAAGTCTTGACAGGTCTTTTGAATTCCTTTATCAGCAGTAATGAATTACAACATATACTGCAATATGTTTCATGATGGAGTGTTTAAGGAGACAGTGATGTACTATAATAATTGGGAAGGGGAGTCAATATTGAAAATCAAGTAGGGATTTCCTAATGTGAAGAAGGCTGAGTAAACAACATGCTCTGCTACCTTTTGTCCAGCAGAGGACTCTATATGCTTCAAAGAACCCCTGCAAAAAATGAATGAAAAAAGCCTTCTTGTGGGTTCAAAGCAGACCGCTTCAGACCTGTTTTTTGTCCCAGTTCATCTAGAAATAGCTATGGTTTGCAGTTGCACTCAAAGAAAATGTAGATTGCAACCACCGTAGCAAAAAAAAGCATTGTTTTTGTCTCCTGTACAGCAATCGATGGCAATGTCGGTTGTTGATGGTTATTTTATTTTATTTTCACATGCACAGCTGTGCCAACATTGTAGCCAGTGGAAATATTGTTGTAATTGCCACAGCAGTGTGATTACAACAACAATGCAGCAAGATCAATACAAGATCATAATAAAGTATTAAATAATATTTACTCAACCATAGAATGATTATAGAATTGTACTGTACAGAGCAGCCCACGCCCTATATACATACATACATATTACACTCGTAATTAACACACACCAAGGGCGGCTACTGGCCTAAGGGTCTTGGCACATGCCACATAATATTTAGGCTCTCGCCTGACAGCGTGTTGTGTGTTCGAGTCCTGTTCATGACAACCTTTGCTGCATGTCTCTCCCCCCTGGCTGTTCAGTGGTGGTGTTGTATATTTTGTTTACAGTGTAGGTCTGGTGATAATTTTAACACTGGGCAAGTGTTATTTGTATTTGTATTGCACCTTTCATAATGTAGAATACAGTATGCTGGAGAAAATGTCATTTTAGTCAGACCAACTCATAGGCCTTGGTTACGCCACTCGACGCGAACTCATAACTAAGCCTAAGCGCTTGCGAAACCCACACATTTTTTGCCTGTCCCAGTATCTTGAGTTCCTGATTTGTTGTTTTTCTTAAAGGTCCTATCCTATGGCATGGCCATGAAGTGATCTCTGTCCAAACAGTCCGTGCTCTGCTACTCTGCTGCACTTGCTAGCTATTTACATGCTTGCACATGCGCACACACACACACACACACACACACACACACACACACACACACACACACACACACACACACACACACACACACACACACACACACACTGGAGGTCAGGGAACCTGCGTATCGAGAACCTTGTCTTCATTGTCTGTGTGTGACTATATGAGTGGACAGGGAATATAACAAGGACTTGAGAAAACATCCTTGAGGCAACAGGTCAACAGGGACAGTGTTAAGAGTCAGTGTGGAGGTGCTGATGCAAATCTGCGCCACCTGAGTGCTGCCTGTCAGGACGTCCAGGATCCAGTGTCACTGAGAGACCAAGGTCTCTGAGCCTGGGGCCAATGACGAGGTGATATACTGTATGGGCTCTGTCTAGCCACTTAAACAACTCCATGGTTACTGGTGTAATTGTAATGTGACAGAAATAAGTCACTCAGGCAACTTTCAAGAAATTGTGGTACGACAGTGGTCAGTGGTCTATGTGCAAAGTTGTTATTGTTACAAAGGTAAACTCTTGTAATTATTTGATTGTTTGACATAATCTAAAGGGAGTTGTAGGACGAACAGCCAATTCATTTGTGTGTGTGTGTGTGTGTGTGTGTGTCTGTGTGTGTGTGTGTGCGTGTGCGTGTGCGTGCACGCGCTTCTGTGTGTGTACCCAGTAAATTACACACGCACCAGAGTATGTATACAGTAAATAACTATGTACTGTTGTATTGTATATTGCGCCCAATGTTGCTGTTATATAGTGTGGCTTTTACAAGTCATGTTGGTGGCGAAAGATACTCACCAACACTGACTGCATAAAAAACACAATACACCCTTGAATAGTACACTAGTACAGTATGGTGAGCAAAGCAACCTGAGAGTCACGGTCCGAATGGGCCATTCCTTAAAGGTGAATCCTCATCTAAGCATGCCTAAGCTAGACTGGTTACGTAACAGGCCTCACTACGTCTCCCATAACAAAGAATGGGCCGGCTGATCGTTGACGGACTCAATGTGCCGTGCCAAAATACCCCACCACACACAACTACACAGCAACAGCCTCCCGCAAACCCAGGAAAAAAAAACATTCCTCAAAGTACTTACAATACTTAAAAGTCCCTTTCCTGCTGGGAGAAAAGATTGAGTAGATGGCTGGTGGTCAGTGGCCACCTGTGGCAGAACGGAAGCCCTCCATGAGTTTCCGACAGGCCGCTTTTTAGCGGCAGGGCCGCTTTGCCATGGCAGCGGCCTTCAGCAACGCACGGCAGCGTGTGGGGGTGGCCGATCCGTGTCAGCACTCATTACCGTCGACAACCTCATCGGATCCCCCTTTCCAGGAGTCCCTTAGAGAGAAAGAAAAGGGGGATGCTTTACACTTTAATGACTTTCCCACAGTGCCTCTCCAAAACAACAGCTCTCCGATAAATTGCTGTGCCTTGGCTGGCTGAGGCTGGAGGAGAGTCCCCAGCGCTGAACAGACTCCACTGTCTGTCCACTATGTAGGGCCAGCCAAGAGAGGGGGGGATAAACAGGCCTTTATGTGACATGGGGGCCTAGGGGACAGCCTCAGCATTGTCCCTCCCCATCCCCTCCTCCTCTCTCACCCTGGACTGATTGTTCTTCTACAGGCAACATGTGGTCACGTTGTGACACCCCCTTCACCCTGACCCAGGGTTTGTGTCTGTGCATCTACCTTCCCCCATACCCTCCATCTCCTCTGTAAGAAAACAGCATGCAGGGACAATACCATGTGAACGCCATGAGGTGTTAGACCACGGACCACCATTTGAGGACATTTTAGCCTCACAGCAGGCCCCCAAAACTAATAGATTTCATTTGCTTTTGTCCACAAAATGGACTTGGGAAACAAAACAGGCAAACATACAGATCAAAATGAGCAATTCAGATGATGAATATTTTAACTGTTGAGAGTGTAAACATTTTTACACTCTCAAGAGTTACATCTGGTTATCCAACTTAGCTGGGGACCACCTGGAACCATCTCAAGGACCACTGGTGGTGCCTGGTCCGCTGATTGAAAACCACTGGGTTAGACAATACATTCCAGATTTGGGGCTAGGTTGAGAACAACAACAACAATACTCCTATAACTCAGTGAACCTCTATCTGACCAGGTTTATCTGGTTGATCTGCAGTTGTACACAAACAATGACCATTACTATGTACTGTGCAGACAATCCACATTTTTAACTTCCCAAGTCTAAAGGTGCAAGTTGACCCTGTTTACTATACAGCATTCTTTGTCCAGATTTTAGTGTATGTGCAAACGCAAACTACCATGTACTGTATGTACGTGTGCATGCATGTGCATTCAAAGTCACATGGATCCGCCAATGCTAGCTCGGTGCTAGCCTGAAAGCAGCCAAAGTTTTTTTTGGCATAGAAGTGCGGATCAGACTAGTGCTGGAATGTAAACTTCGTATTTTGTGCGTCTCAAACTTATCATCGAATTTGATAACAAACAGTAGGGGGAACATTACACAGAAAAAACATGAACCCCTAATAACGGGGGATTCAAAGCAAATCTCATATCCTCTTGCGGTCATTCACACAAGCGTAAACTGGCTGACGTCAGTGAGAAAAGTGCATGTCTGGGAAGCACCTAATATACAAAGTTGCTACTACGCATACGGTTTACCTTGGCTCGCCCCTTTTATTGTACTGTAGCCTATACTGTTCTTTCCAGTGGCGTCAGATCCTTGACTGTCTTGAGTGATGAGTCAGCAATATGTTGTCACACACCCCCTGCATTACATCATCTATTGTAGACCCATGCTGTAGCACGCTGTTCGCGAAACCACACACACGCTAATTGTAATACTTACTTTGAGTCTTTTTGGCTTTGAGTAATGCCGTGCTTGAGCTGAACACCGTATCTTTCAGATGCTGGCGAACAAGGCCCTGGCAAAGTGGATTACAGCTAGTAATGGTGTAAGTAATAAATTATAATCCCCCACTGTACTTGTCAACACTGTAAATCCTCACTGAGCCAGTTATGCACAAACAAACCCCAACCTGTGAGCATGTGCATGTGTGTTTGTGTGCGTGCGTGAAAGAAAGAGACTGCGTGCGGCTATCATAGGCTTATCCACATGGCAAGTGTCCTCAGGCCTGTGCGTAAATGTTAAGTATGTTTACTGAGTAGGTGTGTCTCCATGGTTTGGAATCCATGGTGACACATATTGAGAATTCTGATGTAGAACAAAATCACACCCGTCTGAACTGAATGGTACTGTACTGTACTGTACTGTACTGTACTGTACTGTACTGTACTGTACTGTACTGTACTTTGCGTGTGTGTGCGTGCATGTGTGTGTGTGTGTGTGTGTGTGTGTGTGTGTGTGTGTGTGTGTGTGTGTGTGTGTGTGTGTGTGTGTGTGTGTGTGTGTGTGTGTGTGTGTGTGTGTGTGTGTGCGTGCGCGCACGTGCGTGTGTGTTTGGCTGCATTGATAACTGTGACACTTGGTGGTCAACAAACAGTATTAGATACTTGTAGCTGGCACCTGTCCACTCACCAATTGGAATAAATATTTAAGATAGCAGACGCAAGAATGGTACTGTACCGTACTAACAATTATTGTTAAACACCTAAATAAATACCTCCTGTTGTGCTATTGTCTCGCATGGTGTGCTGTTACGCCTCACACGAAGAATTCAAGCGTACATGCAACCTCTCCCTCTATTTTTAAAATGGACTAAGGAAGTAGCCTACTGTACAATCACATGCGGGTACATGTACAGACGTAAACAAAAGCCAAGTTTAGATCAACAGCACCTTGCTGTGACACGTCACAGCATGACTCTTGATGAACATTTTACTTGGAATGTTCACTGGCCAGTTTATTTAACTCACATGATGGGAAAGAGGGCGAGAAGTAAGGACGGACATTGCCTTGATAATCTTGAAATCAGATATTCTAATAATAGGCTGAAATCCAGACAAACTGGTTAGTGGTCCAGAGGGACAAGGTCTAAAACTAACTTGGGTGTTTAAATCTTAAGGCATGTAACCAATGTGCCGTCTGCCTTTTAAAACAGCTGATGCATTGTGCCATAGACAAGTCTGCTTTTTAAGCCAGCGCAAGGAAACAGCTGTTTCCTTCCTCTGGTCTGAACCAGGACATGGCCAAGGCTGACTCATGAGAAAGTGTCATGGCTAACCCTTGCCATATAAACATCTTAGCACAAGTCAATACCGACTACAGCTGATGCTGACAATGTACAGATGTAAATATTTAGTGTACAGTATCTCCTGTGAATGAGAAAAAAGGAAATGATGACTATATCCGCTTTACCTCAAAATAATAATAATAATAACCCTGGAAACCATGCATTTCTGAACTGATCCAAAGTGTTTTGCATCACTTTACAGCAGCACTGCCACTACTGGGGAAGGAAAGAATATAAGAATATTGATTTGTAAAAAATGTATTAGATTGCATATTCACTCAGCCAGTTCAAAGGACGAGGCAGACGATAATTGTCCCCCTGCAGTGTCAGCGTCACCAGCCCTATAATTGACATATGCCCAGCCTTGTGACACACAGTGTGATCTTGATGTCAGCATAATCACGCCGCCATAAAGAGATGCTCCATTCAGACAGGCAGACAATGGATGGCACCTTCCTTTGAGCGTGTGTTATGAGATATTCCCCGGGTCAGTAAAACAATTCACTGGGGGTTTAAAACTGCTGTTCACGACACGTACTGTAAGTGGGTCACAGCACGGCATGGCCACCATAAACCTTTTATAGAATAAAATAAAAGAAATAAATGCTTTTAGAAGTTTTTGCGTGGCACATAAAAAGCTTGTAGTGCAATTTTCCATGAAATATTTGTGAATTTGTGTATTGTTATAATTTGTGTGTAAACTTAGATATCTGTTTGTAAATTGAATGCAAATTCTTAAAATATGTGCTTTCTAGGTCTTGTACTCTACTTAAGTGTGAAGATGGACAGAATAATAATAATAAACTTAAATAAATGTTGAATCTCATTGTTGTGATTATTATTGTTTATGAGAAGGCTTATTTTACTGCATGGATAAAGGTTAAATCTATCTCAACATAATGATTATCATAGCTGACATCACATGTACTATATGTATGTTTGTATATGTATTTATTTATTTATTTTCATGCCTTTGCTTCACCAATAGTACCTTGGTCTTGATTATTGATTCAGAGGGGGAGCAGTAACTAATTTTGGTGTCTAAAGGGGCACTAACATGAGGAAAATAGGACTCTTAAAGTTAAAGGAACAACAAACTATCAATGACATGTCATTACATAATGTCCCAGGAGTAACTTGACTTTAAGCGGGGGGTGTGTACTGACTGGGGGGATTCACATCTGCTACCAGAGCTTTATCCTCTTGTCCGACTGAGCAGACACATGGTTGAGCCGATCAGTGATTGAGGATTTTGTTTGAGAGAGTAATAAACATTTCCTTGAGTTTGGTAGCCGGGTGCTACCGTATGTGCAATGACGTCTTTAATATAAAACACGACTGCAAGGCCAGACTGGAGGAATTACTGTAAGGCCGTCTCTCGATTGCTCTGGCTTTGTCGCTTAATAATAACCAGTATGACACTTGCATGCAGCCATGCACGCATCCGCTTAGATGAAAGGGCTGCTGGGCGGTATGTGTCTTGAATGTACAGGGTTTGGTGTTCAGATCAACCTCTATGGAATGGCAGAAGAGTTATATGGTGATCTAGAGGTGACAGCGGGATCAGTGTCTTGAGTGTACAGGGTTTGAGGAGTGCCCAGTTAAGGCCACATCTTCATTTTTCTGACCTGTTGATAACGTCAGTTTTCGTGACTGCACTGGGCAGGCCCCTCTAGAGTTTAAATAGACAGGTATCAGACAAAAGGGATTGACGTTTGAGGTCAATTGTACAGTTGCTGGCCAATATTGATGAGGTCACACCAGGGATCTGGGCTTAATATTGGTGACACCAGGGATCTCCATCAATGATGATGTCACGAGGCATGACCTTGGGTGACTGACTGCTCATAATTGTGTGTAATGGGTTGGCCTATCTTTCCTTATCAAACTCATTTCCGTCCATACTCCATAGGGAAGTACACTGACCCATTTTAAACAGGGATTTACTGTATATGTGCAATTTTCCGGTTTTCACCTTCTCTTTCTGCTGTACCGTACCTGGTTTACTGGCTTCAGAGAGCACCTTCAATAGGCTTATGGGCATCAGCCCTTAATGAGGATTTGTGCACTCCAGTCCCCCCGTCCGGAACAATGACCCAGCTGTGTGTGAAGTCCTCTTCTCGGCACTAACCACCTAGTAAACTTTTGCGTAGTAGAATATAGCGGAAATGACGGCTCTGCAAACAGGTCACCGGAGTGGTAATGAGCCCTCAGCTGTTGTAATTATGCATGTAATGCTCCATGGTGTTATGACCGCGGATGGATTATGTCCGCTACGCAGCTCTTATTTAGTGTGGTTATGTACTGCAAACAGTAACACAGGAGAACTCAGGTGTTCGGGAGAAATGGATGAGAACCCGAAGGCTGTTGGAACTGGACACAACAAAATGGTTCTCACATGTTTTGTACACATCAGTATTATCGCTCAACAGGAAATTAGTGCTCTTTTGATTTAATGCATTTTTACAAACATTCAAGGCTGGGGTGCACGAACAGGGGAGGCTTCTTATGTTTGAAGTTTCAAAGAGGCTTTAACCGGGCGCTCTGCTTATAATGAAGCCATTGAGGACTGATGAGGCCTTTGCACACTATGAATAAACAAACCCCCATGCTCTTACATAACAGCTAGCAGGGCTAGCACCAATTATCATACAGCCATTGACAATAGACGTTGGAAGTGCATTTCATTGTGTCAGACTTGGTTTGGCGCTGGTACCCTTGACGGATTTTGGCAAAAGTGAGAAACCCCATCTGTCTGCCACTCCACCACAAACTTTGAATGAAACATACACAGAACTTCTCTGCTTGGATGCTTCACGTAGAATGCTAGTGTTGTGTGGCGTAATTCCTAGGCAGGAGGTGGGAAAACATAATTAAAAAATTCATTTTTAATATATGTACAGGTATACTCTTATAATAGTGCTTAATCCCAAATGGGTTTACATAAAAGGTGGGAAGGACCTTGAAGATTGTCTTAATATACACTTAGTCCATAGTTGAAAATAGTTTTTACGCTTCTTTGATTGACGCTAAAGCATATAAAAAGTCCTGTGGACTTGTTCCCATTGTGGTATTATGTATTTAATACATCACCAAGTCTCTGTATGTCTCTGTGTGCGCAATCCACGTAAGTCGAGCACTATTAGCCCGCTGGCTTCAAATTCACCACATGCGTTCTACAAAATAGCAGTGGGTGCAGTGCCCAGGGTTGATTCTGTCGGACCTAGGTTGTCCAGAACCGCCTCAAAAATGGCCACAATCTGGACTGTGCCCCTGGTCACTGCACTGCACTACAAAGGAGGTCTCCTTAGTCCTGATGATATTTCAGTCCCGTTTGAAACTATAGTTATTCATGTTTTCTGATGTCAGTCAAAGCTTCCCACATTCTGGTGGCTGGATACTGGAATAAGAATTTTCCCATGTTCTAGTACCAGATTGTTGTCTCTCCACGAATGCTGTGGCTGTGGGTGTGTCACTTTAAAGAGTAGTTAGTCAGGTATGAGAGTATGATGCACAGGCCTTTGTCATGCATACTTGCTACAGGTGATCATGTGGCATGAGCGGAATCTTATTCCGCCTGCCCGGTGTCAGCTGATGAGGATCCATTCATTAAACATTAAACTATCTTAAATATCAATCCAATATGCCAAGATATCAAATTCACAATTACAATTTACAATTTAGGCAGATGCTCTTAATCCAGAGTGACTTGTGTCAAGTAGAGATATTGCAATGCATTATACAGATTAAAGTTTACGACTTAAGCAGAATTTACAATACACTTTACGATATACAGTACAATGTAAGCACTAAAATGTGGTAATACATTAGACACTGCTATCTAAACTACCTAGGAGGGTACTACAAGTACAATGGGTTGGTTGGTATATCAGCTGAGATGGAGTCTGAAGATTAGAATGTTGGAATTGGATGCACCATGGGCTTTAAGCCAAGAAGTAGTTGAATCAGTTTGTTTTGGGACGTCTGTGAAGCTTAGTCATTAGTGACATTCTGTTTTACCAAGGTGTAATGACAGTTATCAGAGTCAAATATAGATTTAGCCAAGTTGAGAACTGTAGCCTCCTCAACTTGCATTTGGTGAGTCGTCAGTGAGCTAGAATTGATTGAATTTTGTATTAACAGCTTGTAGAAATTCAAGCATGACTCAATACATCAGACTGATGTTTACAATGCTTTTATGTTCTTAATATACTGTATAGAAGGAACAGTAACATCCCTATAGTATGCTTTCTTGGGTAACCCCAACAGTTCACTTGAGGGACGAGGACGCAGGGTTCCGGTGGCATCAATCACCTGTTCTCTTCTCCCTAGATTGAATTTCATCCAGTTACACAGATGTGTACATCAAAACCAATCTCCTTCATTCTCACTCGGTAGAACTGAATTATTGACAGTGTCACTGTCAAACACCCTTTGGAGGTGGGAACTATGACACAGTATTTGCTAAAGTCTACCTCATGTTTGCATGTAGGCTAGTCGATTAAATTCAGTAGGAGGTTTTGATCTTCAAGGTGGCTCCTTATCTTGAATTAACCATGAATGAACCTCTCTGTAGCCTTGGAACAAAGGATGGAAACAGTAGTATTTGTCCTAGGTTCTAGGTTTCCTTTTTTATACAGAATCCTTGTCTATCTAACCTTATATATTAAACTCACAATGATATAATGATTTGTAACATTTTTGCCTTTAAATAAGCCTGTTTCTTGGTAACCTTCCTTCTTCAGTTTCACCTCCCTTTTCTGTAGGATGTCTTGACCTCTGACTTCCCAGTAGGTGACACCCAACCCCTCCCTGGGAGTTGAAGTCATGAGGTCATTCTGTATCGACATTAGCATTTTAGTTCCCGCTTTAAGAAGAAAGCTCAAAGAGGGTATGTTGTGTCTTGTGTTGTGTGGTTAGTTGATGAGCTTAGGGACATTTTGTGCTAATTCGTTGAAGAGTGACGCATTTTTGCTCAGATTTAGCTTGAGCTGGTAAGCTTAAGGTTCGCCACAGCGGCCGAAGCCATATTGTAAAATGTCTAATTTTCATGCTGCTCCAAGTAGCATACGATGTGTCTTTCTCATGATTCTGATCACAGTAGTCCAAATAAAAACTGTCACACATACTTTGATGAGTTGGCATTCTAGTTTGTAGCCTAGAATTCAAGTAATACAAATGTTCCCTGTTAGGTAATGTCTGTTCACCCTTGGACTTATATGTTATGACCAACAGAATGTGCCAAGACAGCATGGCACATTTTTATATCGTTTTAAGTACAGCTTGGTCTGATGGCATACAGTAGTTACGCAAGATTAGGAGGAGTCCCTTATCTTTGTGTATAACTATTATGTTCCAATCCTGGATTTCATGAGTTAAATACTTACGCACTGTATGTCTCCCATGATGTGATCATGTGTTGGACATTACTCTTTGTAATATAAATTATATCCACCTCAACGCTCATACAGTACGGGCATGACCATATACTGTATAGCAATATGGGGCGGGCAATGGGTTCAAAGACTCATTTTGTTTTTGCCATATCCAAATTTTTGAAATTTGACCATAAAAAATGACTATTGTCTATTGGCATCTGTCATGGATTTAATTATAAGAACAAATCTAATGCAGCCTGATTATTTCATAGTGGAAGCTACGGCGCTTTTGTACCCCCCAGCCAAGAACTGCCAATTGGACCCAGCGCTATTGGCATTTGAACAACGGGTTGTGTGATGGTCTGACGAGTAGGAGGACAGGGTTCAATCCCCGCTTCCGGCGTAACGCTACACTTCCATCACAGTGTACTGTGGCCTTGCCACGAGAACATATTTGTAGATGGCAGCGAGCTCACAAAATGTGCCTAGGGTTTAGTTCCCATTAAGAGCACTCAGCTAAAGGTCTTTGTCAGTGTGTGCATGCATGTACTGTACTCTATCCTACTTTGCTTTGTCCGTTCAACAACCTAGCTGAACTTCCCACTGCCACGCACTGCCCCTTGAGAGGCTTCTAGGCCTGACTCGGTTCGGTCCAGCCCGGTTAAGGTTACACGGAACACAGAGCTGCGTGCCAGGCTAAATGAATTGGGTCCACTCACAGGGACAATCCTCTTTTTATCTCGCTGTCCCTCTTGACTGTTCCTTTCCCACAATGCACTGCTCTAATGCAGATACAGTTCCCACGGCACCGTGGGCAACCTGGTGTGATGTTACATGGTTTGATACACCAGACAGTGTGTGTTTTTTCACCCGAAAGTCTGTTGTTATCTGGCATGGAAAGTAAGGCGACTGATTGAACAAAGATTTCAGACCTCCAGAGTACAGGAACACCCAACGTCTTTCAGAGATGCTACCATCTGGGGGTCACAGGACTATAAGCTGTGCTTGCCTTTTCAGGGGAGGGAAACAAAATGTTTGGCCATAGTTCACTGCTGAAGCATTGTTGAGACATGACTTAGGGGAACCAACAGAACAAAGGAAACATGAAAATACCACAGAGGAAGTATAGATCCAGACTCAAAGAAAGAGCGTTCATGTGTCCAGGTCAAGGTTTGTATTTTTGACAGGAAATTGAGATAGGCATATGGTACCTATGAAGAAAGCTTTTTTGTTCATTTTGCACACATGGAATTTCAATTTTTTTCTTTGGATCAAATTTGTTCTGGGCAATTTCAGTGTCCCCCTGGGATAGAAATATAAATCAATAACACCGGGTCCTGCAGACCAACAAATGCTTTCAATTTGATATGTCAAACACGGAAAGCACAAAATCAACAAGCATTTCATTTATATCGACATTGTGTGAGAAAATGGAATAAACTTTTATTTTTAGCAATAATTTGTACCACATGTTGCATGCTTAACATTATACGCTGCAAATGATGACCTTTTGGTCTTGTCTTGTATCAGAAAGATTCAGTCTGTCTGAGCAGTGTTAAAAAGACTATTATAAACATGTATTGATAATTAATTGTTGATAATTAATGCAACTTTTATCTACACAGTACAAACCTCCGTAATGAATGAAGTGAACATGTGTAGTTCATTGCCATAACCCTGACCACACCCGCCCCCCTCCTGTATACTGTTCCATGGAAACATGACAGTGTTGTCAGTCACTCTGATGTCTTATTAGGTTAGGACATTCTTAGGAAATGTGACCATAATTAAACAAGTTAGATTATGTCATCATTTGTCTAATCAATGGAGTTGGATGAAGAGAATTAGAATTAAGCTAACTTTCCAGCTAGGTCGACTATTAGTCAGGGTCATGGTCCCCACTGATTGAAATCACGGTAGTGGTCCCCAGGTTGATTCTTGGTCAGGGTGGTGGTCCCTTGTTCACAAACAGCTGAAAACCCCTGTCCTATAGGATTCCTATAGGAATCCTATTAGATTCCACATTGTTAATAATAGTGGGGTTTCGTCTCCATGTTAAATGTAGATGTCATTTACAACTCTTGTAAAAGTTTCACTTTCAGTCCTAATTTGTTGGTGAGGATCTATAGAACCATTTTGGTTCGAGTGGCCCGCGCACAAATGACATAATTGGCCTGTAGGGGGCGTAACAAGGTGCCAACCCTATCAAAACATGTAAACTGTTGTAACTATTGATCAAATTGTCCAATCTGTACATATGGGATATCTATGAATTCACAATCAGGTGTAGCATTTGCTACCTAAACCTAATATATAATAAAATATTTTTTTTCATCCATTATTGGTGTATATCCACAAAAATAGCAAGCAAAACAAGCTAAAATTAGCTAAGACCGAAGTGAGTTTCCATCTCCATGTTAAATGTAGTTGTCGTTTACAACTTTAAAAGTTTAACTTTCAGTACTAAATTCTAGGTGAGGTCTACAGAACCATTTTGGTTAGAGTGGCCAGCACGCATAAAGATTATTATGATATATGACTGTCATAACTTATCCAATCTGAATATATGACATATGTATGAATTCACATTCAGAAGTAGTATTTAGTCATTTAGACCATATTAACCCCTCCCCCTACAAACTGGTGTATATCCACAATAATAGCAGTCCAGCCTCTATGTGCAGTATTTTGATGATAATAGCATGAATTTTGGAACACAGTTGAAGCATATTTAGGAGCATTGTTGGCTATGGCACCATCACAGATTTGTCCCTTGGTAATCCTGACAGCTATTTTCTAAAATCTTAATTCTAGTAAATAGTCCCACATTGTCAATGATGAGGAATTCAATGGTACTATTTACATTTGTCCTGTGACCATGGTAGATATTTCTCATAATGGCCACCACCTGCTGATATTTTAACAGTAATTACAATTCTCTGATCCTGATTCTGGTAACTAATCCTACTTTTTCAAGGATGAGGTGGGGTGAGGGCTTCCAGCCAGAGTTTCTCCTTACTTCTTATGGCCTCAGTGTTCTGGGGCTATGTCAACTATGTCAATGCCATTGTCTTTGCTGAAGGTTTCTTTCAAAGTCTCTAGCTCAACCCTGCAAGGTCCAACCCAGACTTGTGCAGATGGCTGCTGGCTCATCTGGCGGCCCCAGTTTGTGTGATTAGGTGGGGTTGACTGCCGCAATCAGGATTAGGGGCTTGACCCTTTCAAACTGTGGCAGTCTAGCCAAGTCTAGTCTGCATTTGCTTTGGAGGCTATATAGAGGAGACAGTTGCTCTCCAGCACCAGGTGTCATGAGGTGAAGGCTCTTTCAATTGACATGATAGGGACAATGAGAATGACACTAAGGCCACTCCAGTGTATGCACATCCTGCCTGATAGTTATGAGGGCAGATCTTCAGGTGTTCTGTTGAGTCTTCATGGGGAGAAGCATTATGCATTCCGAACCATCTTCAAGAAGGACATGAGAGTCGAAAAGAATGGTCACCATGGTGCAATATGTAACTACTTTGAGTATGACTATTTTCCTGTCAATTAGCTTGTGTGTGAAGGTACAGAACTTCAGCAGTGGTTTTCACAAGACAGCTTTTACTGTATGGATCTGGATGGGGATCTGGCTAGAAGTACACAGACTGGTGTTGGATCTGGCTAGAAGTACACAGACTGGTGTTGGATCTGGATGGGGATCTGGGTAGAAGTACCCAGTCCAGACTGGTGTTGGATCTGGGTGGGGAACTGGATAGAAGTACACAGACTGGTGTTGGATCTGGATGGGGATCTGGTTAGAAGTACACAGACTGGTGTTGGATCTGGATGGGGATCTGGCTAGAAGTACACAGACTGGTGTTGGATCTGGCTAGAAGTACCCAGACTGGTGTTGGATCTGGGTGGGGATCTGGCTAGAAGTACACAGACTGGTGTTGGATCTGGGTGGGGGTCTGGCTAGAAGTACACAGACTGGTGTTGGATCTGGCTAGAAGTACCCAGACTGGTGTTGGATCTGGGTGGGGATCTGGATAGAAGTACACAGACTGGTGTTGGATCTGGATGGGGATCTGGCTAGAAGTACAGAGACTGGTGTTGGATCTGGATGGGGATCTGGCTAGAAGTACACAGACTGGTGTTGGATCTGGATGGGGATCTGGGTAGAAGTACCCAGTCCAGACTGGTGTTGGATCTGGGTGGGGATCTGGATAGAAGTACACAGACTGGTGTTGGATCTGGATGGGGATCTGGTTAGAAGTACACAGACTGGTGTTGGATCTGGATGGGGATCTCGCTAGAAGTACACAGACTGGTGTTGGATCTGGATGGGGATCTGGCTAGAAGTACACAGACTGGTGTTGGATCTGGCTAGAAGTACCCAGACTGGTGTTGGATCTGGGTGGGGATCTGGCTAGAAGTACCCAGACTGGTGTTGGATCTGGGTGGGGATCTGGCTAGAAGTACACAGACTGGTGTTGGATCTGGCTAGAAGTACCCAGACTGGTGTTGGATCTGGGTGGGGATCTGGATAGAAGTACACAGACTGGTGTTGGATCTGGATGGGGATCTGGCTAGAAGTACAGAGACTGGTGTTGGATCTGGATGGGGATCTGGCTAGAAGTACACAGACTGGTGTTGGATCTGGATGGGGATCTGGCTAGAAGTACACAGACTGGTGTTGGATCTGGCTAGAAGTACACAGACTGGTGTTGGATCTGGCTAGAAATACAGACTGGTGTTGGATCTGGCTAGAAATACAGACTGGTGTTGGATCTGGCTAGAAGTACCCAAACTGGTGTTGGATCTGGGTGGGGATCTGGTTAAATTTACACAGACTGGTGTTGGATCTGGGTGGGGATCTGGTTAGAAGTACACAGACTGGTGTTGGATCTGGATGGGGATCCGGCTAGAAGTACACAGACTGGTGTTGGATCTGGATGGGGATCTGGCTAGAAGTACACAGACTGGTGTTGGATCTGGCTAGAAGTACACAGACTGGTGTTGGATCTGGTTAGAAGTACACAGACTGGTGTTGGATCTGGATGGGGATTTGGCTAGAAGTACACAGACTGGTGTTGGATCTGGCTAGAAGTACACAGACTGGTGTTGGATTTGGATGGGGATCTGGCTAGAAGTACACAACTGGTGTTGGATCTGGCTAGAAGTACACAGACTGGTGTTGGATCTGGATGGGGATCTGGCTAGAAGTACACAGACTGGTGTTGGATCTGGATGGGGATCTGGCTAGAAATACACAGACTGGTGTTGGATCTGGATGGGGATCTGGTTAGAAGTACACAGACTGGTGTTGGATCTGGATGGGGATCTGGTTAGAAGTACACAGACTGGTGTTGGATCTGGATGGGGATCTGGTTAGAAGTACACAGACTGGTGTTGGATCTGGATGGGGATCTGGTTAGAAGTACAGAGACTGGTGTTCTGACCTCACTGGGTACTGGTCAATTGGGTAGAGCTGGTTTGAGTTGTAGTGAGTAGAGTATGTCAGCTGATTTCATGGGCTCACTTGATTTTCACATAT
This sequence comes from Benthosema pterotum, assembly GCA_039105355.1. Classification (NCBI taxonomy): domain Eukaryota; kingdom Metazoa; phylum Chordata; class Actinopteri; order Myctophiformes; family Myctophidae; genus Benthosema; species Benthosema pterotum. The sequence goes on from CM076976.1 coordinate 41,705,301, forward strand.
GGTAGAAGACATGAATTTACTGCCTACATCAATACATCAATATTACACATTTTGATGATTTGACTATTATCTAGCACAGGGGAGCCCAACCAGTAGATCGGGATCTACCGGTAGATCTCAGCCTGATCTCAAGTAGATCTCGGGAGATGTGGGGGGGAAAGAAAAAAAAGGCGGTGGATAAGAAAATGCAATGGCAGTGTTTGTACATGTCTGTTGTACTTATGTTGTACTGTTGTAGGCCTATTTATGACAAGTCTGTTGTACTTTATGCTTATATGGACATAAAGTAAAGTGGTAAAACAAAGCAGTGTTGTGTTGTTGTGAAGTTACTGCAGGCTGGCAACGATGCGTGTGGTTTGAAATGTTGATATTGGACTGGTAGATCCCGGAGGGGTTGGCTGCTGAAAAGTAGATCTTGGGTCAAAAAAGGTTGGGCACCCCTGATCTAGCATTTTAAAAAAAGAAAATCATAATCCTTGAAAACGTTTTGTCATCAGAATCAAGATTGTATGTTGTAGAAGCTGAATTGGTAAGATAACAGCAGATGGTGGCCACCATAGCTGTCATCACAGACCCATAGCCAAAACAATTCCTTATGGCAGGCTTTAACTTCGTGCCAAATGTCATGCTTTCTTTCAAAAGTGCACAATTTTCACACATAGAGGCTGGGCTATAAGTGGGTATGTCTAACTTTAGTCCCCCCAATACTGTATTGTTTCTATTTATTTACAATTCATACCATTACTCATTCATGATAATATAGGTAGGCAGTAGGCAATAACTTCATCCTTCTAGGTTCAACAGAATTTAAATTAGGTGCCCTTTGAAGTAAATTGAAGTACATGCGCGTCCATTTTTTCCATATCATATTCCAAACATTAATATTTCAAATCCAGTTAATTCCTGGGTTAGTATTGACTTGACATAGTAAAAGAAAACAAAGAAAAAACAGCAATTGTGAGAAAATAAAGACTTTTAAGAAAAACAAAAATCCGATTTTGGCCAATTTTGAAATTGGGCAAAAAATGCATATTTTTTTCATCTGCAGATGGGCCACTCGAACTAAAATTGTTCTATAGGTCATCATCTACAAATTAGAAGTGAAAGTCAAACTTTTACAAGAGTTGTAAATGACGGTGTGTTGTGGGACCCCACATTGTTTATAAAGACGTTCAGTTAAGATCCCATGAACTTGGTCCTACTTGAAAACCTCAGCCTGACAACTTTCTTCAGAACATCTTTTCTGCTATCATTTCTGGTGCAGTATAATGTTAATGCTACCCTACATTAGGGTGTTTAGTCAGTGGTGTCCTGGCCAGAGGTTGTGGTCCTAACCACCAGTATTCTCTCTCTGCTGGCCACTGGAGGGCATTCCATAGCTTTACTGTCAAGAGTTAACTGACACTGAGTTTGTGAAGCCTTCGATGAACATGTATTTTAAGCTGAATGAAACTTCACCATAGTTTGCACTTTGTAGGAGCTAACACAGATATAAAACATTTTCCTCTTTAAGGAAAAGCGACTGTACTAAAGCAAGACGTATCAGTTGTTGTTGATGATGACATCAACAGGTCAACAACCTCTGTGGTTCACTTGACCACCCAAAACCTTATCAGTCACCTCTTCACCTCACGCCCAATTTAGATTGTCCAATTTACATTATCTGTACTGTAGGCTAGGTGAATTCATTTTCAGTCAGATAAATGATCTCTATCTGGCACCATATTCCTAAAAATAGATACATACAGTACAGTATTTCAGGTAGTATGCAACTAGTAAAGGTAAAGATATAATTGCACCATATGACCTTTATTATTTTATGCTGCACAGTTGCTCTACTTTCTATTTCTAAATTGTCTTTATGAACAGAACAGGCAATCTAAATAAGTACTGTAAATACATGTATATGAGATGTATAGCTATGGGTCTAGTAGGCTACTACTCTTTAACGGCTGAATTAGCTAAGAAACCAAGATTAGATAACAAAACCGATTAACCGATAAGATTGCCTTCTCTGAAAGCCCACGATTTAATGTGTGTCCATTTCTCTTTAAGTTGCTGTTTGAAATGACTGAAGTCAAACATCTGTAAGATAGATTAAGTATGTCTATAAGGCATGTAATCTGACTTGTTTCACCTTGCTGACGTACTTTGTCGCACAGAGACAGCTGCTGTCACATGGGTGATTATGTGAACGCAATAAGCACTTTTTGTATTTGCTTTGCAAAGACTGCGTGGCAGAACGTAGTAGCCCTCAAGGTTAATGTTCTACTCTGAGGAGAATTAAGTAGTGTTGATAAAATGAAGTCAAGTTCTGTAAGCTAGCGTCTTTGACTTGGTATGAAGACAACTAGAAGGACAAAACCCATTGCCTAAAATAAGGTTCTATACAGCAGTGATTAAGATGATTAGTAATGGAAAATGAAATACAACAGACGGCTGCTGACAATATACCATGTAGTCATGATGGCAACACAATGCACTAGTCATTCATGAATTCTGGATACTACACAACCAGTGCTTATTCTTAGAACATGTGTCACACATGTCTATTTGATCAACTCCTGCTTTCGTAAATGCTAGCTATGGATCAGTCCAATCAAGGTTCTGAGAGGGTTTAAGTGTCAAAGGCCTTCTCATCATCATGGCCTAGCTTCCTCGCCACCACCCCATGACCACCCTGAAATCCCCTGCTTGCGACTGCGGTGATCCTATTACTCTAGACAGGACACCGAGAAGACCGTAGTCTTATGGGAACGACGTACGTCATCCCTGTCTGCTATGCATCATCTCAGCTTTGATTACTGGCCATGGATTAGGGGAGAATTGATTCACTGTGTGAAGACAATGAATCTCACAATAATAATCTCACAATTATGACGCAGCAGTTTTTCTTTCTTGGCTTCTTTGCTGCCATGCCTGGCTGTTACGGCAGGCAGTCGTGTGCATTACTATATATTTAAGCACCCTCATGCACTGAGGAAAAAATAAGGATTTGGTGGTATTATAGGCCTTTGCACCTGATTACAACTGTAGGAAACTGGCTTGCTGTGGCGCCAGTAGATACATGATCTGGATTTAATCTTACTTTTGGGGCGGGGTGGGGGCGGGGTTCTTTCTTGTAATCGTCTCCGTCAGTTCGGTCGACTGATTTTTCCATTGTTGTCATTGGAATCTATGCGTTCAATGGAATTGAATGAAAAATGCACGCATGCAGGCACACCCGCACACATGTGCATGCACACCTTCCCAACACACACACAGTCTAAATCACAGGTTTAGATTCAGGCTGTCATGTGGACATTTATACTTTAAAAAATACATATACTGTATATACTGTATATTATGTAACTGATGTAATCAATTGTGCATGTGCTCTCACGTGGAGAAATGACTGAATGATTGGTGTGTTGTGTACCATTACATAAACAATGGCAGACATGTTTAAGAGTTATTTCTCTGTAACACACGCTGATTCACACACACACACACACACACACACACACACACACACACACACACACACACACACACACACACACACACACACACACACACACACACACACACACACACACACGCTCTTTGACATATCCTGCATTATTATGTAATCTCTCTGTAGGTATCACTCATGTGTGGCTAATCTTTGAATGCATTTTGTGCTTTGCGTACCGCAAGCAATCATCACTTTATTATTGCCACATTAACCCTGTGTCATATAACTACATTCAGACGAAGTCTGTGTTTATACAGTAAGCCTGTACACAGGTGAAGTCTGTGGTTACATTCTTACACCCTTCTAGTATGTTGCAGGTCAATTTAAGTGCAGGTCAATTTAAGTCCATTTGTATTTTGCTATGTAGTATGTATGTCAAATATTTGTCTTGTCAACAACATGCTCCCTTTGTTAACCTGAACGATCTTGCTTTATCACTCATAACCCCACTGGGTTTTCATGATCTATACCCTTTACGGTCACGAGTTAGCCTCATGTGACCTCATGTGATAGTTTGCTTTTTTTCCGAATTGTGACAGGAAGACGCAGGTCTGCAAGATTGATTTGCTTAATCTAATTCTAGAATCGAATGCCTTCTTTATTATTCAGGAGGGAAAACGACGCCAAGTTAATTGCAACAAGGGGGAAAGAAATGTGCTGCAGTTTGAGCAGTTTGTGTATGGTCTCTTTTAGTGAAGCTCATTGGAATGGTGGCGGAGTCTGCTCTGAGACTCAGAGGTTGGTTTAAAGGGGAATTCCAGAGAGGATACAAATGTGAACCAAATGGACCCTAGCCGGTCCATTTGGTTCCATTTGTACCCTCTCAGGAAAAAGGGGTCTGAAAGAAAAATCATTAACATGGTGAAATACATGTTGATGATGTCTTCAGATGTATTTCACCATGTTAATGATTTTTTTCAGACCTCGATTTTTAGGAAATACAGAGATTGGGGGAACTTTTTATCATGTCCACAACAACAACATCTCTAAGGTATATTAATGACATATTAAAATGTTGAAAATGGGTGGAGTTCCCCTTTAAAGTTGAATCCCTGACGTGCTCATACCAAAGAAAGACATGTACTGTATATTCCACTTGGCACACAGCAACAACACCAATGGTTTCATTGTGTGTAAGTCGTTGTAACACACTAGTATCATGTCCAGGTGGTGTATTAGTTTAGTACAGGGGTTTTCAACAGGTGGTCCGGGGACCACCAGTGGTCCCTGAGAGGGTTCCAGGTGGTCCCCAGCTAAGTCGGTTAACCAGATGTGAGTTGGTTAACCAAATGGACCCTTGCGGGTCCATTTGGTTTCATTTTTACGCTCTCAAGAGTTAGAATAATAAGGTGAATTAGTCCAAGTCTGCTCAACTAGAAGATTAATGGTCATGGACAGAAGCAACATAAATCTTTAGTTTTAGGGTCTGTGTGGGGCTAAAATGTCATCAAATGGTGGTCCGTGGCTCAAATACTGAATAAATGGTGGGCCATGGGATCAAAAAGGTTGAAAACCCCTGGTTTAGTACATCAAGTTGCTTCACTCAGGACCATGCGTGCGGTTTGGGAGGTCAGGGTTAGGGTTAGAGATAGGGTGAGTAGTACTGATCTAACAAACAGGATGTCCTAATGTCCTGGACCCGCTTCAATCTGGTGAAATCAGAGAAGGAGATATGAACCACGTTGGATCCCAACTTTCTAACATGTATGGCTCTTCAGCTAATATGTATGTTTATGCCAGCTCTGATGGTTCTGGAGAAATGGCGTGATTTTGCAAACAAAATTGGAAAACCTTGTCTCTTTATAGTGAAAAACAAAGCCATGTCATCGACCTCAAGTCTCCCAGTGACCTGGCCAGTCGACTTATGTAACATGAACTTAAACATAATCTGTCCCTTGCTTCTAGAGCAAATGAAATCAAGATTAAACGGTTTATTGTTATAATGTTTATTTTTTTATCCTGCTGATACGTACCTTATCATTATTTGCTCGACTGACATGTTTGCGGTTGAAGATACTATAGCATTATCACATTGATGTCCCTCCCTTGTTTTTAAGATGGAGTACAGTACTTGAGGTCACCGGTTGCAGTGTGTGGTTCTAAACACAGGCTTGTACCACAAACCCAGGAAGCACATGAGACGTGTGTGTGTGTGTGTGTGTGTGTGTGTGTGTGTGTGTGTGTGTGTGTGTGTGTGTGTGTGTGTGTGTGTGTGTGTGTGTGAGCATGCATACGTGTGTGTGTTAAATGGAACACAACCACCCTAAAGACTATCATTGTGAGTATTCTTGCATCAAGTGAACTTTATACTTAGAAATCGATTTGTTGAAGATTCTCTCTTTCAAATATACATATTTTTTGTACTGATTGTGTTGTATTCTATCATGTATTGTGCATTTGGTTTTGGGAAATGTATGCTTTTTTCATTCCAATAAAGCCCTTTGAATTTAAGTTGTGAGTGAGTGAGTGAGTGAGTGAGTGAGTGAGTGAGTGAGTGAGTGAGTGAGTGAGTGAGTGAGTGAGTGAGTGAGTGAGTGAGTGAGTGAGTGAGTGAGTGAGTGAGTGAGTGAGTGAGTGAGTGAGTGAGTGAGTGAACACTCATACATGTGCATGTGTAAGAGAGGTGATATTGTTCCCAGGTAGTTAGTTATGTCACATGATCACATGAATCCTGGAGGAATAAGCATTCCTTTTGTTTTCTAACTGACAATTGTTCCACTGGTCCAATAGCAACATCACAAACAGGCTTCTCCTGTCTTACCTGGTGTGGACTAGAAGCATGTTGAGTTGTTGACGCTTTAACACACTGTAGACAATTGAGTTGGTCTTTTACTCTGTGACCCACTGCCATTGTCTGGGACTTACGTAGGAGCCAGGCATTCATTCAAGGTAATAACAGCAACAATAGACGTTCCCCGCTGGGACGCATGGGTCACATGGAGAATTCAACTATGTCTTGATTTCATGGCCCAAAACGGCTCCAAACATGAAGCAAACAGTCCATGGCCGCACTGCTACACTTTTGTCAAGTAATATACTACTTCAAGATGTCTTATTGAAATCTTAACCTATTGTATAATTTCACTTGCAGAGGCTCTTATCCATGACAACAATGCAACATCGGAGTAAACTACTCTAGATCACTAAGCCCATTCTGTGTTGAAAAGTGTCCTTGAGCAGGACACTTAGCCATAGCCTCGACACCCAGGCTTTCCATGTCTGCGTTGCGTGAAAACGGAAAGCCAGCCAAATGTATCACCATGACTTCTTCTGGTGAACAAGTTGGTGCTTTCCATGGGTTCCTTTGCTAACCCACATTGTAAAACCCAGTTCAGTGGCTTTGTGTTGGTCCAACATATGCAGCCGCTACACGCAGGCTTTCATGTGTGGTTATGGTCATGTTAGTTAGGATTATTGGGATGTCGGATATGCACCCTGTTTAAGGAACACAATGCAGCTTGATATACAAGTACAACCCCTGGACATGACACTATGTCATAGGCCCTATGTCATAGGGTCTTATCCTCATCCCCTTGATGCTGAGTGCCAAGAAGGGAGACATTGGATCTATTTTCACTTTTCTTCAATATAACCCCACCAGGAATTGAACCCAGTGCCCCCAATTTCTGGGCGGCCCATTGACTTACATTGCCGCCCAAAGTTTGCAGGATTGGTCAATTTTTAACAAAATGTATGTATGTGCATTCCCCAGAGTCCAGGGAAAACCTTTTGCTTTTTTTTTTTTTTTTTTACATCTGCCAGTTATAGCACCATCAAAAGCCCAATTTTTGCTCAACACATTTCTTTATATTACAGATTTTATCCATATCACACTCACACATTTTATCCAACATCACATGCAATATTATCCTGGTGGAGACGTGCCTTAAGGGGCACTTTGGAAGTAGAGTCGAGTCCAACTCAATACACCAATGACAATCCTCACTGATCAATCATAAATAGGCACTACTAACACTGGGGATATGCAGTCCTGACAGAATTCTTGGAAGATATCTTAAGAATGGGATGTGTACTGGACAGAAGTCCAGTAGAAGCAGAATGGCCTGGCTAACCTAGCCAAAGCTCTCACTTATTAGCAAACACTCATACACATGAGTTTTAAATGCTCACAAAGTGCAGCTCCTCAAGTGCCTGGATGGTTGGTTGTGGGATCTGACTGAAATATCTGTCAACAGTTCACTGTCAACTCTGTCAATTATTCACTGCTGCCAATTGTTCACTGCCTGTACGTGTCAACCCAGTACAACCCAGTACAACCCAGTATGTGTCACGAGAAGGCAAATGTTCAGATGTCTCAAAACAAACTAATAATACTACTTCTGTTCAGGCGTCTCAGAACAAACTACCGGTAATAACTTCATAGGCCAGGATGGCTACACAGTTTCTCGAAGGGCCTGTTTTTTAACTCCATGAACTCCATGACCCAATTTTTGTTTATCTTGCTATGTGTCACCAGACACATATAACATATACTCTCCCCTAATTTCTCTGTTTATGTGTTGTATCATATATAGGTATAACCTATATATTATTCTTAGCTTTATTCCATGATGTATTGTAGTATATTTTGTATTTGTATTGTCTGTATTAGATACATTAATGATTTATTAAGTACAAAGGACAACATTGGAAACAAGCCCCTGGGGGCTTTGTGTGTCATTCTATCTTCCTAAGCCTTGGCTGTACTCTGTAAATAAACATGTTAATGAAATATTCATGGACACGAACCATCTGAACATTAGAGAAATGTTGTTTGTGAACATTTATATTTAGATAAAAGACCCTTTCCGCTGTGTCAGGAATGGAACTGTAGCCTGCCGCATTGTCAAAAACTGTGTCACTGTGCCATATATAAATATATAATGCCGTGTCTGCATAGCAAACTCATGTGAACAAAGCTACAGTATATGCACCCTCTCATAGAAAAGCGTGCATACCATGTGAAGATACACACACACACCCACTTGCATGCACGCGTGCTCACACATGCACGCGTGCACACATGCACGCACTCACACACATGCACCACACAGACAAACACACACACACACACACCCATATACTGTAGATATAAATCCCATTTAAGCACAGTTACAGTTAATTTCCCTTTCTCATACAATGGCAAACAAGTACTGGCTAGAACTGGTTTAACGCGAGTTACACAACCTCAAGCACAATTTGGGAGACTGCATGCAACAAAGGGCAAACTGTTGACTGATTGCTTTTGATGGACGTGCTATACATCATCATACTGGGCATTGTGCATTTGAAGAATATAAACACATGCATGATGGCAGTGACTATGTTTTGCCTAGAGGGATGGGGGGGTGGAGGGAAGGATTGTGCAGCTCCATAAATAAGATGTGATTTCATATTTTTCTCCTTACATAACATGGGTGAGGTTCCCTTTCTCTCTCTCTCTCTCCCTCTCTCTCCCACTCAATACGAGAACCAACTCGGTCGAGCCTGTACATTCCGGTGGTCGTCATAGCAACAGCACAGCATCCCTCCCAATCCATTGTCCAGTGTCTCCCATCGTTCATGCTTCCCAGGCTGAGGCTATTTGGATTCTGTGTGCTTACTTTGCCTCCTGATCGAGCCCCCAAACAGCAACCAAGAGCAAGCAGGGGTGTAGCAAATACTGAATGGATGCTTTCCATCCTTGTGATGTGCTAAACGCTGCGCTTACGCAGCCCCCACCTTGTCTTTCTTTGCAAGTTACAATATCTTGATGCTATAACACATATATAGTTCAAGGGTTAGTGCAAAATGTTGGGTAGGAAATGCCTGGTGGTAGTTCCGATCTGGGTTTGATGAATACTAAGTAGTTCCGGTCACTTGCTGGGGGGCACTGGGGGCAAAGCAATAAAAACAATTTAACCCACAAAACTAGCATCATTTTTATTATGATAGAATTCATACCATGTAGGGGTGCAACTTTGAGCTGGAACTGGAACTGGAACTACTTAATATTCGCCTGACCAGACCAGAGATCCAATCACAGTAATCAGGCAATCCATTTAATACATTTGCCACCACTATATTAATGATATTATTAATGGTATTTGCTGCAACTTTAAGTCCAAAAATCCGAAATGACCCTTTAAGTGACAGTGAGGGAGCATAATGACAGCGCAACCCTTGGGCATGGAGGGAATACATTGAGACGTCACCATATGGGTGTACCATATGGCAATAGTGAAAACCTAGGCTGGCCTCGCCAGGCTAGTGAAAACTTGCATGAGGATTAGGGTTAGACTGTTTGGATGAAACCAAATGATCTGGTAAATTCCCCTTTGGCAAAAGTTTGGCATTATGTTACAAACTATTATCTTCACTCAAAGCATAGCCTTTCAGATTTTTTATTTAGGGGTAGAGTCACCGGATGGTTCGGACCCGGGCTCTCCCAGAGTTACCAACGAAGTGTCCTTGAGCAAGACACTGACCCCCTAATTAGCCCTTTACTAAGTGAATATCTCCCCAATCTCTCCTTGTCCAATCGGCACGTTAGAAGAGGAAAGTTTAACCAGGAAAGCTTGACCTCCATAGCACCAGTTGCTAAACTATTTGGACTGGCATTAGACAGTGACTAAACCCCCCCAAAGGGTGGGGTTTTGAGAAGGGCTCATTGCTCCTGATGTGCTGGTTGTGCCATGCATGGCTTCCACTGCCATCAGTGTACGAATGTGTGTGAATGGGTGAATGTGATGCACAATCTACTGTATGTAAAGCGCCTTGGATAACGGTGCTCTATAAACGCACCCTTTAAAGTATCCAGCAGGATTCTAAGATGCTTTTAAACCTTAAAATCTCCTAAAGCCTTCATCAGCGTAATTCCAATGCATCAACAGTAAAGAATGTACTATTTAGTGTCAATGTCAGCCTGTTTTGAACTAAGCCTGATTGAACGTTGCAAGAGTCCCTCCTCCTTCAGCAGCAATAAAGACGAAAGCTGTATTTACAATAGAAAAAAGTGAGTCGCTTTCTTGTAAAACTAAGACGCTTTTTTAAACTTGATCCTCTCTTTGTGATCACATCCCATTAAAGTAGGGTAGATGACAGTCTGTCATCTATTTTCACACCCACCTCTATTTTTGTGTCAGTGTCTGTTGCAGTGATATTATCATTGTTTTTTTTAAATATATATATGTATAAAATAATAATAAATAAAAATAGGTTTTCTCTACAATGTGTTGGTGGGGTGGCATAACAAAACATAAGCAGCAGAAACAAGATGCGCCATTATTAAACTGACTAGACAAATCTGAAGCCTATGCACGTGTAGTCCCTGGCACACTTTAGTATGAGGAATTGCTTTTTGGGGAAAGCAGCCAAACAAAAAGCAGCAAAGCAAAGTTTCAGTATTTAGAACAGGATAGAACCGGCCTTCTGCATGATGATTGGCTAACCTGCTCCTCACCCGGCCAATCAGTAGACAGTCCCTGTTCCTGCTGTAGGAATCTGGGCAAAAGGTCTCATAACAAACTTGTTGCCCTTCCCCCCCAGTCAAAGAGAGGACACCAAGTAAATATTTATGTCCTAACACGATTTCTTTCTGTTTCCAGTTACATGTGATTTGAAATGTGTTGTTGTCCTTTGAAAAAGTACTTGAATAACTTTGTCCCATGTGTTGGATGTCTGCTAACATGACGTATATCTCAGTCGTAACTTGTAGATTTGCTACAAGTCCTAGAAAGTAAAATACACCTTCAGCAAACAAAAGGTGCCGAGTTGCCACATACTGTACAGATTGTACCATGATCTTAATGTCATAAACAGATTTAGCAAGCATTATTTAAAGCACTATTTAAACAATGCACATGTCTTAATGCTTGCATATTTTACTTGAGTATTTTATGTGAGTAATGTGTCTATATACTTTTATTCCCACATTTCCAAATCTGGGAGCATGAGAAAACAGTTACATGTTGTTGAAATGTTGTGTTCTAGAAATATCACCCTCTGTCAAGTGTTAAGACGGCATAAACACTAGTGCGTACAACACGTGCTAATTGTTTTCATATGACCTCAGACAGACACAACACAACAGCAGCGCCAGAACATGCAGTGCGTGTAGCTGGCTGCCTGCCTGTGGGAGGACGCTAAATAGTACTGTCAGAAGTAAGGTATGATCAGTTAAGACCAGACACTCCTTGAACAGCCTTTTATATTGCATCTTAATCATAAACACTGAAACAACAGTCTGTTGCTCTATCTAATACCCAATCTAGTGCAAGGCAAGACATGAGTTGGGCTAAACGTCACTGTTTTACGTAACCATATGACATTAATAGATTGCAAGAGTGTCAAGAACCAAGCAGGCAAGTCGTGGTAAAAATAAATGTTTTAAATGCATCAATAAAAAACACCAGGTTCAGTACACAAGCTCTTACCAAATCAGGTGCATAACAGTATAAGCACACTTGACAAAAGGATAAAACTCCTCTTCTTACAGTCTTACAAGAATTCTACAAATGGCATTATGGACCCACCACATGTTTAGACAACAAACATCTGGGTGCTGACATCTACAAAGTGTACAATAACTCAAAGAGTGTCAAAAATCTGAAGACAAACACGTTGCCACTTAAAAATAAAAAATACACTTCAAAGTATTAGTATCGTTGAAGACTTAGTTGAAAATGCAGGTCAACACATCGACATTACACAAAATATCAATAATCGTATTCATCAATTTCACATGCGGCTAAGCCTTAGCAGCTCTACTTTACAGTGTCCATGTGCTTTAGTTCATTTTAGTCATCAACCGACTATGGGAATGGTACATCATAAAACTGATTTGTTATTCAAGCCAATCCCCTCCTCCTAACCACATAAAGGGAGCCGTCGTACCCTGCAAAACCATTTATTAAACTATCAAGGATAGGTTACCTTGCCATTGTAAGTTGACCAGTCAACTTTAATCTACATTTAAAACGCAGGTTAGAATCAGTGGAGAGAGAAAAATAAAATAAAGACAGTACAGTACTAGTTCAAACTTTCAGCCATTTAAAGAAGAGAGAAAGAGGGGGGTGTGGAGAAGAGGAACGAGGGTTCAGTTCGGAAAGTTGCTCTAATAATCCGCTGGTTCGTCTCCCTCTTCGGACAGCAAACAGGTGCGTATCAGGGCCTCTGTCACAGCGTAGGGGTCACAGTTGGCGGACGGACGGCGGTCTTCGAAGTAGCCCTTCTTCTCCTGGCCGACGTTGCGGGGGATGCGGATGCTGGCGCCGCGGTTGGCCACGCCGGCGGAGAACTCGTGGATGTTGGAGGTCTCGTGGTGGCCGGTGAGGCGGCGGGCGTTGTCCAGCCCCCCCTTGGGATCGTAGGCGCGAATGTGATAGTTGTGCCTCTTGGCCAGCCTCTCAATGGACTCCTCGATGGCTCTGGATGGGGGAAAGTCGGTGTCAAGTCAGTCTCTGAATCATTCAATGCAACGAGGACATCCGACACCCTGTGAACTCTTGAGTGTGTCTTTAACTCTTTCAGCGTGTACAAATGTAACAACTTTTCCCATGAGGTTACTTTTGGTTACATTTGTGCACTCAGTGTACAAATGTAACGAAATGGACGACCAACAAGTGTCCATTTTGCAACGGATAAACTAACTGTGTCACTTGCTGTCAACAAAATGGCACAACTCACAATGACGGTTACAAAAAAAAGCACTCACTTCAATCCACCCTCTTCCCTCATCTCTTTTGTGCTGAAATTTGTATGACAGCCGGCGCCGTTCCAGTTCCCAGAGATTGGCTTGGGGTCAAAGGAGGCCACCACACCGAAGTCCTCGCAGACGCGGTGCAGGATGAAGCGCGCCACCCAGAGATGATCACCCATGTTGATTCCTTCACTAGGCCCGACCTGGAACTCCCACTGATAACAAAAACAAGACCGGGTTTAAGCCCACTTGAGTAATTTTAAAGTAGTCGTAGTCGTAAATGTGTGGGTTAAGCCACAAAAACATGTTGACAGTTTCCAAGAGGAAATGCGTGTGGTCTTTTAAGATTACCTGAGCCGGCATCACTTCTGCGTTGGTGCCACAAATGTCGACTCCAGCATATAAGCAGGCTCTGTAGTGAGCCTCTACAATATCTCTGCCATAGGCTTTGTCTGCTCCAACACCACAGTAGTAGGGACCTGTCAAGTGTAAAAAAGATGTAATAAGACAACACATTTTAAGCCACGTTGACAACATACAGGGCAAAATGTTTGTGTTTTCTTCTCTTAGGCCTATATTCACACCCTGCAAATGCCATACCTTGTGGTCCAGGGAAGCCATTAGACGGCCAGCCGAAAGGGTGTCCATCTGTGCCCAGGATGGTGTATTCCTGCTCCATGCCAAACCAGGGATGCTGATCCGCCACCATATCCATTATCTTTTTACATGACCTCCGTAAGTTGGTTTCTGTCGGTAGGAATTTATATTAGAAAACACTAAATAGTAAATACCAACACTAAACACTAAAAACACAGACAAATAACAGTTTGTACCAGAGGCTGTGCGTTACCTGCCGGCTTGTGGTTGTACTTCGTCACTTCACACAGGATAAGCTTGTTGGGATCTTTACGGAATGGATCGCGGAACATTGCAGAAGGAATCAGATACATATCGCTGTTGGATCCCTCAGACTGGTATGTGCTGGAACCATCGAAGTTCCACTCGGGCAGATCTGTAAAAAAAATGCAGTATGTTATATAACGTTATAATCCTATTACAACATATTTTGGCAATGCACATGTACAACAAATAAGTCAGGTTTTTACCTTCGATGCATTTGGGTTCAGAATCAAGTGTTCTGGTTTTGCATCGGAGACCCTCTCCGGTCCCATCAATCCAGATGTACATGGCTTGTACTTTGTCTCCCTGAGGAAGAGCCATGTACTGCTGTTTGACTGTTTTACTCAACGTGGCGCTGGCAGACGTAGCCATCTTAATTCCTACTATAAAACACCTGGGGGCGAGAAGGAAGCAAGCAGCGGAGCAGAGTAGTTAAGACATTGTTATTACAGGGCTGCGTGGGGGGTGCTCGATCCATGAAGCACATGATGTCCCATAACAGCCTGAGCATGTGCTAAACACGTTCTTCCTGATTCCATAAAGGCATGCAGAAGCAATGAAAGGAATATCCTCGTCATTTCCAGACAGTTCATTTAATAGGCATTAATTTAATAGAAAAACACCGAAAAAAATCTCATAATAAGACTAATAACACGCCATAGTTCATATTATGAACCAACACCATGGCGTTGCCGAGGCAGTTGTAGTCATGGTTACTAGGCTGCGGTATAGGTTACATCATGCCATGGCTTTATTTGTCTGAAGAAAAACGTCATGTTTTCACTACCCCGGAACTCAGAAAAACATTTTTTAAACATTCCCTTAACACATTTCACAAAAAACATATCCCAGTGAGTAATCTATCCCCTATTATTAATTATTAATAAGCAACGTGATCGTAGTGTCTCCCACTGTAACAACAACAACAACAACAAAAAAAGAAACAGAGAAATAACGATAATTACCTGAATAATCGAAATAAAACCTATTAAAGGACGGGCAGGTCCGGTTTAGAGTAGCTAGATGCTTAGTCGATAGTCGTTCTCTCATTCTCTAATAACCCAAAACGTCCGGATGCGAGCACATTTATAAGACCCAGTGGAACTGCGGTGCCTCCGCTGATTGGTCAGAGGGTAGGTAACGTGTGTTCATAGGTTTATTCCGAGGTTTATTCCGTCGTTCATTGGACGAGCTCCAAGGCAACCCCACTCCAGTGCAACGCCCCTCTCTGCTGCTCCCCCTCTTCAAAGAGAAAGCGCTGCGTGTTGTTTTGTGCATTATGGTCTCCAGAGTGCGCCCCGTGGACCCTCAGGGGTATTTGAGGGAGTTCCAGCCCAGGGCAGTCCCTCGCTCTAGTCCAGGGGTTTTCAACCTTTTTCATCCCAGGGCCCACCATTTATTCAGCATTTGAGCCACGGACCACCAATTGAGGATCCCAAAACTAAAGATTTTCTTTTTGCTTCTGTCCATGACCATTAATTCTAGTTGTGTAGATTTGGGCTAATTCACATGATGAATATTTTAACTCTTGAGAGTGTAAAAATGAAACCAAATGGACCCGCCAGGGTCCATTTGGTTTCATTTTTACGTTCTCAAGAGTTAATTTGGTTAAACAACTTACCTGGGGACCACCTGGAACCTTTTCAAGGACCACTGGTGGTCCCCGGACCACCTGTTGAAAACCCCTGCTCTAGTCCATAGCTTGGAACCAAATGGACCCATCCATTTGTAACACTCTCAGTTAAGTTGGTTGGTTTTACGACATAAATCGGGGGTTCCAGGGATAGAAATGCCATTGAATAGGGACTAGATTGTTGCACGTCAAACTGGGGGTCCTTGAAATGAAACGGGTTGAGAACTACTATTAAAGCAGTAAGAATTATGCGGGTCCCCTGGTATATCGTTTCAAACGAGGGTCAATTTGGGGGGTGATTCATGTGGGAAAAAAAAGTTTGGGAAGCACATTGTTTTGACTGACTGTCTCGTTGCTGTCGCATAATGAGGCGACCCCGAAATTAAGAGCAGACCTACAAGCTCACAACAGCGCTAGGCTTCGAAGCTCTGTGAGCTTCTATATCTGAGGTTTGCGGGACTTCAGCAGTGCGGATAAAAAAATATCCAGGATGAAGAATAAGCGTGCGATAGCACGTTAGCGATAATGTAGGCTGACCAACCGCAACAACAAGCAAAAAACAAAGGTTTTGTGGGATGGGAAATAAATGACCGTCCAAGTTATGATGGAAGACAATTTTGCTTGCAATCCATGTTATTTCCCCGGAAAAAGACAAGACAAGACAATGAATGAAATTGGTCAGACATGTTTGCTGAGTAAACACATGTATCGATTTTATTTCAGCCCTGGTACGCCACCACGTGGCGGTGTTATGGAAACGAGGCCGTGATGGTGGGCCGTTTGCCAGATTATACACTTCTATCAGTGGGGTGGCAAACAGATTCATCATTCGCGTGTCTACAGTACACTTGGCAGGTAGGGACTATTTAATTTTGGACACACACACGTGCCCCCCCACTCCCAGGTACACAAATAACGTGCGGTTTACTCGAAATGTCTGATATCACAGTGGGTACAGGCAGCACCAGCCACAACCTTTTATCACTGTTGTTGTCCTGCTTACTTGCTGACGTGCTCGCTCAGTCTGGTTTTGTCAGGTTTTTGGTCTACAGTAGATGGTGATGTTGTTTGACAGTAGGGGAAGAGTGACACACTGTTAAACTTTATGAAGCAGCAGCAGCATCATGCATGCAATGCATCTCATGCCTTCTGGTAGTGGGATGGCCTGGATTCACTGCAATTTAAAGCAGCCTACTGCCTAGGCCTGCTGAGGATTATGAAACAAAAGATCCTTTTCCTCACATCTTTTCACAGATTGTCTGACAATGATCCCTGATCCGTGAGGAAATTTGCATGGAAACTTGTCATACATTACGGTAGTTGATCGAGGAATTATTTATAGCAGTGAGTAGTACTAAGCAGGGGCTCTAGTTGTAGTAGTCTCTTCAAACAGACTGTCACGTCAAATTCAAAGGAAAAGAGGGCCCTTGTTTTCCCTGTGTTTTCCCAATGGGTTTCCAATGGACAGACAGACTGAGTTAGAACTTCTGGGAACACAGTACACAGATTAGACAAGTAGATTGATTATTAGTCATTTCATGTCCCTATGATATAATAATCATGCATACACATTTTCGAAGATAATCTTGTCGGAATAACGGTTGCCTGCTGTTTCATCACTGTATTTGATACCATGCTTTATCACACTGCATGTCACTTCATGTCTGCTTCTAAATTACAGCATGTTCCTTTTCAGGGCTGTGCTCAAAGTGTTGGGTTCCACTGCCACCTAGTGGACGCAGTGCTCAAATGCAGCAGGTAAAAAGATTTTAGGTCTACTAGTGGTGTTTGAACTCAAAACAAATCAAACTCAGCTGATTATGTACAATAAAATATTAGCACAACTTTCTTTCAACTTTTACCCCTCTATCAATTCAATTCAAAGGAGTTTTATTGGAATGAGAAAAAAACATTTGCATTGCTAAAGTGTCACAAATGCAATAAAATAAAACAGTTGAAAATGGAGAAGGTCTGTTTGTACAGTTGGAGGGGTACAGCATTTTGTAAACAGTTGATGTTATATTGCATCATTTATTATTATTATTATTATTACTATTATAATTATTATTACCCCACAAATATTATTATTTACAGTCTATTTGGAACAAATGGCAACATTTCCCCCCAAGAATATACAGGGAAAAGTCAGATTGGGTGCATGTTCAAAAACACAGTTTTTCTAAAACTGTGTTTTTTGGGGGGGATTTGGGGGATACGATCGTCTATAGACACTGATGTCTTCTGACCATAGGAATATCCTGTACATAAAAATATGCGTTAAAGGGTCTTATTTCATCCTAAAAAAATAATTGAGATTTCAACGTGTTCCATTGTAGAGATATTGGTATTTTATGATGGATAGGTCATCTTTTCATGCATGCTACCTTTAGATGGCACCATCTCCACACTGGAACATATATATATATATATATATATATATATATATATATATATATATATATATATATATATATATATATATATATATATATTTTTTTTTTAATTGTAGCCAACCACCTGATGTTTAAAATGGTATAGGCATATGGGTATCTACTTGAAGCAGAAAAAGTTATATGAAAGATAAAACTTTAAACGTGATTATCTCATAAGTCATAACTAGTCCTGGAAGAAATGCCAGTGTGAAAAATGGGGCCCTTTTGTACAATTTATATATAAAAAAGAAAACATATTATCGAGTTGGGTTATTGTTTTCCTTAAAGTGGACACCTCAAGCTGTCTTTGGATATCATTGGTTTGCACAAATTCATAACAGAGAATTTTCTATAAATCATTTTGTTACTATTGAGCCCAATGGGAACAAGCCTAGCTTTTTGACTGATCAGTTAAGGCGTTAAAAAAAGCATTTGGTGTGGAATTCTCCTTTAACATATAAGGTAAATAATATACTTATATAGTATTTTAATAACATGGAGTAAAACAACTTTTGCTTGCATTTCACATACAGTAGCCCTTCTTCCCAATAGGGTTGGATACGTATACTGCAGTTTTGTGTCTCCTCTCCACTCATTAATTTGTTCTGCAAGCTGTCAACACAACCAATATAAAATGAAGTGAATTCACAAGGGGCATACAAAGGCTTGCAGGCAAATAAAATAGATTCCAGGTGAGGGGAATGACTAGTATGTGGCATCATTTTCATTATAAATTTGAAACAAGTTCCACCACTTTTCTTTTGTCAGAGAGCTGGAATCCAGGCAGCTGAGGCATTGTCCACTTATCCAGTGTCAGCTTGAGCAAGGGAGAAAGGCAAGTATTTTACTGAGGTCAATTATTGTATTGCACATTGCCCTCCCTACCCAGGGTCACCTGTGCAAGTGCCAAATTGTATTATACTGCGTTTTGAGTTTCATGCTTGTCAACAAGTAATGATCCTACCAGACCACATGATTGTAATGTCCATTAATATGCATTGTCTTGTTTAAATAAACAAAGTAAAACGACAAATGAAAAGCTGGTAGAGTGGTAGACCAACAACAGTCACTGCGGTTGCTTATTATTCTCACACCTGACACAAAGGTTTCATGCCGTCTCCCCAGTCCCCCTCCCTGTGGAACATTCCGACAAGGACACAATCTCCTGCTGGCTTCCCACCTGTGAACACTGCCAACTGTATTCATCGGAGTCGGAGTGCCAGTCACCGCTGCCGGGGGAGAAATCTGGCCTTGTCGGAGGTGGCCACTGGTGGGTGAAGTCTCTCACTTCTAGCATATAATAGAAACAGCCATCAATGCAACTCGCCATGATTATTTATGTATGACCGAAGGTTGCCGTTGCAGTTAACTATGGAATTGTGCATTTCGTCCGTGAGTTTGTTGAAAGAGAATATGGCGTGACCCAGGGGCGGATGTAACATGTCCCATTTGGGGGGGGGGGGGGGGGGGGGGGGGGGGGGGGTTCAAGAGAACATGTTGGAGGGGCAAGAGAAAATGGTATGGGGGCGGCTTCATCGCCCCCATACCATTTTCGAGTTATTAGGCAAGTAAAGCATCAAAAATAACATCAATTGTTGTTGAAGTTGCAACAGACACACAGCATGCATAAAGCTAAAGGTCTTACTCAGAGAGTTTTCTGTTTTCAATGATGAAATGTTGTTGGTTTAGTGGTGCCAAAATTGTAGTTAGTAGCAGTAGTAGTGTTTCAAATCATTTTAAATATAAGCACTTTAATTTGAAATATCTTGGGTTGTTTTGCATAGCATCGTGTTTGGGGGGGGAGACTGGGTGTTTAGGGGGGTATTGCCCCCCCATGCCCATACCTAGATCCGCCCCTGGCGTGATCTCACGTGACATGGATGGAGCATGTGACCTCACGTGCATCATTCAGGGATAGAGATCCTGTTGTCCAGAAGCCCATACAATCACATTACATTGCCGGCTTAGCCGCCGTATTGCCGTGACGCTTTGCTGGCACCATGCCGGTATGGCGGGGACCGGAGGCTGCCGGCTATAGACGGGCAGCTGCTGCGTCGGGCAATGGCTAGATGCGGCAGCACTGGTGCTTGCCGCGGCGGTTCAGCATTGTGCCGTGCCTGTGGTTATGATTAGGGTGAGGGGGTATGGGTACTGGTTGCAGCATAAGACACTACCGTAGTACCGGCAGTACTGACTGGCGGCTGCCACTGCTGGTTTTTGCACTCCCTCTATCTCAATATATATAGCTGTATATGGTGATCCTTGATGTCAATAGCCATGTGTTCTATGACGTGTATGCGAAAACACAGGATGTGTATGTACAAATGACGCCACAAGCACATGCATGCACACACAATTATAGCTTTTTGAAGTTCTAGTACTGACAGAATAAGGATGACTTGTCAGTTTGGATATATGGTTGTCTGAGGTCCATTTCTTTTTTTGGAACTTAGTTTTTTATTTCCAGTTTTTGAATATTACAAAAGGGAACGAAAAGAAACACACAAAAAACTGAGGTCCATTTCTGTGATCACAAAGATGACTTTCCTTTTGTGTTACATACAAATGAATTGTTTTTGTTTTTTGTGGGTACATTTATTCAAAAGAGATTGGCCTCCAAAAGTCTTACTCGTGCTCCTGCTATTCATGATCACTGTTCAGTGCAACAGCCCCATGATAAACTGGAAATGAAAGAGGGTCTGTGCCTGGCACCAGTTAGCTGTGCTTAAGCTACCACCTATTGGTAAGATTAAGTGTTAACAGGCCAGAAAATGAAGTTCCAGATCTTACCGCTCATGCCCAGCAGTCTGCTGTTACCCAGGCGGATGTGTGAATCCGACAGGTGGTATATATCAGAGTAGAGCGGCTGCTCTTTTACATTTAAAGGAGCCAGTTAAGGTGATTTGGGCATCTAGTACGGATGCCTTCTGGGCAAAATGCGTTTACAGCTGATGGAAGGTGAAATACAGTTATTGGAATGTGAGTTATTGGAAGGTGAGTTTCAGTTTACTGGAACGTGAGATATCTGGAGTGCAGTGTTGGATGTGATTCCACATTGCCTTGCCTACACTGGCACACAGAACTACACAGCTGTGCAAGGAGCGCCACTAAATTACAGGTCCAAGTTCAAGCCATTTCCCCAGGGAGTGCTGAAATCACAGATCCTGTTGAGTGAACTGTTCTCAAAGAAAAACTGCTAAGTTGTCCATTATTGCAGACAGCACACAGTGAAATTCAGGGCCGGGCCTTACAGGTTGGGTCTATTTTGTCTAATGAACACTGAGGATTTTACTGTGAACTGTGCAAGCTGCTTCACCAATCTGCTGGGAATTTCTGAGAGTGGGGACCTACCGTAGCAGTCTGACACACTAACTTTAGTAACCAGATAGAGTACACTCTCAGTCTAATGCCAGAGTAATGAATGAGGATGTGCCGGATAGATATATTGTTTAGGGCTGCATTTCATTTCTGGCCAGTTACTCCCACGCCTGACTCAATCTTGCACAGCCCAAGTGCAACAGCCAGTGCACCTGTGTAAAGCATGCCTGGCAACGTGTCCCAGATAAGTATGAAACCAAGAACCAACATGTACCTGCTGATCTAACCAATTCAATGATTCCAAGATGTTAGATAAAGTTTTTCAGGATAATATCTGAAGCAGGGCCCCACGTGATATCTTGATCCTACTGATTAATTTAAACATGTTTCTTTATTAAATTCTGTTAAAGCTTGACCTACCAGACTTACGGCCATGGCCGTTTCTGTTATGATAGGAATTATATTTTTGTTCTGTATAGCTCCTGGATGGGTATGCTCTTGAGAAGGGGATGCTTATGGCCTGGAGATGGTGCCGTTTGCTCCGTTTTTCTTTTCCCTTTGTCCATTTGATTCAGGTATCACCTTGTTTAGGTTATTGGTTGGACATGTGAATTATTGTTTTTCTGACTGATGTTATATTAACTTCGGTTCTGCCATTAGAAGAGTATCTTATAACGCCAAGTTATGATAATAACTTCCATGTCGATGTCGCCTGTGATTGTGCGTGTTAAACTAACTGATCTTACTGATCGAGCATATACCCAAGGTTCTGTATTGAAATCTCAGGAGTTAATCATCCCTTAGTTTGTCCTGGGTCACGAACTGCCCTGGTTTTGTATCTCTACCCTCTTAATTTGCTTCCAAGGTTCCAGTTGCTGGGGTGTGGAGGGATTGAGGCAGGGTGTTACAGGCCCTATGGATACCTTTGGATTTTGTTTGTTAAGCAACACTAGGTTAGTTTTGGTATTAGGTGGTTGAGTTCCTGTTCTGGCAGCGCGAGACTACAGCCAGTCCTTCCAGCTCAGGGTGGGCGCCAGTGAAGCCGGAGTGGAGCTACGAGGAGATCCAGTATCAACTAGTAGGGTTTATTGACCATCTCATTTGTCATGTCTCAAAGGTAATATTTAAATTGGGCACGGTAATGGTGACGATAATTCTCAAGTGGAGGCTTTTGCCTTGTTTCTAAAGTGTAATTTCAGTTCTGCTTCTGCCACTTATTGTGGTATACTAATCCTTGTCTTTTGTGTTTCCAACAGATGTAAAAGTTTGAGCAAAATGCTTATGAGGTGGTCATCACCGGGACAGGACTATATATTGACTCTGGATGGAAACTTGTCTTGGATGAGGTCCTGTCCCTGGTGCAGTAGGTCCATACTGGGGAGAACTTCTTGGGGGAGAAGTTCTCTTTAGGATGGGGGGTGTTACGGCCATGGCCGTTTCTGTTATGATAGGAATTATGTTATGTTATGTATAGTGAAGCTATGCTGACTACTCATTTATATTCCTATACATTATATTCCTATACATTATATTCCTTAATAGTCTTATATCTTTATGATTAATATCAAGAGATTGTTTTGTGATGCTATAATGAATTTACTTTTATGCAGTTGGTGAATTTGAAGAGAGTTTGGGTGTGGGCTGGTTGCCACCCTGAGTTCCTTGTGGGCGTGTCTTCTGACGTGGGGATCTGATCAACCCCCACGGATTGGATAATTGGACTATTGCCATGATGATGCTGGCCTGACAGCTGCAGGCCATCACCTACAAAAGCCAGTCTGCTCCAAACAGCCGATGGGGAAACTGCCTTGCGGCTCTTTCCCCCAACCGCGCTACACCGACCCTTGTGCTTTATTTTAGTTTGAGTTAACTCCCTTAGGAAAGGAGTTTAGAGTTTAGTTGTAGTTTGTTTCATGTTGTTTGTTAGTTTACCATTCCCTTTATTGTATTCCTTTCTGTTAAACTAAATTCGATCATGTAAATAATACCGCAATTAACTTATGTATATATTTATTATGTAAATTAAAATACGTTTATGCTGCAAAGTGGTTGTCCTCCATTCTAAATGCCGTAGGTCTTGATGCCCTTAGCCTTAACGACCGTAACAACCAGACTCACCAACCAACAGCCCTTCTGTTTTTGCATGCAATCTTTTTTTTTTTTAAATAATTATTGTCATTGAAACTCTTCTATTATATATATATAATATATATATATATATATATATATATATATATATATATATATATATATATATATATATATATATTATATATATAATATATATATATATATATATATATATATATATATATATATACACATATATACTATGTAGCTATAAAACATAGCTACAGCATGCTACAACAATGTATCATGACATAGCAGGTAATCATGCAATCATTTTTTAAGGATTGGATTTTTGACTCTCACCTATATTCAACCAGTGACATGCCATTCTAAGCAAAGAAACCATTCAAAACCAGTAAGACACTGCACTTCTTTGCCTTTGCATACTGTATGTATATGGATATTCTGATTCGTATTTGGATCAGGCATACCAGAGCGACTGGTGATATTTTTCAACTGCTCCCTCATTTTCAACTGTCCATGGTTGCTGGCTGTGGTCAGGGCCATAATTAGGCACTTCGGTCACTTTCTCTACCTGTTATATGTAGTACCTGCTCCACATTCAGGTTTGATAAAGGAGTCGGCTTGACGAAACACCAGGGCTGCGCCATGACACCTCAGGTGGCAAAACTCTCACTGGGAAAATTGCAAAGTGTGGGGGAAAAAAACAGTGAAAATTGCAAAGTGTGGTTGCCCTATGGCAATTCTATTGGCTAGTAGCCAATAGGAGGGAGAGGCAACCAGACTGGCAACCAGACCTTTGTTATCTAGGGGTAATGGTGGCGTAATTAAAAGTGTTGTCATGAGTATTATCTCCTGGAGGTGAAAAAAGGTTACTCTAGAAACAATAAAGTGGAACAATTGGACAATAACAATAGTCTGCCTATGGCAAGCACACTAATGAGTGCGACCTTTGTAATATAGGGCACGTTCGGAAATACCACACCGAGTTTAGTTTGCATTGCTCAGTGTACTCAGTGCGCAATTTCCGAACGCGTCCATAATCGGTTCAGGAATATAAAAGAAGACACACACGTCCTGAGCCCCTTTCCTGTAACCAACCACCGTAACTACTCACTATGACTACAGCTCATGGCAATGGATTGCCATGAGCATTGCCATTGAACACAATTATTAGGCTACTTGTTACTTGCTTGAACAGAGCGTGTGAGTGCAAGTAAAGTGATCAGTTTGGGAGGCAGACCTCTGTCCGACATATCGTAGGAACGACGGTTAGGTTGAGGCGTCGACTCTGGGAGAAGTTAGGGTGGGAGTTAGGATTAGGCAGCGGTCCGATGGTTAGGTTTAGGTGCATCCGGCAGTGATATTTCGGACAGAACGCATGCACCTGATTGGTTCGCGGCCGTCGACCGTTGACTGTCGGCCATCCCTTGAAGTGCACCGATTGGCTGGTTAGGTGATGACATAATGGTCACATAATTAAGAGATCTCTATGAGTATATCTCTGGTCACCTGCTCTGGTTGCTCGCTCTGCTCGTGCACCAGAAGGCCATGGACGAGTGCAGATCTACTTTTAAAAAGTCACATAATGAAGCCGTTGTTCTATTTTATTTTGTTGCAGGAGAAAAGTGTCTATAGCAAGGTGCTCCCTGTCAACAAACCACAACATTTTCACTCACACCTTTAATAATGTGATGGTGTCGACAACTGGAGGTTTACCGTATAATGGAGGAAAATAGCTAAATATTTCCAATATTTCACATAAAGGTAAGTTCCATTTACACAATAAGTCAAGGTTTTATGTCACACAATTAATTTACCCTTTACGCCATTGCTTTTTGCTCTTTTTTAAATCACAATTAATAGAGTAGTAAAAATGAAACATATTACTTTATTAACTGAAATTTAAAAAAATAATAATAATAATAACTGAAACAAACACTGCAGGTCGATATTGTTCTGAAGAGCCCATATGCTCGCTAAAGCCAAGGAATATCAACCAACCTTTTAGTGAGTCAATGTAATAAAGAACATATCATTAGTCCTTTTTTTTTTAGAACAACACCTTTCATTCCAGCAGGGGGCAGCACCTAACAACATAGCATTTTGACTGTCTTGGGTCTTAACTGGAGTGTGGGGTTTGAAAGGACAATGAACAGCCACCAGCCAATGTCACATTAGCTTATAGAGTTTGGGTTGTTGCATCGCCTATCTATTCAGTATTAGTGAATATGAGAGCTAAATGGTGTTACACAAATCCCTTGCACCATTGCACTTTGATTTTATCTCATCACAGAATGCCTCATACAATGTCACCTCAATCACTTTGATGAAAATTATAACATGTCAAAATCCATTCATGTCATGCACAATGTAATGTAAACTGGCTTGTCAAAATATAATTTGGGAGCTCTATGGAGTAGATTGAAATGGCAAAGAGAGACAGAGAGAATATTCGCTGTTCTTTTTTTATCAATATCAAGCAGCATTATTGGCAGAATTTGTCAGATTTTGTAGATTTTTGATTTTCATTGAAGCGTTGCAGTGTGTGGCAGCGTATTTCGAAAGTGAATGTGACATTAGGTCAGCACATGGCGCAGCAACTTTAACTGCAGAAATTTAGACGCATCCTTATATGCCAAGTCCCTTTAGAGCAGTGGTCTCAAACTGCCGGCCCGCGGGCCATTTCCGGCCCCCAAGATGATATTTTGTGGCCCCCACCTTAATATGAACGTTTAATATTAATGCGGCCCGCGACGGCCGCGAGTTCCCCGTCAAATTCCGACCAGGCAGCCCAAAGCATTTGCGGGAGAACAGTCTGTTACTATTGACTGCTCATTACTGAGATCCTGTTTAAAGCCCGCCTACTGGCTTTGCCATTGCACAGAATAGCAAAGAGGAACCGGATCTGCACCCTGAAACACGCCCCTCCCCCGTGCAGTTTAGTTCATTCTGTCGCTGAACTGTCAATCTGAGGAAATGCAATGACGCCATTGGCTGCAGTACGGGCGAGATCCTGTCATGGCGTCTCTCTATCCACCGCTCCGTGTTTACAAACACACGTAGGAAAGAAAACTTTGCCTTTTTACCAAGGACTGCGTTCGGTTTGGTAAATAATGACAGCGTAGCAGTTTTCTAAAGCCCGATACGGGCGGATGCATGGCTTATAAAGCAGCACGCTGAGCTAAGGTGAGTAGCCTAAAACGAGCTGTTGTGTCCCCCTTGCCTTGTAGTGAACGGTGTTGTCGTTGCTCCAGGGCAGGCTTACATCTACGCTGGATAGAATCATAGCCATCTAGTAGAAAAGTTGCGACATTGTGGGGTCAGAAACCGAAAGTGCTGAATTATTTTCAAAGCCCCATTGCGCGACCACTGCAGACAGCATTGCCAGCAAAGATGAGACGTCGCGCAACTGGGATATAGTTTTCAAAGAGGTTAGCGCAAATAAATAAAAGCCTATTTAGGCATATGTAAAACATGACAAATTGGGAAACTAATGCTGCTAGTTGGGCCTAAGTGGCGATTCTGATGGTCTATTCTAGTGTCATGTTTGCAAGACTAGTTTCTGAGTGACACTGACAAACTATATTTTTGATTTTATTTATTTTATGGCGCTGCTTTGTAGGGGCTGTATAAGTTCAAAATTGCTGTAGTTGGCTTTGTTAGGAATATAAATTGATAGCTAAAGTAAAGATTTTGTTACTGCTTCTTATTGTTGTAATTCATGCCATCACAATCAAATCAGAGCACTTTGTTGATGGGTTGGCTGGTCCGGTTATTTTGTATTGTTTGTAGGTTCTATTGTCCAGTAAATAGTTCATTTAATATTGTTCAGTTATAGTTATTATCATAATCCTATTATGTGCTACTGAATGAAACAGATAGCACAGTGGTATATCAAAGGAAGGAAGGAATAGAAATAGAAATATTATATAGAAATGTAGAAATATAGAAATGTTATTTTTGTTTTTTGTGCGACACAACACCATATGCACACACTCTTTATCCACATTGGTGAGTCTGAATCTACTTAAATTTAAGTGAAATGAAGGCGAAAATGGCGAAAAATAGGCTTGAAATGGCAAAAAAAGTTTGTCCATGTGACGCGCTGTGGCTGCGGCCCGGCCTCAACCAGGCTCTGCTTCTAGTGGCCCCAGGCAAATTGAGTTTGAGACCCCTGCTTTAGAGTCTGTGAATGACTTTCCACACCTTGTACCCCGGCTTTCACCCTATACTCATCCTATCTGACTATTAAGGTCTTAATGCATGCTTGTCCCTTGGTTCACATATATCATCATGCCTGGAGTCCTGTGGTCCAACCAAATCGCTGGGCAACAGTGCTACTTTAAAATGCAATAAGGCTCACAATGTGCTTGTCACTATGCCAGTGGCCAGCGTGTCCTTTGTGACTCATCAGGCCAGCCGTAAATCAGACCAGGAGGGGCCTTAAGGGATGCTGCTTTTTCTAACGCTCCTTTAAACACTTGATTTGATGCATCAATAACTAAAGGCCTTGCAATTGCACTTGTTGAACGGCATTGACAGTCTGAGTTAGAATCGGCGGGAACACTCACCTATCTGGGCCACATGTATGCAAGCCTTGGTAAGAGCTTGTTTATTTGTTTGTGTATTTTATGGCTTCTTTCGTCATTATGTGGATTGATTCTAGTACCTAGTACCCAGACTGCTGCTGTGTATTGTAAGTTTGTAACTGCTGTTTTTTATCATACTGGCTCACCTGCCAGTAAGGAGCCTCCATCGGAAGGATGTACTGTAGCACTCCTCACACACAGACAGCACTATCTGCTGGCATGCAGATGCCCCCTGGCCTTGCCCATAGGATCACATACTGTATATCAGGGGTGCCCACACTTTTTTGACTTGAGAGCTACTTTCAAAATGACCGGCTCAACAAGATCCACACATCAAAAATGTGATTGTTCCATGACTGAAAATCCATTTCAAGGCCTCCTAGAAAGTTTGAACTTTGAAATAGTTGGTGTTGGTATTCTTACTGTTTAAGTATAACGATTTATAATGAAAAATAGAGGGGGAGAATTGGAAGGTTTTCCTGTATATGCTATTAATGACGTTTGAAAACAGTATTTGAGGTTTGAGTTGACAGTTTGTGAAGAAGAACTTTCACGTTTTTGTCCACAATTGGGAAGAATAATTTAACTCTTGAGAGTTACAGATCTATAAGGGTCCAAGTGCTGGGGGGACTTTCATGTGATCTACCTGCACGGTCTGTGTGATCTACTGGTAGATCACGATCTACCATTTAGGCATCTCTGCTGTATTTGGGGACAAACAGCCCTGCTAAACTCTTCTCCAGGGGATTGTCTTCGCTTATAGACGCTTGATAAAGACGCGTGCACCACTCCACGGTGGATTTCTAGCCACTCGAACCCCCAAGACAACGCTCTCTATACTGAGGGGGGACATTTTCCAAAAATAGAAGACCATGCGTTGCCTTGTGAAGCATGTAAATTCTGCTATTTTGGACAAAGAGATTGTGTAGAACAGTGGTTTTCAACCAGTGGTCCGGGGACCACCACCAGTGGTCCCTGAGAGGATTCCAGGTGGTCCCCAGCTAAGTGATGGACAGTTGATAACCAAACGGACCCTTATACCGTAGATCTGTAACTCTTGAGAGCGCCGAATCATGAAACCAAATTGTCCTGTGAGGGTCCATTTGGTTTCATTTTACGCTCTCAAGAGTTACAACGTACATTATATTTAAACATATGAAATACTTCATTTTCAAGAATCCACACAATTTGAAAGAACTGTTATTTCGACCAACGTTTTGCCAGTTATCCTTCTTAAATTGTAGACACAAACTTGAAAATCCTTAGTTTTGGGTCTGGTGGTCCGTGGCTAAAATGCAGAATAAATAAGAGGGCCCTGGTATGAAAAATGTTGAAAACCGCTGGTGTAGAATGAAACCAGCGCAGACCAAGTACAGTTGTTTGACCTGCCTGTGATGCCAGTTGTGCCCACATACAACGAACATTTGATGGCAGCATCTGTGTATGACAGACGTACAGTACAGCTAGGGGACCATGCAATCTGACTTCCCGCGGCTTCTATATCAGAGGTGGTGCCGGCAGTGCGATGTGAGGCATCATGGGTTTTATTTAATCCAGCATTGCTCCTCTTTGGGATAATAACTTTTTTGCTCCATTCCAGGACTTGTCTGTCAGCTTGACACGGCAATATCTTCCAACTCCACTGTTTCATAGTCGGTTTCATTTATTTCCAAACACCATTTCACACCCTGCTGGCTTTAACTAGGTATTATACAGCGTGTGGGGACTGTGCTGTAGATTGAATCGTGACAGAGACAACATCGTTTCTGGTGAAAAATAAGTGAATATTGTAAATGGCAGACTATATAAGATGATTTTTTTGTGCTCCCTTTTCTTTGCATGATTTTTTTTTGTCTGTGTGTGTGTGTGTGTGTGTGTGTGTGTGTGTGTGTGTGTGTGTGTGTGTGTGTGTGTGTGTGTGTGTGTGTGTGTGTTGTGTGTGTGTGTGTGTGTGTGTGCATGAGCGTGTGCATGTGTGTGTGTGTTTGTGCGCGCGCGCGCCTTTCTGGTTTCATATCCATATGGGATTTCTAGACCTTATAAAAAAGTACTGCTGCCTCAACCAGAAACATTTTATATTGTATTTATTGTAGATATATTATATGTTTTTTATATCTGGGTTTAGTGAACAAAAGAGCAATATTTAGTTTATATTTGTTTTCTTTTACAAGATGAAATTTAGATTTAATCTGTAATTATTTGCCTGTTTTATTTTTTATTTTATTTCTTTGTCTTTCCTTCTCCTTGAATAGTGATCTCATCCACAGCCTAGTCAAATGGTATACTAATATATTCACCATCTTCCAGTTTTGCACACTTCTCTTAAGCATTGCTTTAGTTGTGATGATGCAATGATTAATCAGAGAAGCCAATTTGATCTGATTCATAGAGGCCACTGTTGCTGTTATATCTGTCACTGATGTGTTCACTTGTATGATCCTATATGTACTCCTATTCTTATTCCAAGGTCAGCTTTATTGTTCTAAGTCAGTCATCTGGAAAGATTCACTCATGTACTATCAAGCATGATGTCAAAACATCACAGTAGGTTCACTCACTTTTCCGAGCTCTTCTGAGCTCACACAACAAAACAAGTGTTTGCTCATATGTAACGTATTATTTAACCTGCACAAGTGAACCTGACCATACAGTATCAATAGGCGGTTTCTGCATGTTTGTCTATAAATTGTGTCCGTGATTTGGTCCCCCTCTTGGCACCGCCCCACCAAATGCCTATTGGGAATTCCATATGGAGAGTGTATTTGACGGCTGCCTCTGCCGGTCGGTGGTCCTCCTGCCCGTTGGGTTGGAGGGTCGAGTCTGGTGCGGTCCCTGCTGCCACTACCGCTGACATATCTGAGCTGTTTATTAAGAGGATGACAAGTCTATCAAGCCCCATAAGCGGGCCCTCGTGCACGGGAGTTCTTTTGTTACTTTCAGGGAGGGTGTCATCAATCTTGCTGCCACGCTACTCTCTTGAGCTGCTGTTGATGGCAAACACGATTCCTCCCTTTTCTGCCTGGCCTCTCTCCCGCCTCGCAGGTTGGAATCAGACATGGCAACAGGAGGGATGGCAGGGGCGGATCTAGGCATAGGCATGGGGGGGGGGGGGGGTCCCCCTAAATGGCCAGTCTGCCCCACCAAACATGATGGCATGCATGCAAAACAACCCAAGTTATTTCAGTGCTTATATTTAAAAGTATTTTGGGGTATTATGGGTGCGGCTTCATCGCCCGTAACACGATGAAGCTGCCCCCTTACCATTTTCTTCTGCCCCCCCCCCCCAATTGGGAAATGTTACATCCGCCCCTGAGGGATGGTGGTGGTGTGGTGGTGGTGGGGGGAGGGGGCTAGGAAGATTGGGAGGGATTTTCCAGAAGTGCCTTTTCTTGTCAAGCGTCAGAGCGGAGTCAGCGGACCATTCGGACATCAGAGGGTGAATGTATACATGGGACCATGTAATGAAAAGATGTCAGCAGGACTTACTTTATACTCTGCCATGCAACCACGAATGGTTCTATGCACATGATCCGCATGCTCTGTGTCTCTCTCTCTTTCATACAATATATATATGTCACCCACTTCAACACAAAAGGTGGGGAGGTGAGGAAGGGGGCTACTAAGCATCAGAGATTCCAAAGATTTTACATTTACAGGAAATGCAAAAACAGTAAATATTTGTGTGCATAGTTATCTAAGAAGTTAGCAAAGGATCTATAACATAAAATTCAACTTTTTGTAGTGTTTTTGGGGCTCCTATATGTTTTCTATCCCCACAAACAATTTTGAACAATTACGCATTATTATATAATTAGTATTATAATTATAATATAGTATTATACAGTATTATAATTTGAGTCATTATAATACTGATACTGATGCTGCTAGCATCAGTATTATGAAATGTGAAATAATCTGCACATCTGCGCCTCCACCACCTCAGGACATTGTTGTATTGCACCTAAAACTGCTGACAAGAACTGTCTATATCAGAGGGTTATTCAGGCTCAAACTATTAGAAATAACTTTGAGAGACATAGACAATACGAATATTCACCTTTTTTAAATGCATTTTAATATCGCTTTAAAATAATTTCACCTTTATTCACTCACACACCACACATGGGCAGAAATATTATCTCCTAGCCAAGATAAATCCCTGCATGAGACGGTGGAGACACAGGAGTTCACTTTACCACTAACTCCTCTCCCTGCCAGCACTGTCTGAAACTCAGTGTAGCTTACAGAGATGGACTATGATGTATGTACTCCACTTTAACATTGGCAGAGGTCACAGAGACTCCATAAATGTCTTCGGCAAGTCCGATATTTTAATCTCTTTTTAGTGAGGGGATGTTGGGCCCATTGCCCAATCAATATACAGGGCAATAGCCTTGCCAAGATAGCTCATGGTAGCTTTTCATTGTTCTGTCCAGAAGCCCGAAATGTCAGGCAAAATTGCGTTGCTCTGAAGTGGAGCAGAAATATGGACGTCTGAAGTCGAAAACCACATTTTTCACCATGTAGATGCCTCTGACATTAATGAGCTTGGAAACATCAATTGTCTCCAGGAGATGACTAGGCCGAAAGCTTAATTTATACCCCATTGTACGACACCATCGTACGACAGAGAATAAATTAGGCTTGAGGGAGAGAGAGGAGAGACACAGGGAGTCGCCTCGCACTGGAAAATTTCCATTTGATTCCCAAATCATCTCCAAACTGTTTAATTCATCAGCTAACAATGGGGCCATAACTGGAGAGTGTGTGTGTGTGGGGGGGTGTGCTGCTGCCTTTGTGCGCACACACATCCAAAAATATCAAGTCACTCTCGCACATTAACATTGCTAATTTGTTTGCCAGTGGTTTCCTAGGCACTGAATAATTGGCTGTGAGATATTGTTTGTTCAGGTGTTCCGCTTAATTGAATTCTGTAATGAAAGTATTGTGGAATGAATGTTAGGAGAATATTGGAGGCTTTGAATTGTGGACTTTGCATTGGGTTTCTTTGAAACATACTGATTGATGTAGATTAAATAATTGTGGCTGGTGAAAATTACTCTGCATTCATTTGTGGGATAATGTGCATTGCACACATCCTTTGAATGTTAAACCCACTATGAATGTATGTATTGTGTGGACTTGTTATGACACACCCATGTTCAGATAAGATACAGTATATCACATGGCACATGGTTCATGTTTTAAAGGGATAGTCTGGATTTTTTTTAATTTAATTTTATGAAATGCTGTCCATTAATATAGTGGTTTCAACTGTATTAATTGATTGCCAGAGTCCCATGGTGGGAGTTCTGCTCTGGTTTTGGTCAATATTAAGTAGCTCCAGTCAGTCTGTGGGGGTCCCTGGGGCCATGCAGTAAAAGTAAATTAATCCACAAAACTAATTTGAATTGTTGAATTATTTCTAAAATATTAGGACCTCCTTTGTTCATTTTTTACCCAACTATCACATGAAACTACTAGGGTCAAAAATGAACAACGAATGTGATAATATTTTAGAAACATAAAGCAAGTTAGTTTTTTTTATTCGTTTACTTTTACTGCGTGGCCCCAGTGACCTCCACAAAATGACCAGAACTTCTTCATATTTCACCAAAACCAGAGCAGAACTCCCACCATGGGACTCTGGAAATCAATTAATACAGTTGTCACCACTATGGCAAGTATTTCATACAGCTTAACTTAAAAAAAAAAAATCAGACTATCCCTTTAAGTTGCGGATATGCCCACATAAGGACAGGGCATATACCCATGTGAGTGAGGGGCGCTCTTATCATTCATGCATTATCATATATCATCTCATCTCGGCCAGGCACAATTTGCGTCCTCAGCTTTGTCTTCCATGTTTACACAAACACTTGGACATAGGAGATCCTCAAAAATGTACTTTAAGGGATGACTTAAAGTATGTAAGATTGTGAGCTTACAGCATATCTGCTATTTTTGAAAAGTTTTTTTTCTAATTTCTATTCATCTTAGAATTTGTTTGGGAAATATTCTGCATGTTAATACAGCCAAACATTGATATTAAAAATAAAATGTACTAATTTATACTTTTTTCATTCAACGATGTAACCCATTTCCCCCCCTGTATCAATTATCTAAGTGATCCTGGGCTTTACACATCCTCCGCCAACCTGGGAAGAACAGCAGACTGACCTCTTGCTTGCTTGCTTTTATGCATGAGGAGTCCAAGTCACTTCTTTTCACCCAATAGGGGGGAGTTCCTTTGGTTTGACGTAGCTTGTGTAAGGAACACGTTGTTCCAACAAGTTCCTTTCCTCTCCTTCAGGTTCCTTGGCTGGCCAGGGGGAGGCAGCTTAGAGACCAGGATTACGGAATGTTTTTTGTGTAAGGTTACCACCACTGGCTGAGAGAGACAGAGAGAGAAAGAGAGAGAGAGAGAGGTGAGGGAGGCTGGTCATAACGTTAGACCTAGACCTCTCTCAGCTGAGAGAACTAGAGCGGTTGGTGGGAGAGTGAAGTACCAAGGGAGGGAAAGAAAGAGCCTCAGTTATTTATCACCAAAAATAATCAGCAAAATAACAAGTCTTCTAACAATAACAAGGCTTCTTGTTTTCACTATTTTAGAAACACATTAAAAAAAAACTCTATAATTGTGGCGTGCCTACAATAGGGACGCCAAGCTAGAAGGGGTTGGAGTACGTATAGCCACAAACTTTCTGCATTTCTCCCTCGTGGTCCGTGACCGCGTATATGAACATGTGTTAGTAATATACGCGTTGCTTGCATCCAGGTGGACAGATGTGTTGACAGAGCCAGATGATCTATTTGATCGTAGTTGCTCGGGAGGGGAATTGCCTTGGGCTGAGTTTGATTGGGCTGCCCGGTGTTGACCCAGTGCCTCAACTCAATCTGTCACCTTGTCCTCCCTTTGACTCCTCACCCCTTGATCCTCCACTCCACCCCAGAGGACACTCGGAAAACAACCTTAAGAGCGTGTCTGCTTTCTCTAAACCCTCCCCTCTCAGCTGAAAAACGTATTCCCCCAACTCTTAGCCATTGTCTTGTCAGAAAGGAAATTGATGTGGTGAAGTTCATTTTTTGGTTTAAACATGAACCTGTGTTTACATATGCAGCAGTTTGTAGGGTGACCTTTATATGGTTTAATTAACTCAGACCTCCTGTGTGCACCACCACTATTTTTATGGTGTTGTAGAATATGCTGTTTTGTAGCCTATTTTGTACATGCTGTTGGCAGTCCGCGTAATGCCCAAAGTGAAAGCCTTGTATAAGTAATACCTTTGCTATAGCACATTTTTATCGTGCATAAGCACATGTGCACTGCTTACACGTGAAGTATTTTTAAAGATCTCAATTTTCACTTGGCCAAAAAGAGAGTGTTGACTAGTGTCAACTGCTGACACTTGGCATGCATACAAGCAGACAGTTTGTCAATACAGGGAACCCAAGCCATCCAAATTCCTCATGTACAATGCAGCCTCGCCACTGCAATAATATCACGTTTAGATTTGTGCTGCCTTGTTCACAAACTGCGCACACCTGTAACTTTTGATAGTTGAGAATCATATCGAAACGTCACACAGTTATTATATATTTTGTTTTATTAGTAGCCATGCTGCGTTGGTTCCTGTCTTCCTGTTCATCAGACAGACACGTTGAATGTTACGACGACTCTCCGCTTTGATAATCAGTGACAGAGATGTTACGGGAGTGTGACAGAGTTCCATTTGCCATAGCTGACATCTTCATCCTATCACTTCCTTCCCTTGTTTTCACACCTTACCAAGCGCTGGCATCTGTGGTGTTTCCAGCCGGCTACGCTGCAGTGGACTGGGAATTCACAGGATCCAGACAAGGCCACAGCAGCTTAGGCAGGTGGGGGAGTGCTGTGTGCACAAGCTACAGTACACAGAGAGAGAGGGAGAGAGAGAGAGAGAGAGAGAGAGAGAGAGGGAGAGAGAGAGAAAGGGGGGGTGAGAGTAAACTGAGAGAGAAGCATAAAACTGGTTTGCCTCTTTCAGCCCGCTTTGTTAACCGTTTGCCAGACATATTGTCGAATCCAGAGGTCAAAAGGGCTGAGTATATTGATGAATTTTATTTGCTTTGAGCCGTAAGTGAAACCCGGACAGAAAACAGATGAAAAATGATTGAAGCATTAGAACAGCAAAAACGCCATGATGCAGAATTGCTTTGTAGACGGCACCACCTGACTGCGAAGACCGGATTAAGGCACACAGCTAAATCACAGAGCGTTATAGTCTTCCTCTAACTCTGAGACGGTCCATTTTACACTCTCCGAGTGTTAAATTAATGCTCCTGGTTTTACCGCGCAGGAGATGCCGTGGGATATGAGAGGCCAGTTTTCAGATCACCCTCAATAAATTCCAGCAGATCTGCACCCTCAGCTCGCTCTTTCAATTTAATTAGCTCCCCCGTACTTTTGAATTTGATTTACACAACGGAAATATGGTCAACAGGCGAAAACCCGCAGCAACCATAATTTCCAGCATTTGTAAATACATTTTGTGATTGGCATACCCGGGGTGCAGAGAGTACATTAACTTCAACATCCCCATGCAGGAAAATTTAATTATTCAGCGTACATGAAATCTGACATTTTGAGACACTGCACCTCTCTCAGTAATTGAGGCCATGCAATACCTAACATCTGGTTGACAGTGTTCAGGTTGGTGCTTGATTTGTAAAGCCTTTCGTTGCAATCTGTACAATGTTCATTATCTGTACCATAGAACGATGCAGAGACCGGAGTATAGGTGTCTGTTTATCTGAGGTAGACAAAATTGCATTAATTGAATTATTTAAATGACTTTAAGAGCCTTGGCCCTCGGACCTACAGTATGTATACACATACCTGTACGCTGGTGTGGCAAAGACAGCAGATTTACAAGCTCGCACCGCATCACACTGACACGCCCTGTGCTTGTAGATCAGTTATTTTAATATGGTGTCAGGGTTAATTGGTCAAACCATTCTTTGATATACATGTTGAAACATTAAAACATGCACAGGGTTTATGCAGTACATATTATTCGTCCGTATTTGTTTGTCACTACCCAGTCACAGCTACCTGCTAGCTGACTGGTAGTTTTTAAAGGAACGGATTGATTGATCATTGAGTCATTGATGCTATGAAATTGAATTCATGGTATGTAGAATGTTCAATACAAACCCAAATATTGTAGGGTGCATATTTGAATGCCACCCCATTTTCATAATTTGATTAGCGTTAGCCCCTCCTATGCTCATCTTTCCAGGATTGGATTAACAAACATTGGCTGATGATTGGCTTGGAGTGATCCCCCCAATAATTTGATTGGTTGGGCACATGAATATTGAAGATAAAAGCCCTAACCCTAACCTTCATAGCCATTGAAATACAACACCGTTACAACAACTCTGGTAAATTCATGACGCCAGTGCATGGCGTCTGTTCTATACAGACTTATATTGGTGAAGAGAGCCAAGTCCAGGACCCTAAGTTGGCAGAATACACCGTACTCAGGCAACAACCCATCTGTAATGTTCTTAAATACCTGTTATCCCCTCCTATATACAGCTTTTTTGTCATTCGCAGTGACGAATTAATGTTTGTTTTGAATCCTAAAACAAACATTACCACCCTTTGCTTAAACAAACATTATGTTGTAATCAATGCTGTAATATGATAAGAGCACCCCTCAATTCACTCGGGTGTGATTTTTTTATTTTGATCCTCATCAACATTATCCTAAATTAAATTACATTACAAAATGGTTCTAATTGGTTGAAAACGTATTGGCTGAACATTTAAAAGAGATTCCTGCCTATATAAACATATTATCCTATTGTAAACACTCCCATGTCATTGTATAATATAATGACTATATCAATTACGACCTGTATGATTTGTATTCATTGTATACTGTGTATAATTA
>CM076976.1:41748382-42212972 GCA_039105355.1 Benthosema pterotum
CCGATATTTATGTTTTTATCGAACACATCACAATTAGCCTCGACACCCCGCTTTCATTTTGGTCCGTGTTGCGTAAAAATGGAAAGCCTGGAACAAATTGGTGGCCTAGAAGTGGGAGTCAACCTTTCTAGGTGGGAGTGGCTCCAAATGTGACGTAGCGCAGCAGTGGAGGGGCGGAAGAGGGGCCAGGGCTGACGACACGTTGTTGAGATCAAATCAGATCTACCAGCCTGGCAGTGCTGGTGTCCGCCCATCTTGGCTCAAATGCTTTCAGCTTAGGCCAGGCTATATCACAATAGTAAAATGTCCAAAATCATAGACAATATCCCGTCTAATATCATGATGTGGAGGATATCCCAATCATCTTCTTTTTGCTCCCAATTTGAATCCGATTTTTGGAAAAGGCCTTGATTGGCCATCATTTGCTCCCAAAATGATCATAAACCAGCAAAAAGGAATATGCATCCCTGACTAATAAGATCACAAATCATGATGTTGTGCGCTGTGAGCTCATGAATTGGCTATTTTCACTATACGTAACATTGGTGTATGATGAGGTATAGGCTCAAGCTATAGATAGCATAATAACTATGAGGTACCTGGCTGGGAGAGATGTAGAAAAGGCTTTTGTCAGTAGACACATAGTAGGCAATATCCCTGCTCATCTCGAGAACTTGTTTCCATAGTTACGTCAATGTTGTTGAATAGAGAGGATCGGGTATTCCAGTGAGTGATCCCTTCTTACATGCACTGGCTTTCTCTTTCTATTGATTTTCATTCCTCACAAACAAAAAACGAACAAAAAAATAAATAAAAACATAACGGCTATCGCAGACCATCCTGGACATATTGTGCATGTAATGAGTGGTGGGCGGGGTGGTGGTGGTGGTGAAATATGTCAAAGAACTGTCTGGCTCTCCCAGAAAAGCCTTGAGAGTGTCAGAGATGGCGGGTCCCATCATGCCACTGAAGGTCATGTAAAGCTGTCAGCGTTGTCACGCCGGAGACTGACAGACAGCATGACAGCATGCTCAGACTGTAAGCTAATTGCTGTCTCTAAACAGTCGATCATCGCCCGCGTTGTTAGCCACATGCTAATGTGTTTATACGAGAACCTCCTCAGCCGCGTGCTGTTAGCTACATGCTAATGGCTTTCAAAAGAGAGTTAATCACTGCAGCGCGGTTAGCCACATGCTCGCCCGCCGCGGCATAGTGTGGTGTGTTCCAGGGGTTAGCAAAACACGGGCGTAACACATGATCGCTCTTTATGAGGCTGGGGCCAGAGATGAGAGAGAGAGAGAGAGAGAGAGAGAGAGAGAGAGAGAGAGAGAGAGAGAGAGGGCCCGCAGACGATGCTAAAAAGACGGTAATGACAGCCATTCACCGCAATCCAATTATGCAAAAGGGAGTCTAAACAATTCCATCATCCCCTAAATTAGATTGTCCTAACGAGATAAAGGCACCAATTAATCCTGAATTAATTTCTACAGCTCATTTTCCCCAGAAAACACTCTAATATGCAAATGCCATTGAGAGACGGAGAGGCATCCTTCTGCAGGCATTTATACGGAATTGAGTCTTCTGCTGTGCTGTTTGGGCTTTTCTGTCTAATTCAACATACCATTTTTTTGGAAGTCAAACTAACTTTGTACCCATAAGAGAAAACAGTGTAAAAAAAAGGGTGTGGGTGACATGTATTCAATGTAGTAGTATTATTAGCATTATGATTCTGATAAATAGAATACAAAATTCACTATTACTTTGGGAGCTGTCCTCCTATATTCAACTGACAAAGATTGACATGAAATGGCAAATGCATGAGATGTGGATGATGTGCAGCATGCATAGGCCCACAATACACTTCATAAATGCAGCCTATGGTATACGTGACAGTGGCCCAAGTGGTCAAGGCTCCAAGAATAGACAAAGTCCAAGAATGTAGATATCTTGTCACATTTATTTACCTACAAAACTGATGAACAGCTCATACTAACTTGACTGTCACAGCTCGGGTCTGAGGCAAAAACAATACTACAAAATAATAAGGCTGAAAACAAAACAAAGAAATAAACACTTGATAACTAAACTAAGACAAATCAAACCAATAAAGAAAGAAACCACACACAAGCTATGCCTTTTTAGAAGACCCTGTCAGTTCTCCCTTGGTGTTGTCTCAAGCAAAAAACTGAGCAATCTCCCTTACTACCATTCCAGCCTCCCTTATCTAATCTTAATCTACTCAAACAAGGTAAACCTGACCCATGAGATAGACCAACTAGACAATTACACATACACCTCAATGCTCTCCAATGCATCAAATAAATTACAAATAACAATAGAACCAGTCAACACAAATAATAGTATATCAAGCTACACCTAGCCACACCTCCCAGGTAGCTTGATGGCAGTCAATTATTGGAGCAGCTGTGCAGAGTGTGTTTGTAATGTTCAGTTCTACATTGTAGAGTCTTCTACTGTAGTGTCTATAGGGCACGGGTTGCCCTGTGACAGTACACAGTACATCTGAGTGACTTATGCATTATGAGTTATTGTGTGACCTACTGTACAGTTACACCCACTCCTTTTACTTTGAAAACTACGCTCCTTGGTGCTAGATTTTATAGAATCGTAAACTTCTGTCAGTAACGTTGAATTGTGACTTAAATTAAATTAAGCTCACTAAAGCAAGGATCAGTCTGGTTCGCGCACAGGCCTGTGTACATCCATGCTTGCTTTGAAAACAAAGCAATTAAGAATTTTGTTCATCATAATCACCATTATCATTTTCCCAGTCCTAATTGCCATGGCTGCCAGCTGTCGACAGTTGTGATAATTGAGTGATCTGACACATTTCCACATTGTTTAAAAAAAAAAAAAAGCCCAACAACCTCAACCTCCAGAGTGGATGTATGTTTACACAAATGACAATGCACAATTAACTGGGGTTCTTTTTCTTTCATTCTTTCTTTTTTTCCATGGCAGATCTAATTACTTGGTTGTTTAAGGGAGCAAAGAAATCCAAGGATGATTTCACATCTAAATGTATGCCTTTTTAAAAGTAAATGCCGCTAATGTCACTGCGTAGACAGTACACACGATTCGACTTGAACAGCGCCGGGGACCTTGTCTTGAATTATATGGCATTCTA
Organism: Benthosema pterotum; assembly: GCA_039105355.1. Classification (NCBI taxonomy): domain Eukaryota; kingdom Metazoa; phylum Chordata; class Actinopteri; order Myctophiformes; family Myctophidae; genus Benthosema; species Benthosema pterotum. Next base: position 41,751,531 of record CM076976.1, read on the forward strand.
TAGACGACTTGCAGTGAAGCCATTACCACCTGTGCAGCCCTCGGTGATGACAAAAATAACCAGGCTGTCAGTTGCCAGGCAATATTCCCAACCACTGGTCCACATCAGCTAATTACCAGCAGAAATCAAGTATTGACAGATGGGCCCGTGCATATTGATTGGCCGGCACTGCCACGTTCTAAATCACCAAACGCTAATGAATCATTTCCCGTTCGGGAGAGAGGGAGTGAAAACATTACTCTTCTGCCTGACATCATATACCTGTATAGTGCATACAGCTTATGACATGAGGGGTAAACCTGATCATAGTCACTCTAGCCCAAACTCTAGAAGACATCTTCCTCCTCCTCAGAATTATTTCTCTATTGCTCTCTTTTTTGTGCTGGTGTACTAAAATGTCTTCTCTCTCTCCATGTTTCGGTCTCTCTTTCTCTCTTTCTTCATTCTATCTCTCTCTCTCTCTCTGCCTCCTTCTTTCCGTGTTGTGTGCGGCCGTTATTTTTCATGGCGTCGCGGCGCTGGCCGAGGAGGCAGTAAATACCGCGTTCCTCAGACCGCGGACCCAGAGTGACCCCCGCAACCTCCCATGTCTCTGACGCCTCTCCCAAGGTCTCTCACTCTCAAGGCCTCGGTGATGCAGCGCTCCGGTCGCGCCGCGGACCCTGTAATTCACCGGCCTGCTAGATCGCCTGCCAGCAGCTATTGATTTTTGTTTCCCCAATCTCCAGGAGAGAGGGAAAGAAAAGATTAAAAACACTTTGTCAGTTTGGTGGGGAATAAGAATTCTGCGCAGGGGGATACCTAGGAGGGCATGGGGTCAGGGCTGAGGTACTGTATATCTTTATGGCTTTAACTGTTTCTCCACCACAGACATCTCTCTCTCTCTCTCTCTGTCTCTCTCTCTCTCTCTGAGGCTCTTTTTCTCTCTTTCTCTCTCTCCCTCCTTGTCTGTCTCTGTGATTCTCGACAGAAGATGAAAGGATATTTTGATCCTGGATGCTCAAAGGACTCCGCCTCTGGCCCTGCGTGTCCATCCAGCCCGTCGGTCATCGTCACTCACAGTGTGGTGACAATCCACACGTACTGTACTGTATATATACAGTATATAGGAGTGCCAGAGCTTCAACAAACCATAGGACTCTGACTCCTTTGGTCCATTTCACCCACTGAGCAATTCATGAGCCGCTCAATTGAAATGCGTCGAGTCCCCCCAGCGGTTTGGTTCTTTAGTCGTCCGTGGAGTGGTGTTGGGGGAGAAAAAAAGTACTGGATTATTTAAATTAAAGTATCAACACTTCCAATGTAGAGCTACTCTCTTACAAGGAAACGTCTGTATTTCAAGATGCCCTTGAGTAAAAGTGGAGAAATGCCGTCTTCCAAATGTACTTCAAGTAGAAAATGTAGATGTACTTACTATGCACTGCAGAATGTCCCAAAGGTATACACATTATGACAATAGCAGATCTACAAGCTCGCATATATTGGGCTGAGGTGGTTGTTTGTTTGGTAATAGTATTCAAAGTAAAAGCCTCTGAGGTGTACGATGAAGTAGAAGTCAAAGTATTGGCTTATTGGGGAAATACCCGAGTACAAATACCTCAAAACTGTGCTTCTACTTAGGTAAATGCACTTTCCTCTGCCACTGCTGTGGAGCCACAGTGCACAATGACACACAGTCAAACACACGCTTGTCCTAATGTGACGCCGACGCCTTTTACTCCATCAGACGCTCGGTGTTATGCTTCGACAGTCATCATCATTGGCAACCCCCTCCCCATCTCCCCTCCTACTATAAACTTTCAAACCGAATGCTGCAGAGCCAAGAATGTTCTTTCCACCTTACATTAGGTTTTGGTAATGGTGCCTTACAGCCAGGGCCACTCTTTTTTTTCTGAAATGAAATATTCATCCGTCGGCGAGGAGGACAGTACTTTGAGGAAGTATGTTTGAGATGTGAATTCGAGGTTCCAGCAGACATATCTTCAATATTTGATGGCTCATATTTGATCAGAGCCCGGGGTCTAATACTGTAGTCTTCATTTTGTCCTCCACCTATATACCAGGTGTTCCTCCATTCTCTCTCGCTTTCCTGGTGCACACCTTCGTATCCACCGTGCATTTCTATCAACACAGCATATTTTCCATTCTGTGCATTATGTGAAAAGTTTGGTCGCATTTTCAGTTAAATTGTAGCCTGGCTCAACATATTTTTTTTTAGTTTTTTTTCCTTCTGTGAGAGTGTTTTTTTTGTCAACAGGTTAACCCTTAAGCTGAGTCTATTGTGCGAATCCGTCAACCGGTACATACACACACTAATACACTAGTGTAAATCGGCTTGGTTGCGTGCCAACAAGAAGATAAAAGGCTCAGAGGTGGGCACAGTAATCCTCGGAGAGCGGGGTGGTCTGCTCCGAGGCATATTGTTTTATTCTCTCATGCATATTCACGTATACAAGCCACTGAGTATGCAGATTAGTCTTGTCTGAACAGTGGACTCTCCAAACACATTCTGCCTTTTGCTTTCTCTTGTTGTTTGTTTACTACAACCTGCTGTGTGTGCGCGCGCTGTGTGTGCGCGCGCGCCGTGTGTGTGTGTGTGTGTGTGTGTGTGTGTGTGTGTGTGTGTGTGCGTGCGTGAGCGTGCGTGCGAGCGTGTGTTGTGTGTGTTAGTGTGGGCACGAGGTGTGAACGTGTGCGTGTCTACGAGTGGGCGTGCAGGAGGATGTTTTTTCCGCTTGTTTGTTTGTGACGCGAAGGGCTTGTTTGAGCATGCATGCACAGATAGATGTGCATGTGTGTGCGTGTGAATGTGTGCGTGTGTGTGTGTGTGTGTGTGTGTGTGTGTGTGTGTGTGTGTGTGTGTGTGTGTGTGTGTGTGTGTGTGTGTGTGTGTGTGCGTGTGTGTGTGTGTGTGCGTGTGTGGATTTGTGTATACCCAGACACATGGCTTTGTCTTGTCCTGGCACCACACTCGGCTTGCCAGATGTTCTTCTGTTTTATCATGCTCCTCCTGCACTGTGTTCTTTGAGGTTTTCAGGAAGCCGGTTGGTGTTTGTCGACGGTTCAACTCCCCCCTACCCCAGGGGCGGATCTAGGCATGGGCATGGGGGGGTGGGGCAATGCCCCCCTAAATGCCCAATTTGCCCCACCAAACATGATGGCGTGCAAAACAGCCCAAGATGTTTCAAATTAAAGTTCTTATAATTAAAAAAATTACTTGAAACACTACTACTGCTACTAACTAACTGTCATTGTGGCACCACTAAACCAACAACATTTCATCACTGAAATCAGAAACTCTCTGAGTCAGAGCTTTAGCTTTATGCATGCCGTGTGTTTATTTCAACTTCAGCAACAACTGATCTTATTATTGATGCTTTACTTGACTAATAAAAGTCCTGTAGCCGAAAATGGTATGGGGGCGAAGGGACACGGACACGGGCTATGAGGGTGAAGCGACACGGGCTTCTTCACGGGCCCCATACCATTTTCTCCTGCCCCCCCAATTGGGAAATGTTACATCCGCTCCTGCCCCCCCCCCCTTGCTGTCTTCCTTGCTGTTCTCTGAAAAAAAGAGCAAATTTTCAACGCAAAGTTAACACCAAATGCTTTATTAATGTATTCTTTTTTTGTGCAGGTTAATATCGCAAAGGCAGAAGGCCCTCCAGCTTGGTTCAGTGCTGGGGGTGCATGTCGTTATTGTTGTTTGTGCTTGACATATCACGCTCTCTTTGGAAAACAGAAACACGTTACACCTGGAATCAACCATACTGGTATGGTTTAATGTTTTATCCTCCGGCAGCGGCTGGATAAATGATCACAGGTGGACCTTGTGTGTGTGTGTGTGTGAGAGAGCGAAAGAAGAAAAACAGTGGAAGCTCACACGCAAACACACACACACACACACACACACACACACACACTGGCACACACAAGACATAAATGCAAAAAACTCCCAAACACGCCGACGCGTCTGATACCCAGGTGCAATTGAATCAAGTTGTCTCCCGGTCCATCCCTCCGCCCATCACACACACCCACACCAGCAAACACACAGAGTAAAGCTGTCAAATAAAGCAACACTTGTTATAAGGGAGGTGTGGGTTGGTGGGTGGGGTGGTGGGGGGGCTGGGGGCTCAGATTTATTTATTCCAAAACGAAGCATGCCGGTCGACGGAGGGACAGCTCTCCTCCATCTGTCATCGTTGAAGCCACACGCGTCTGACACAGGGATTCATTCGTCTTGTCGTCTTTGACAGTCGGATTTTCCCGGCGCACTCCCACCAGGAGTCGCCCGGGATTTTGGAGGCAGACTTAAAAAAAAAAGGAGAAGAAGAAGAAGAAGAAGAAGGGGAAAAAAGAAAACACTCTGTGACAAGGAGTAGGCTCTTTATGAATGCAAATGAGTCTGGGAAAATTCACAGAGCAGCAAGCAGGGCTCCGAGGCTCCGGCATCCGTCAACCACCCCCACACCCACACACACACACACACGCGCACACACACACACACACACACAACACACACACACACACACACACACACACACACGCGCGCCACCACGCGCACACCCACATACACCACCACCACCGCGACCACAGTATACGCAAGACACAACCCACGCTTTGCCAAGAGGTCTAAGGGCTTACAGGGGCCCTATACCAAGACCATACACACTCACAGGGAACAGTAAAAGGCCATAGAAATCCTGTGGCTGACACACTGTGTGTGTGCGCAGTTCTGCGCACACGGGTGTGTACTCTCGTGTGCCCGCATGCGCAACATGTGTGTGCATCAGGGGTGGATGTAGGCATGGGCATGGGGGGGGGCAATGCTAAATGCCAGATCACCAAACATGATATCATCCAAAGAAATTAAAGTGCTTATATTTAAAATGATATGAAACACTACTACTGCTACTATCTAACAACAGACAGCTGGGTCACCGTTAAACCAACAGCATCTCTGAGTCAGACCTTTAGCTTTATGCATGCTGCGTGTCTGTTGCAACTTTAACAACAACTGATGTAATTATTGATGCTCATACTTGACTAATTAAAGATCTGTAACTGAAAATGGTATGGGTGCGGCTTCATCGCCCTGCACCCATACCATTTTCTCTTGCCCCTCCAACATGTTCTCTTGCCCCCCCCCCCCAAATGGGACATGTTACATCCGCCCCTGCATGGCGTGCGTGCTTGTGCACAGTGCATGTGCTCGCCTTTAGTTGCATCGTTTGATGCCACTGGTGGTGTATGACGTTTCTCTCTTACACAATGTGCGTGTGCTTGTGCATGCTTGTGCGTGCGTTGCCGTGCAGGTGTGTGCTGGTGTGTGTGTGCTTGCACTAGTTGCATCGCTTGACATTTGGCTTTCCTTTCATCCTGTTCCAGGAATAGCAAGTCAGATACTTTGTGACAGGTCAACCCTTTCATATCACTCCTCATCCAGCCTGACCCAGCGCCATGGCAGCAGCCCCTCGCAGATAAATAAAGCTGTTTCATAGTGTATTTGGGAAGAAAGTGTGTATTCATCTCTGCTGGGTTAAGGCATATCGCTATAGAGAGGCGATCGCTATAGAAATGCATCTTGCAATTATCTCTCGTGCTGAGCGTGGAAAAAGCGTTTTTTTGGAAACAAAGAAACAGTGAAATTCATGCAGGCACAGATGGGATTAAAGCTCCTCTTTATCGAATGATAAAGAGGAATAATTCCGAAAATCTGTTACCGATTTGACAGGTAAACATACGTGGCTTTAAGTTAAGCACTGCGCATTTTAAATTGGTGTATCTGCAGAATATTACAGTATCTCAATGGTGTATTTATATAGTGGCTTTATCCAAGGCACTTTACATAGTGCATTACATTCACTCATTCACAAACGCCTTCACACACCTATTGCGGAAAAAGCCGCCATGGAAGGCGTCCACGAGCACTTCGGGAACGATTTGGGGTTCAAACCAGCATGATTGGCGTTCAGTGTCTTGCCCAAGGACACTTTGACATGTACACAGGAGGAGCCGGGATTCGAACCACTGACTCGCGGTCGTCACGGATCATCGGACGAACTGCTCTGCCTCCTGAGCCACAGTTACCCCAAATCTGCAGTATATACAGTATTTTTTGTAAAAGTACAGTGAGTCCAATAACAGGATATTGGGGGTAGTCTGCCTGTAAAAGAAATCTCTGTCAGTCTCGTCTGAGACTACGGTTGTCTTGAACTTTAGGATGTGTGTGTGGTCCCTGTAGTATAGTCCTAGAGGGGGGGAACTTGTGGCCGTCTACAATATTGTCCTAGAGTGGTCATAGTGGAGGTACGGTCATGAGGCTGGAACTGCTGAGTCGACTCCTGTCCCTTAATCTATTTGAGGCTTGATTAAAGTTTAATTCATGCCCATCTCCTAATGCTGGCCACTGTGTGCAGCCGCGTGTCTCTCAGCAGTGCTCGGTGAGTAGTTTCAAGCTGAGCCCAGGTCTTTTCTCTCTGTCTGGGTCGCACTTTATTCATGCCTGAGGGATGCTGGGAGCTGCAAACAACTGAATTTTTCATCAAGGTTACTTCCTGGAGAGATGTGCCATGATGCAGTAGAGCTCCTTTTCCCCCCACACACACCAAATCCAGAGGTTTTATTTAACTCTGGGAGTGAACAAATGCGACCAAATGGATCCTCGCTTCAGGTTGCATTTGTATACTTTCTGAGTTACGAATGATTAAATGCTGTGTAGCACATAACATACCCTGCCCTGACCTGCAGCTCTCCTATGTATGGAGTAGTTTGACTCTGGCCCTGCTAGAAAATTCTAGTCCACGGTTCTTTTTTCTTCTTCTTCTTCGGGGCTTCACATCTTCGTGGTTTTGCTTGCGAGTTGAGGGATACTTTTCTATCCAACTGCACCTTAAATTACCATATTTTTTTAGCATGCGCGTCCCACATGAACCACTGAAACTGACAGGCTGCTACACAGGGTGCCTAGGAGTTCCTACGGTATATAGTATGATCTACATTCCATCCTCGTCTATGGCGATAATGTTAGGCAATGCATTCACATCTAAAGTGGGAATGTAGAAATGCTCAAAGTGGTCAATTATTCCTCCATTTATGTAAGAAAACATCCACTATTTATAAGATGTATTTTTCTCTCAGCAACATTAATTTGCAATTCAAAGAGAGAGAGGGAGAAAGAGAGAGAGTGAACCAGAGAGAGAGATTATAAATTCTTCAAGAACACTCTAGGTTTTTATGGAGGCGAATGTACATTGTCACAATGTTTTTCTATTTCTTTTAAGAATGTAATGCAGTTTTTTTTTGTGCGCAAGGTTGCAAATATGTTTTTACTTATTCTGTTCATGGGAAAATGTGATTTTGGACCCAGAACAGAACTATAATTATAAGCCATGGCATGTAGGGATGAGGAATGTCGATGTTTCACTCACATCAACACCAGGCTTCAGGTCTCAATGTGGCTCAGGCAAATCAGAGTGACAGTGTGCAGTGTACAGCTACATTTTAAGTGTTCATTTAATTCTGGGAGTGTTGTGTTATCTCTGAAAGAGTAACAATGTAGTCCTAACTTTCTGAGTAAAATTACTGTAACACTCAAATTATTACTTTGCTCTACAACGGGAGCATGTCATAAATGTGGTACTGAAAATACTTGCAAATGTCTTGCATACTAATAACAGTACTTCAAAGAAATACAAGAACAAAGTCTTTCTGGAAAAAATGTCATGTCTGCCAGTCTGATGCCTGTTTTCCATCAACAGATTTAGAGTTCACGGTGCCAGCATCAACTCATTTGCAGGTGCTACAACGCAAAGCTAACCATCGATCACATTTTAATCCATTCAAATAGCAGAGGAATAGAAGAATGCCTGCTCGACTGCAGGCTTTAATGTCAGGGTAAGGGCATGGGCTCAGCACTCCTGTAGTGTAGACCCCCTCCCCACACACGCACACACACACACACACACACACACACACACACACACACACACACACACACACACACACACAACCCTGCCCTTGTGACAATTACTGACTCGCCTCCTATTCAACACGTAATGAGAAAAACCGACTGATCGATTTTTTGCTCTGGCCATTAAAAGAAAGGAAAGCAGCATGCATTTGGGTATAGCGCAGGCCAACTCAGGTACCACCAGCCACACCACACACAAACTGCAGAGAAGATGTGTGGATTTTTTGGAGGAAGGAGGTGTAGATCAGAGAGAGAGAGAGCATTGAAGGAAAGAGAGACAGACTTTATCGTTGACACGCCATGTCAAACAGTGTCAGAGATAAAGTGCATGATGAAGTGTATTTTAGGACACACTTCCAGAATCAGTGGTTGTAGGCAATTACATTGCCAGTATACCCAGAGCACTATTGGGACTGACTGACGTAGGCCTAATAAATATATTACCGTTATCTACCCATGAAAGGCTGTATATTATAACGGGTGCTGTTGGGTGTAGTATGATTTATTATGTTTTCTGATTGATTATATGGATATAAATATTCAGCAGGAAAATATATTATGTCAGCCCGTGTGACGGGGGTGTCTTTTCCCAAGCACCGCCGTGCTGGTGTGCTATTGGGTCAAAGCCTCAGTGCCAGTCACAATTATTTATTAGACTACATATTCACTCTCTATCCATCACTATATTGCCACCCGGTCCGGTCCCCGTGTTAACGGTCACATCTCTTTATGTTTATTGCCGTGTCCCACCTTCCCAGAGGAAGATGATTGACGTAGCCTAAAGGAGATGGAGGTGGGACTTAGTAGTGCAGTATAGTGGGCTCTTCTTTTCTTCACACAAGGGCCCACTATTTGTTCAGCATTTGAGCCACGTGCAGACCACCATTTGATGAGGTTTAGTCTGTTGGACTAAACCTTTTCTTTTGTTTTTGTCCACTGTAGCCTATTTAAAGAGAGATAACAGGCAAGTCAATGAATTAACAATATAAATTAATAAATAAATTAAACGACCACTTCGCCACTTTTCAGCGTATTTTCATATAATAGGACCTCACTATTGTACATGGTAAAATACCACTATTATTTTCTCCTACTCGGTCTGTGTCTCACAGGAGGGCTGTGTATAGTTCAGAAAGCTGTCTTCAAGTGACATCATCGATGAGGAATCCATACTAATAGAGATTACAGGTCTTTTATTACTGAAAAGTTGTGATGTCAAAATGGAAGCCATTGTTCTTCAGATAATAAAAATATATATAAAAAAAAATCAAAAAAAATATTGTTAAAAAAAGCCAAACAATTATGTCATTGGAAGACTGGTTTCTGAACTGGCCCTCCTGTGAGACACAGACTGAGTAGAAATAGTGTGTTTTTATCATGTACATTAGTGCTGCGGACCCATTATATGAAGATAGTATATGAAGTGTTGAAGTGGTCCTTTAATTAATTCAGATATACATTTAACTCTTGAGAGCATAAAATGAATGCTTTCATTTTACACTCCCAGAAGGTAAAGATCTAATAAGGGGTTCAGTTGGTTACCAATTCTCCATCATTTAATTAGTTGTGGGGGAGGTGGGGGGCACCTAGCTAGAATCCTTTCAAGGACCACTAGTGGTCCCCGAACCACAGGTTGAAAACCTCTGTATCTTCACCAATCGTTTGCGAGGGGCGGAGGCTGTTCTTTCTCCTTTTTTCATCTATACTCCGGCTATGAGTCAGTTGCTAGAATACATAAACGAAACAATAACATTCAGTTGCTGGTGGTGGTGTGTTACTTTGTGCATATCCATGCTATTAAAGCCGAGTCAGCGACTTAACGTGTTTGGTAACATTTTATATATAGGTATTCGAGGACTTTGTTTGTGGGGGGAAGATTTCCTTATACTATAGCCTACACGGGCGCTGCTGCAAGCGCGCTTCTACACTTTTAATCAGATTATACTGTACGAATCTTTTTTATTTTATACAGTAGCGGTGGTACAGGCAGGAGTGGCCAAAAGCAAGCAGCCAGCTATTCATATCAGGTTTCAACCTAAACCAGCTGAGAGAGAGAGAGAGAGAGAGAGTGAGAGAGAGAGAGAGAGAGAGAGAGAGAGAGAGAGAGAGAGAGAGAGAGAGAGAGGGAGAGAGAGAGAGAGAAAGAGAGAGAGAGAGAGAGAGAGAGAGAGAGAGAGAGAGAGAGAGAGGAGAGAGAGAGATGAGAGAGAGAGAGAGAGAGAGTGAGAGAGAGAGAGAGAGAGAGAGAGAGAACGCTCAGCAGAGAGGGTTTGCCAGTCAGTCAGTCTCTCTCCTCCTCCCAAATCCAGAGAAAAGCTTACCAAGGAGGAAAAGCGAGAGTGTGGCTGGCTGTGGGGCGTGAGAGAGAGAGAGAGTGGTGGTGGTGGTGGTGGTCTGTGTGCAGTCTGTGCACTGTGAGACGCAGAGGAATTTCCGAGGATATTTTTTCTTCTTTTTGCTGTTTAGAGACAGAGAGAGGTTGGTGGTGGTGTGGGGGAAAGTGTTTGTCAGTTGGGACTGGGAGCGACACACACACACCCGTAGCAGCGCAGCAGCGGCGGCGGCGGCGGCAGCAGCAGAGATCCGTACAGTACGTTGGTCATAAGGATGGACGAGCAGCCTCGGTTGATGCACTCCCACGGAGGAGGAGTAGGCATGGCCGGACACATACCCGGCCTGGCGCAGCAGCATATGCAGGATGGCACCGGCGGAGGGACGGACGGCGAGGGCAGAAAGCAGGACATCGGAGACATATTACAGCAGATCATGACCATCACAGACCAGAGCCTGGACGAAGCGCAGGCCAGGTGAGAAAGAGAGAGGGAGAGAGAGAGATCATAACAACAAGAAAGAGTTGTATGTTTACGACACTGGATTTGTAGGCTATATAATATAAGGGCGGTCTTTCATTATAGTTGTGCTGGGGAGAGAATACATTGTAACAATGTGGTTTTGGACTGTATAGCTTCTTAAAATGACAACAATTACGCCTGTTACCAGTGCAGAACTACACTGTAATGGTAATGGATAGAGCCCTTAATAAACTAGGTACCATCATACTTTATCTTCTGAAGCAACTTTGGGATTAATGGGGGTTATCAAAACATAATTAATTACAAGATAGCTGATTGAACAGCTGATATCGACAGTTTTCTCTCTCCCCCCAATAGCGTTTCTCATTGTTTCAGAGGAGCTGTCTGTCTGTAAGCTTGTTGCAGACTCTAAACAGTGCTGGCACTGCTGGCACTTCATATTTTCGAAATTAATGGGGAAGATAATGAACACAACACATTTGCACACCCAAACCATGCTCCTTTATACTTATACCATGTGGACTGTGATTGCATTGGATTACGCCATATTTGGGACCTAACAGCAGTCCAAATTACATAGCCTTTTCATCCAAAAACATGGTTTTCTTTATTTTATGGCAGAATGTTGTTGGACTATGTGGTATTTTAATTTGTAATGTATTCATTAATTTTTAGGATTCTAATAATAATAATGATAATAATCATAATAATAATAGTTGTATAGTATAGTAGTATAGTAGTATAGTAGTATTATATTATATTTTTGACAATAGAGTAGAGATACATTACGTGCTTACTAAATTAACATATCCTTTAAATACTGAATAGACACTATGTAAAAAAGGTGGTTGGAGATTTACAATGAGCTATTCCTAGATGATATTCAGCTATCTTGCAATAAGCCTGGGTTTGCGGTGGACCTTTAAACCTTTTAGTGTTTTAGTGGTGCTGCTGCCTTTGACACTTGTTTGAATATTGTGACAGATTCTCCTTTTGTTTGTTTTGCTCAGGAAACATGCACTGAATTGTCACAGAATGAAACCCGCTCTCTTCAATGTCTTGTGTGAAATAAAAGAAAAAACAGGTAAGACTTCAATTACAATATACACCTCATTTTACCCTTTTACCTGCACTGTGAGGGGAGTAAAAACCCTAACGACGACAACAACGCAATTGATTTGCAGTGTCACAATCTTTCCAAATGATAACTGCAGCTAGATATTACAGGATTACTCCTTTTTTGGATTTTACACCAGAAAACTGGCAGAGCCCTTCAGCCTATGGTGACGCATTTATTTGACACCCTAAAATATTTAGCATCATGTGCATCCAGGTGAAGGTGACAGAGCTCCCATATTTGGATGTGACTTTGTTTGTAAATGGGGTGCTGTCAGTGAAGAAAAGTGTATGCGTTTAAGTCTTCCCAGTACAGAGACATCCACTGACATCCCTAGAGTTCATTTAAGTGTGTAAACCAAACTGGACGACCGTTTAAGGGTCCAGTTTGGTTACATTTGTACACACGCTGTGTTCAAATAGCACCGAGGATTTTACTGCTGAGTAGGACTGGGCTTTCTCAACCTCCTTTCTGATGTTTTCCTTGGCCTGTCTGATGTGTTTGTTTAGTGAGGTGTTTAACGCACCAGCGGCACACAGTAAAAAAAAAATCCTGAGTGTTCATTTTAAGCGTGTAAAAGTGTAAAGGATGGTCAGAGGTCAGAGGGGCTTTCTGTTTAGGCGTGCAACGAGGGTCAAAGTCATGAAAAAGGAATTATTATGCACTTAGCGGCAGATTAAAAGGGAGATGTGCTCGCAGTGCTGCTTTGATGAAAGCTTCGGCTGTTGAATATTCTCTGAGGGCTGTGAGAGAGTTCCATGCTTTGAGAGATAGCTTTTCAAGAGAGGAAATAAAACAACATCTCTAATATAGGCCTTATCGGCAAACATGGCTTTGAAGCCGCCGTGCAGGTTATTGAGAGAGCCTGTCACTTTGTCTGCCTGTGTGAAGAGCTTTCTGCTACATGTACCAACTCTAGTACAGTCTGACACCAAGACGGCTGGGAAAGGAGACTGTATACCACGGTCCTATATAGTGAAGTATTATTCAGTGACATTTGTCTATGACTCACACTGGTTCAGGTAAAAAAAAAAAAAAGAAGAAGAAAAAGTGGACACTTGGGAATTCATTTCTTACTAAATTTATATAGGAACACAATCCAGGCTATGAGGAGGAAGCTACAGTACACTAAGTTGGGGCCCTCTTTGGAAACAGCAATGCTTAGGAAAGTGAGAGAGTAATGCCTGGCTCTTTGTAAACTGTCTGGCGTCTCTCCGGGTTCAGCGAGAGTTCGTTTTCCAAAAAGAAGAACAAAGTGACTTGGACCTTTTCCTGGCTTTTCTCCTGCTCTCTCTTTTTCTCTTCCCGCCGTTATTGGCAACCAGCAACCCAGAGCACTCCTGGCTGGAGTGGAAGAGAGGCTCCCCCTCGGGCTGCACACACTCCCCCTTCGCAGTCCTGTAGGACCTTTGCCATAGGAAATGATGTCAAAACCGTTTAGATTTGACTTTTTCGGTTACATTTTCCTTTTTAGCAAAGGTAAACAAATGCACTGTTTCACCCATTTGGGTCTGACATCAGAGTCTACGAATGACTTTTCAGAAATAGCAGATCTGCAAGCTATGAGCTTGTGGATCTGCTATTTTTCAATAGCTAAGGTATAATCTAATTATGCTAAAAACCCCAAAAGGAGTTCTCGGCCTGAATGGGTTTACATATATCAGCATTATCAACAGTTTTAAAATTGTACACCCAAGTCATAAATTATTGCTATTACAAAAAATATAGTAGCGTATAAATGATCTGATACCTGCCTTTAGAGATATACAGTATACTGTGTGAAACCAGATTAAATGGCTGAATGCGCATCTTAACATCACTGCTGTCTACATTTGAAAGCGGAAAAGAGCTCCGGCTCATCTTCCACCACATATAGGAGCTTTGTGCAGACGAAACTGAAAAATCCTTTCACTGCAGTGACAGTGGAAATGACTCAAACCTTCACCATGGCATTTACAGCCAAATGTGCTGAGTGCAGTGTATGCGAGCGCAGTGAACAGCCTGTAATTTGTCAGGTCTTTTTTATATTCTTTATAAAGAGTCAGCTTCTCCTCACTTTTACATTGTTGCCGCCCGCCGAGGTCTCTCGGAAGAATTGCGAGGCGGGGAGAGAGGTAGACTAGCACGGGAGGTCACAGATGTGATGCCGACTTCTGCCGTGAACGCAACTCCCTCGGATCCCGCCACTTACGGCTTTATATATAGGAGGGTTCGTACTGAAAGCGCTGTAGCACTTAGTGCACACACAGTGTGTTTCTGTGTCAGTTGTTCTTACTCCTTGGTTCTGCCCAGGGGCGGATCTAGGCATGGCCATGGGGGGCCCCCCAAACACGTCAGCCCCCCCCAAACACGATGCCATGCAAAACAAACCCAGGATATATCAAATGAAGTGCTTATATTTAAAATGATTTGAAACACTACTACTGCTACTAACTAACTACAGCTGTGTCACCACTAAACCAACAGCATTTCATCATTGAAAACAGAAAACTCACTGAGTCAGACCTTTAGCTTTATGCATGCTGTTGCAACTTAAACAACAACTGACGTTATTATTGATGCTTTTACCTGCCTAATAAAAGTCCTGTAACCAAAAATCGTATGGGTGCGGCTTCATCGCCCGTGGCGCGAAGCAACACGGGCAATGAAGCCGCACCCATACCATTTTCTCTGCCCCCCCCCCCCACCCAATGGGACATGTTACATCCGCCCTTGGTTCTGCCTCTCATCGGCATGTTAATGGTAGGTGCGTGTTGACAGCGGCAATATGGGGCGGTTTGCAACGTTGAGGCTTCCTTTGGCAAGCAGCTGACAACCGAGGCAGTGGGTATGCATGCCAGCATGCAGACAAGAGGAGAGGTCTTAACTCTCTGACCCTCCCCACCCCAAGCACCCCCCCTCCTCCACAGTATTTGCACCAGGGTCAGCTCCATGTCACGTTGTGGGGTATTTAGCAAGCTTAAACAAGCGCAGGGGGTTTGCTTATCGACTACCAGGAACCCAGCGGTAGTAGTGGGGGCTTATGTTACCACTTTTCAGCCCGCTGCTGCGCTTCTGGGGGGGGGGGGGGCTGCTCAGGTTGCGTTTCACTAAAAACCCTGTCAGGCTGTTTACCGAGTCACCCGTATACCTTATACTTCACCCAAGAAACCCATTGTTGTTTTCCTAAAAAAAAAGTTCTTGAGAGCACTTTAGTGTCGCAATTTCTTGTGTTGTGTGTGTGCGTGTTGTGTGTGTGTGTGTGTGTGTGTGTGTGTGTGTGTGTGTGTGTGTGGTGTGTGTGTGTGTGTGTGTGCGCGCACGCACACACCTTTGAGTGAGAGTGGGAGAGTGTCTGTTTGTGTGGAACCATTAAGGCAAGTGGAGCTGGCACGTACAGGTTGACTTGAGTAAGAGAAGCCAGACACCAAGTCAACGTTTCTGGGTGTCAGATTTCAGGCCCAGCCAGGCTCGCTCTTCCTCTCTCTGTCATTTGCTAGACTTCCCCCTTTCCGTAATGCCTTCTCTCTCCCTCGTTTTCTTTCTCTGCCTTTGCCTTTCTCTGTCTCTCTGTCTCTGTCCCTCTCTTTCTCTTCTTCCCTCTCTCTCTCTCTCTCTCTCTCTGCCACCCCCCCACCACCCCCCCGGGTCTGGGACTGTTTTGTGAGGCCAGTCTGTGTCAACAGTCTCACATTACTCCCATGCAGACTCGGGTCAGACGGAGAGCCCCCTTTTCCTTCACGACCGACGTAATCACAGGCATAATATATTGCATTGGGTAGATCTAATCAAAGCTCGGGATACTCTGAGTCTGTGGGTCCCCCTGACCCTTGATCCCTGGCTTGCAATGCTGACAGGACTCCTTTTTTAGAATCCTCCCTCACCAAAATACACTGGTGGATTCACTGGATTCATTCCGAAGCCTCGTGCTCCTGGAGGCTTCCAGGGATTTTCAGGTATATACAAATATTCCGTGTCAACAGTACCCTTCTGGATACGTTGTTGTACAACAACTAGCAAAACTAGCCAATCTACATACAATAGCCTGGCTATTTTTTTTTTTCACATGTTCCCAAATGTAGCTTAAAACAAAAAAGGGTTATGACCTGATGACATCCCCCTAATAGGCATGCCAGGTTGAAAGTGTTTAAACCAGACATGAAGGTGAATGATGCCAAATAACAACAGTATTTCTTCTCCAGTATCAAGCTGTATAGGCAGCGGAGGTAGCTGAGCTACTACTACCCAGTACTGGATAGACCACTAGGCCACTATGGCTCCCAGTGCTGCTGTTTTTCAGTGTTTAATTGACATGGCTGTCCATGATGAGTTCAGGGGTTAGTGTTGCCTCTCTTTGTTACCCTGCTCTCATCTCCAGTGACAGATGGAGGCATTAGTCTCCAATGTGGCGCTGTCCTGAAACTAATGGCTATGTCCTTGGTTTCCCCGCGCTAGCCGGGAGACTGTATATCTGTCCCTGGCTTGGAAGTGCCGAAGCAGCAGTTTACCCCCCCCTCCCCACCACCACCCCTCCGCCCCCCCTTCATGTTTTAGTTTCCACGGAAAATAAGGCTGAACAGGACCCGCTCTGTTCTCTCGTAAATAACTAAGTTTCCAAACAACGTTTGAAGTTTCTCTGAGGTGATGTTGCTGCTCTAAAATGGTCCAGTTAGGAGTAAAATCCCCTCATAGGTCTCCAGTGTTGGCAAAGGAGAATTAATAGATACCTTTCTTTTTAATGCAACGCAAGAAGGGGGAATGGTAGTGACTAAAGCTATTTTCATGTTTTAATTTGTGGGTTATCCATGTGGTGCAGTGTTAATGTTCCTGCCCATCAGTGTATCCGCCTTGTTGTGTTTTTAAAACAAACAACTGTCCCTGTGAAGGTGGAGAGGGTGATATCTGTTGCTGCACTAGCAACTGCTACAGGTTGGTGAGAGTGCCAGTTGAACTGAGAAGGATAGCAGGATCCTCCACATCTCACCAAATAGACCCTTATGGTTTTGTAACTCAGAGAGTGTACTACTCTCAGAGATAGCTTGTTTATTTTATAACATACGTAACACTGGACTCCCAGAGGTAGAACATAGAAATGCCATTAAGTGTTCATAGCCTAATAGTTCTCAAACCGGGGGTCCTTGAAATGAAACAGGTTATAGAGCCGCGGTGAAGGGGTGACACCAGGGACGTGCCTGGGCTGAAGACCCGTAAGAGTGCACTTTTGGACTATAGCAAATAGCAAAAATAGTATATTTACAAGCTCACAACACAATCAGCTATTTTCGGGGCGCGACCTCTTTAACTATAAGGTGTGGTGTACGACATTGGATTCTAAACAGATTTGTTCAATGCAAGATTCTGCGTATTAAGTTCGGGGGACTCGGGGAAGCAAAGCAAATCTCCTGAATGCTGCCTTCTGGCATGGCATCGAAAGGACTGGAGTGGCGTTTGCATTGCTCTCACCATTGTAAATTGCTGCACTCAAGGTTCTGCAAAGGGCAGTTGTTTTAGAGACGGGTAAAACAACCCGTTTGACGATGATGACGCAACCAACCAGTTGTTGACCAACGTTTTGCCAGTTTATCTCTCCTAAATTGTGGACACAAACTTGAAAATCCTTAGTTTTGGGTCTGAAAGACTAGAATGCAGAATAAATAGTGGGCCCTGGTATGAAAAAACAGTTGAAAACCACTGCACTAAATCTTTTTAGGTCTTCCTGAAGATCTCCCTCCTGTCTGCTGCATATTTAAAGACTTTACCGCCGCGCTGACAGTGCAGGCAAACACACTCCAGAAACATGATGCAGCCTTTATTTTTGCTGTTCCCTGTCCTCTGAAATAAACTCACTTGCAATTAGGATAGCTAATAAATTATGCAAATGTTGAGTGGCTTAATTGAGACATGTTAATCATGTTTTAAGAGGCTAATTACAGCCCTGTATATCTGAGGTGGGAGTTGTAATTAGCTGTGATGATAACAGGTCTGGCTGTGAAACGGTCATAGTGTGCGTGCGTGTGTGTGTTCTCGTGCGAGTGTGTGCGCATGCATGTGTGCATGTGCACAAGCCACTAATGTGCGTACATGGGTACATACACGCTTGCATGCATGTAAATGTTTCAATGCACGTTTCTCCATTATGATTTCACTGTATGTATTGTTGATAATCTAATCTTAGGTTTCTTTCTTTTCTTTTTTTACAAAAGACAAACAGAGGTCACCATAACTGCCAAGGGTTCAAATCTTTGTTGGATTGTTATTCATTTTGTGCCTATACAGTATGTACAGCACAAGTGACCAGCTTCACCCAGTATAGTTGACTCCAAAGAAACAACAACTAGGTCACAGATAGTGTCGTCTTTCAGTCGTCTATATTTTTGTATTCGACACACAAAAAAATATGAATGTATTGCATCTCTATCTATAGCCTCTGCTTACCGCACTTCTCAATTTGGTTATCTGATGCTGCAGCAGTGACCATTCTGCAAACAGGGGCTTTTATAAAAGCCTTTGTTCTTAGTTTTCTGACAGAGATCATATTCAGATCCATTACGCTAAGAATGCCTTCCCACTTATCGAATATAAAATTGCTTTAGAGAGGAAATTTGCTCTACGGCAGAGCGGAGTTCCTTTTTTATCTGATGTTTGTCTCTGGAGCAGCTTTTAGTGTCTACAAAACAGCTCCGGTGACATTATTGCAGTCGCAATTGCCTCAGCCATTGTTTTTCTTATAGGTACTGTTTGGGTTTGATTGGATTTTCCGCAGTCTTGCGGAATTGCCTAGCGCTGCAAGGCCAGTTGAGGTGTATATCTTCTTGTTGTTGCAGTTGCAAATAAATGCTCCAAATGTTATTAGCGGCATGCTTTGATGAGTGCCACCTGCATACGATTGTCTCCTAAGCGCAACAAATTCCCCCTACCTCTGGATAACTTGCCATTTGTTGTAGGTAAATGCTTAATGCTTGCTTCATTCTTCACGTCAGTATTCCCTTCTGTGATTACAAACACTTAGAGTTTCTCAACACCAGCAGCGTCCATATTTTTGGCATGTCAAGAGAAGACTTCTCCAGAAATGCAGGCTACTCTGTTTGTAAACCACGAACACACCTGTGTTCTGAGCCACGGTTTTCTTGTACCGCTACAAAAGGCCTATGTGAAAAGTTCATTTATGTAGCTGGCCTGTTATGACATCACAACACTCAATATCTGGGCTCTCTGACAGGGAACTTACATAGCAGTGGTTTTCAAACAGTAGTCCGGGGACCACCAGTGGTCCTTGAGAGCATTCCAGCATTCCATTCTCAGACTAAATGATGGAAAGTTGGTTAACAGGTGTAAGTCTTGAGAGCGTAAACATGATACCAAATGGACCCTTGTGGGCCCATTTGGTTTCTTTCTACACTCTCAAGAGTTACAATATTCATCACCTGAATTAGCCCAAGTCTACACAATTAGGGAATCTATGTTTGCCTGTTTTATTTCCAAAATACAGCCTGGAATTGTGGACAAAAGCAAAATAAATCTTTAGTTTTGGGTCTGTGGGCTAAAGTGTCCTCAAATGGTGGTCCGTGGCTCAAATGCTGAATAAATAGTGGGCCCTGGGATGAAAAAGTTTGAAAGTCCCTAATATATAGGAACACAGGGACACAGAGAAACAGATGCAGAAATCTTCTGTCTGTAATTTTAACCTCTTTGCGGACAAACCTCGGTCAGTTTGGGCTTCGTTGTTCAATCCTTTTTTTTGTTGATTAGTTGTTTTATGGTTCTCTATCCCCTCGATGAATTGATTATTTCTTGAAGAATGAGGTGTTGCCTTGTAAACTATTTTAGCCATAACCCTTCAATAGCCCTTGTGAAATCAATGTTATATAATTAATTAATTACGACTATATTATTCAACTAAAGATTTCTTTAGCCAAGGACGGCCATACTCGATTTACAGTCAGTTGTGCAACAATGTCACGCCGTGACAATAGCAGATTTATAAGCTAGTAGTAGTATAGTATGTGTATGTTATATTCCAGGCTTAAGTCGTTAAACATCAGGCAAGTAAGCCATGCATTCAAATTTTCTTTGACACGATGATGATGGTGGGCTGCCCTGGCAGTTGATGACCTTTAATTCAGGGTGTGGGATATCATTTCCCTCAGCGCCCTGCTGCCACGCTGCCAGCAGTGTGTGTTGGTCCCATGCTGTGGACGGACAAAGGAAGGAACCCCCCTCCGACTGCCGTGAACAGTCAAACATGAAATGGCAAGAGCCTCTCCCTGCCTGACTTAGTAAAAATGACATAAATTAATACACGCTACTTAAACCAGACCAAGATTAATGGCTCCCTTTCGCGGCGGCTTAGATGCACTGTCAGTTGCTGCTCGCTGCCCAGATGGAATCAACACCAATCAATGAGGCTCCCCCCACTCTCCCTGGATATCTGCTCAGAATTTTGTGTGTGTGGACCGCGTGCACACACGCACGCACGCACGCACGCACGCACACACACACACACACACACACACACACGCACACACACACACACACAGACAGACACATTTGAATGCATGCGTCTTAGCGTGCTGTAAATGCATAAATGAGTGCATGCACATACTGTAAACATAGTGCAAGAAGTGCTTGCATGCTTGTTTGCATGCACGGCACGCATGCACACACGAACGCATACACACACACACACACACACACACACACACACACACACACACACACACACACACACACACACGCACACACCCCACACACGCACACACTCCTGCAAGGACATGTACATTATGCACTGTACATCATAAACAGAAACACACACACAAAAACTAACACATAAAAAGCCACAAGTTACACCATTGCAGAGGCCTCACATTGCATTTATAGTTCCGTTTGGGAATCCGCAGTTTCCCCATATATATACATATATGTATATATATAACAGTGGTGCGGGCATATCTTGTATTACTTCCATACAGTGGGATGTTCAATCAGGTGCCACGGAGTCAGATGGGGAAGAGCAGTGAGGCTGATGGCACGCTAGTGATTGGATGTTTCAATTACTGATAGTAATGCCGTGGTGTAGTGAGTCATGCAGTGCAGATAGCACCATTCATTTTAATCAGGACAGGAGGGAGCGATGGGTGTGGATGTGTCTCCCTCAATGCAGAGTACTTTCACATTTACGCAGGGAAGTGCTCTCCCCCCCTCTTTTCACTCTTTCTTTCTCTCTTTCTTTCTTTCCCTCAATCTTTTCTCACACGCACACTCATGATCCACCCAACCACACACACATACACACACACGCACGCACACACTCAGGTGGAAAAATAGAGCGGAGGAGAGAGGTTGCCGTGGGTAACGCATGGCGACGAGGTGCTCTCTCGGCGAGCTATTCTAATTTATGTTAATAAACCTTGCTGTTGCCGTGAGAGACAAAGGGGCCACAGATGAGTCTCTGTAACCTCGGCACCTTCGCTGGAAAGGAGAGAGAGAGAGAGAGAGAGAGAGAGAGAGAGAGAGAGAGAGAGAGAGAGAGAGAGAGAGAGAGAGGCGCCGCAGACAAAGAACAATGCAGAACACACAGAAAGAGAAAAGATATTGTGCGGCAAAAGAATGGAAGAGACATACCGTGGTAGGGAGAGAGAGAGAGAGAGAGAGAGACATGATAAATTTAGAGTTGTTTTCGTGGCTGCAAAATCAAACGGCCCCACACTATGCCTGGCATTCTTCAGTGTGGCATTGGTGTGTGGTGTTTGCTCCTGCGTGTGTGTGTGTGTGTGTGTGTGTGTGTGTGTGTGTGTGTGTGTGTGTGTGTGTGTGTGTGTGTGTGTGTGTGTGCGTGCGTGCGTGCGTGCGTGCGTGCGCGTGCGTGCATGTGTGTGCGTGCGTGCGTGCGTGCGTGCTGCAGTGGGAACTATACTGTATATGTCAAGGGGTTTCAACCAGTGGTCCCTGAGAGTTCCAGGTGGTCCCCAGGCTAAATGATGGAAAGTTAGTTACCAGATGTACAGTAACTCTTTGAGAGCGTAAAAATGAAACCAAATGGACCCTTGCAGGTCCATTTGGTTTCATTTTTACGCTCTCAAGAGTTAAAATATTCACCATCTGAATTACCGTAGCCCAAGTCTACACAACTAGAGAATGTAGAAGATTAAGGGTCATTTTGACCTGGTCATGTTTGCCTGTTTTCTTTCCAAAATCCAGCCTAATATTGTGCACAAAAGCAAAAGAAATCTTTAGTTTTGGTGTCTGCGGGACTAAAAATGTCCCACTAACGATGGTCCGTGGCTCAAATGCTGAGTAAATAATGACAAAAAGGTTGAAAACGCATGGTATATGGGATGGGTAGCACTGTGCAGGCCAGTCAGGGATTGTCCAAGGAGGAGTGTTGTTTGCTACTAATTCGGTATTGGGCCAACAACACAAAGAAAACGATTGGGCCCTGGTGTTGATGCGTTGGATCGCTTCCCAGGGCAGACGTGACATCGCAGGTATACTGTAGCGCTTAGCACTGCGGGCAGAGAGAGAGAGAGAGAGAGCACGACTGTTAGCAGAGGTCAGCCGTTTGGCCTGGCAGCCATTCACCACAAAGGTCATCTTTTAGGCTTAGCTTCCCTGAAGTAACGTGTGTTTTTTTGTTTTCTTTTTCTTTGTGAGCTGTCAAAAACAAGCTGCCAGTGCTCCAAACTTCTGGACCAATCAACAATGGCCGGCGCCGTCTCCCAGACATTGTGATTGGTTTAGCTCTGTCGGGCGTTACCATTGGTGAGCACCGCTGTGGTGGTTAGTAAAATCAGAGAGGAGGGCAGGAAAGAGCGGTATGAATGATGTCATATTCTAGGCAACGGTGGTCTTGGTGCTCACGGTGATCACCGAAAAATCAAACTCTGAATAGGCCTTTGGTCTCTCAGACACAATACCTTTATCAAAACATACTGTATGTTATCTACAGTGTGTACTGTACTGTATCTGACAGATCAATCCAAAGTGGTTCAAATTAATCAATTTTGACTTTGATCCTACAAAATGTCTTCAAACTTTTGACAGAAAGCCTAATTATGACGTCAGTGGCCGGTATATTAATGGTATATTAATGACATAGTAAAATATTGAAAATGAGTGGAATTTCACACTTGTGCGCATGCTCACTTGCATTTGCATGCGCATTCGCGTGCACCTGCGCAGCACTCACAGACACGCTATTAAAACAAGTATAGCATATTGAGAACGATTGTTTACAATGCCTAATTGTATCCATAAAAGTAAATGACAAGACAAAAACATAGGCCTACTTTTGCCCCAAAAATGTGTCCCCACGTGTCCCCCCGCCACTACACCCCTGCCAAAGGTGTTTCCGTCCCCAAAATGGATTAAATATGTATACAAGGTATAGCTGTCCTAGAGAGGAAGGGGAGTGTTTGAGAGAAGTCTAGCTGTCTGTATAGATACTGTGGCTTATACAGTTCTACCCCCAAAGAGTGGGGGAAAAAAAAAACAAAAAACGCAGTGCTTTCCCCCTGCGTCTGCTGCTGTCTGCCAGCTTGCCTTTGGCAGTGTTAGTTCTGGACAGTTAACTCCCACTGATATTATGTTAATTGCTGTCATCTTCTTTTCTTTTTTTCTGCTTGAGCATGATCAGCAAATTACGTTACTTCTGTTCATTTATTATTGGGCTACTTTTAAACAGAGCTTGTGCCCTTCAGCCGTCGTCATAAGTTAGGAAGTAGTCGTGTGTTTTATGTTGACGACCGATGGTTATGCCTGGCTGCAGAGACAAACACACATACAAATGTGTGTGTGTGTTGGTGTGCGTTGTGCTGTGCATGTGCATGTGCGTGCATTTATGTGTGTGCAGGGGCGTTTTTGCCATTAGGCAGACTAGGCAGTTACCTAGGGCGCCATGAGGGGAGGGGGGTGACCACCAGAGATTCTTTAAAAGGATACCAGGCTAAAACGACTCATAATGGATAAATACATTATACTTGTCCTCTATAACTATAATTGGACATTTAAAACACTTATAATATGCCCTAGGCAAAATCTTGCCTAGGTCTCCAAATTGCTTAGAAACGCCACTGTGTGTGTGTGTGTGTGTGTGTGTGTGTGTGTGTGTGTGTGTGTGTGTGTGTGTGTGCGTGCGTGCGTGCGTGCGTGCGTGCGTGCGTGTGTGTGTGTGTACCAGCCTGCCTGCCTGTTTATGTGCATGTTATTGTGCGTGCATACTCGCATGCATGCGCACGTGTGTGTATGTGTGTGTGTGCTTGTGTGTGTGTATATTGGGTGTTTGCAAAGTATGTCTGCATGTAAAAAATCTCGTATTACACACAAACAAAAGTCCGGTCGGCAGACAGACATACATCATGGATATCAGTTCCAGCCATTAATGCGATATGACTAAGTAAAGCTGGGTAACGTGATCCACAAATCAATGGCACCATTTCATGCCAGAGAGTAATAAGACGTTGTCCTTATTATACATTTAATCACTAACATTAAGGAAAGAGACCGTTAATATAGCTCTGCCAGAACCGTGTTCTGCCACAGGCAGTCCCTGTTAATATTTCAGTAAAGTTTCTGACGTTGCGCCATATTGGAAACCGTTCGTATTGTACCGCACGCGTCTGTGTGTGTGTGTGTGTGTGTGTGTGTATTGTACGTGTGTGTATTAGGGGGAAACCAGAGCTACAGCATCCTGACGTGAAAATTGGATGTGAGAGGCTGATGCATAATATATTTCCCCACTTCCCACAGCACCTACATGAACGTGTGTAACTGTAAGGCTGACATTTGTCTGGCAGATTTCTGCGGGACTATGTATAGTCGTAACATCTGTGACTGATCAACACCGCATACTCACGAGCAACAGCACACACACACACACACCAGGGGCGGATGTAACATGTCCCATTTGGGGGGGCAAGAGAACATGTTGGAGGGGCAAGAGAAAATGGTATGGGGACGGCTTCATCGCCCGTGTCACTTCGCGCCACGGGCGATGAAGTCGCACCCATACCATTTTCTGTTACAGGACTTTTATTAGGCAAGTAAAGCATCAATAATAACATCAGTTGTTGTTGAAGTTGCAACAGACACGCAGCATGCATAAAGCTAAAGGTGTGACTCAGAGTTTTCTGTTTTCAATGATGAAATGCTGTTGGTTTAGTGACACAGCTGTAGTTAGTTCGTAGCAGTAGTAGTGTTTCAAATCATTTTAAATATAAGCACTTTAATTTGAAATATCTTGGGTTGTTTTGCATGGCATCGTGTTTGGGGAGGCAGTCTGGGTATTTAGGGGGGCATTGTCCCCCCATGCCCATGCCTAGATCCGCCCCTGACACCCACACACGTGTCCTATACTATGTTGAGGGGGGGTACGCTCAGCTTATTTTATGACAGAGGGGGCCACAAATAAACGGTGTGGTCATATCCGAGGCTTGTCCGACTACTGCGTGCCGCACACCGGGGAAGCCAAGGGGTGTAAATTTAGATGGAGGGGAAAAGGACTTTCATTTTAAATTAAGTGAAGCCACATGATAGCGGTTGCCATTAATTAAAACGCTTTGGCACGTGGCCATCGCTACTCAAAGACAACGTAGAGGGAGGGAACGCGCGTGAAATCCACAGTAAGTTAGTGACACACACACACGCATGCACATTAATGAATCGCTCGTATCGCCCCCAGCGCGTTGTTTTGTAAGTGCCGCGGTGTTTTGGAACCGCGGATGCGTTTGTCCCTTTTACTTTAGCGGCGAGGAGGATAGGAGGCACTTCTTCTGTTATGTTTTATTTCCCCTTGGCTCCCATGCAGCACCCTTGTAGCCTGTTTTATTGGACGCGTCCTTCGACACCCGCGTTTAGCCGCCTCCTCCCCCCTAAACACATAAACTTCCTTTATGCTCCCATTACTTGGGTTTATGGTGAGCGACGCCACCCCCCCCCCTCTCCACCCCCCTCCCTGCCGATAAGATCATATTGATAGATTGATATTGGGGGAGAGCCCCGGCAGCGTGATAAAGGCGGCCGTGGGGTTAAGAGCGTCTTGGATAGTTTAACCTTGATAAAACAGTTGTTTCAGTGAGGCTGATTTGGCCCCATCCGTCTTCATCCGTCAGGAGCCCCTCGCTGAAGTATGCAAATGAAAGCAGTGGAGGGAAGCGCCGTGTGCGGTTAAATGGGGCGTTGCGAATGTGCGGTGTACCGCGCTGCCGGGGTGATACTACTTACTGTCCAAATTTAGTGTGTCTCTTCTGAAACATCCTCCTCTGGCTGCTACCCCCCTCCCCTCGCTCTCTCTCTCCCTCCGTCTCCCTCTCCATCTCTCTCTCCCTTTCTCTCTTCCTTTTTTGTCTGCGTTTCAAGAATATATACAGCCCAGTTAGGCGCTTAGCTGTGGCCTCTCATAAAAAATCATTACTGCCCGTATAAAGCAGTTTATTCTCGCATGTCCTTGTGCACATGCTGTATTGTTATGGATTTTGTGTACTGAATGCGAACGGACGTAAATGCGAACTGCGAATTCTGGTGCGGCGTTTGGCCGGCCCGGAAGGTGTGTGTGTGTGTGTGTGTGTGTCTGTGTGTTTGTGCATGTGTATTCACGTGTTGCCATTTTTGCAATTACATGTTTTACGGCGCGCTTACAGCCATCCGTTTTTAGAATATGTTTCTCAAGCTAACTGGTTAGCGCGGAGCTTGCAAGGGTAATAATCTTTATGATAATAACCTTTTATGCCTAAACACTGACTGCATTCCATTCACATTTTTACATTAGCGTCGGGACGCTTAATTTGCCTGATTGCTCGCGTCCATGCTCCCTGGCAGCGTTTGGAGTCGTCGTTGTTGTTGTTGCTGGTGGTTGGTTCGGTTGTTGGTGTTTTTTGTGCGTTTGAGTCTTTCATTTATCTCATGTGCTGGCATATTGATTTATCCCCTCCGCCGCTCACTCGTTATTTTGTTCTCCTCTTCTTCAACAACTCATTTTCAGAAAGGAGGCCCCGACACTGTGGCCAGAAACAGAAAACCACATCTAGCATCCTCCTCCTCCGTTTCCAACTGTCTGCTTGGCCCCCGCTACACATAAAGCTGTCAATCAGGGGCTTTCCTGCTTGCCCTTTGTTATGGAACGCCAGCCACTGTGGGTGGGTCCTCGCGCTGTGATAGATGGCTGCGAGAGCCTATCAGGCTGCACGACGCATCCATCTCTGTCTGGAGCCTGTTAAACAAGCTTGGGAAAGCAGCCATGTAGTCCTAACCACCACTGGCCTCCACTAAAAAAACCCATTAACATTAATGAAGGATAGCTTTAAAAGTTCTCCAGTAATAGGCTTGAATGGGATTTATGAGTCAGATAGTTTGCCAGAGTAGTATGGATAGAAAAAAACGAGTATTTGAAAGCACCCGGGAACGCGGGGAACGTCTCGGTCGGTGGAAAGGATTTTTGATTGTTCACCTAAGCTATTTTCTTACGACTTGTCTTTCTCGGTCTCTCTCTTCTATTACGGATCTCCGAATGCAGGCACTGCTGCTAGCTTCAGAGAGGCTCCGAAAGAAAAGGAAAAGTGTTTGATGTTTTAAGTGGCTGCAAAAAAAAGTAAAGCCGCTTGATGCACACTGAGCTGATGTCTTCTGCTGGATCCTTCTGCGAGAAAGAGAGAATTCAGTTGTCAACACTTTTTTTTGTAAAGGCTTACCTTCCCGGTGGCATTAGCCATTTCAGTGAATATCTCCTAAGTTACAGTGACCAGACGTCCTGGTTTTATCCTGAGATTGTCCCAGTTTCAAACTGGGTGTCCACAGTCTTGACAAATGCTATGAATCACTTCAATGTCCTGGTTTTCAACATTCAGTAATAAATCGTCCTGGTTTTCACCATTTTATTTAAATAATAATGATATTGTACTACTACCCTTATTGTTATCGATGTTGTTGTTGTTATTATTATTGTTTTAAGCACTTAAACAAACTATTATTGTGCTCTGTTGGATGCATTATTATCTAACCACCATCCATAGTGGTGAAGGTGCAGTCATTAAAATAATGTGTGTGTGCGTGGGTGGGCCGGTTCATTTATGGGTCAGTGTTTGTTTGTTTGATGTGTTCACCATGTCCAAAGTTCCAGTTTACCTGTTGGGCTGTTGTGTTGTGTAGGTTCCTTTCAATGTGAAAGGCTGTGAAAGCACCATCATCTAAACCTTCTTTCTGGATGCAGATTACTGATTACAGTTCCTACTGGCAGGCCGATCGTAATCCTGAGAAAAAGTTCCTCCAAGTCGCAAGCGCAGCGTAAATATGTCTTTCACTTGGCGACTTATTGGTGATGTCTTATAGATCATTGGTTTTCAACCGGTGTTCCGGGGACCACCAGTGGTCCTTGAGAGAGTTCCAGGTGGTCATCAACTAAATGAATGACAGTTGGTTAACCAGGTGTAACTCTTTGAGAATGTAAACATGAAACCAAATGGACCTCTGCGGGTCCATTTGGTTTCATGTTTACGCTCTCAAGAGTTAAAATTTTCCCCATCTGAATTTGCTCAAGTCTACACAACTAGAGAATGTAAAAGATTAATAGTATTATTTTATCTGTATGTTTGCCTGTTTTGTTTCCCAAATCCTGCCTGGTATTGCGGACAAAAGCAAAAGAAATGTTTAGTATGGGGTCTGTGGGGCTAAAATGTCATCAAATAGTGGTCCGTGGCTCAAATGCTGAAGAAATAGTGGGCCCTGGTACCAAAAAGGTTGAAAACCACTTTCATAGATAGATACCTTTAGTATCCTGCGGTGGAAAATCAGTCGCAATATCAGGGTGCATTTGGACTATCAGAAGTCAAATAATAGCATTTGCAATTTGCAAGAATCTAAATGCTCGGAGGAGGCAGGAAATATTGCACATGGACACGGGGCCACAGTCAAACAAGGGTCTTTGGGGAACTCGCCTCTGATTCACTTCCTATTCACTCTCTTTGACTCCCTTTTCTTTCATATTCCCCGTTTCGCACTATACCTCTCTTCTTAGTTGTTTGCCTTCTGCTTTCATTCTCCCTCTCTCTCTCTCTCTCTCTCTCCTAACCTCTGAAATCATTAGCAAAGGGAGGAGGTTGAATAGAAGGAGGGAAAGGGGGGAGGTTGGGTGGGGGGGGTCCAATACTTAATGAATTCCACTGCATCTTCACAGCACACCTCCCCACCTAGTTAACCCTACTACCCCCCCCCCCCCTTCCAGTTGCTCGACGTGTCAAATTATAGCAGCTGGAGAAGGAGAGAGCAAGGAGAACGTGCAAGGTGGTGGTGGTGGTGGTGGTGGTGCATCGGTCCCACACTCACCTAATTCCTCCTTCCCCCTGCAATCTCCTTCAGGTGCGCCTAATGCACCGCGATATTCATGAATAGGTTCCCCGTGTAACCCAGCTATGCTAATAGCCACTGGATCTAATTTAAGCCGAGTCACATATGCACGCTCTCTCTCTCTCTCAGCGCCCACTCACTTTAATGATCAGGGAACCGGCGGTTACATCTCTTGATGCTGCTGGGGGGGGTTGGTGGGTGGGAAAAAAGAATGAACCGCCTAATCAATGTTAATCTGGCAGCGGTGCGTGGTGCCGAGGTGTGCGGCATATAGCCCCAACCTAAGTTTTTTTTTTTTTTTTCGGTGTCTAGTTCAATCCCGCTTTGATGCCTGATATACTCCTGAGTTGACTCGACGCGAGGCTTTCCCCCCTCATGGCTGTGCTGCTTACTCACTCCTCCTGGGCTCCGCCGTTTAGTTTCGCCTTGGCAGGACCGGCGGGGGCCACAGCTCATTACACTAAAAGAATGTGCCTGCCTTAATTAATGATATGTAAATATCCTTGAATTGGCCGTATTTGCATATTAAGAGAGATTTGCGGAATCTGTGGAGTAATATATTTTAATTAGGGATTAATTAAAAATAATGGGAATTTCATTTCGCCTGGCAGGTTGTAGCGTTTGGTGCGGAGCGTCTGGCCCCGGCTCTTTGAGCAACGGTGAGGCTGCTGCTTCTTGCCGAAAAAATACGAAAGGAAGCGCTGTGTTGTGTTCCTCAGCTCCCGCACGCTATCTCTGCTGCATGCAGACACCATGCAGGCATGGTGTGCAAACCCCTCTGTTCTCTCATGTGCACGCACACACACACACACACACACACACACACACACACACACACACACACACACACACACACACACACACACATTCCATGAGATGCCAGGGACCTCCCAGGGGGTCCTCGCAACAAAGCGTGCTAGCTTTGAAGAGAGCGCTCTCACAATATGTTGTTGGGATGGTCCCAGTTTGGCTTAATTTCATCTCTTCTCTCTGCCGTCTTTTTTTTTTTCTTGGTTGTTGTGGATGGGGAATGGCTCTCAGACACGGAACACTAGTTGTGTTGGCAATTATGTTAATGGAATGCCATTAGGCCATGATTCTGTATGAGCGATTGGGGAGAGAGGCCACGTCTTCCAGAGACCCCCAAGTCAATGCAAACGCTGTGTCTGCTTAATCCATTTTTCCAGGAGAATATTTACCTAAGCGTTTTCTTGCTTCTATAAAATGAATCGGGGGCTATTTTTTTCCCCTTCTTTCTTGCCACTGGAACTCAGCCTGCTCCAGTAAAGTTATGCGATATAATGTCAAGCCATTTTCGCAGGGTGACAGTATAGTCGATACCCTTGATGTCGAGCAGAAATCTTGTATGTTCGTGTTTATTTTTTTATTTTTTTCACAAATGAACGTCGTATTCCATTATACTACACTGTAGTTTAATGAAAAAGGACATAGATGTATGAAAAAAGTGACATGGTAGTTACCGCAGTGTCACACAATGTAGCAACAATAATATAGCAGATTAAGATGTGGCATCACAACGTGATGTGAACGTTTTCGTTTTTTTTATATATATATATATATATATTGAACCATTGAAAAGTATTAAAGGTTTACTGACATTAATTTTCATTTTTTTATTTTTTGTTTTTACTTTAGGGTTTATGATCTCAGTTACACCCAGAAAAACTAAACTTTTGAGCTGCACTGAAAACAAACAAAACAGTGGAAACAGTGACATCTGCTGGCAAATCCCATTGACATGTATGGGATTTTCAGGCTGTGACATCACAAACACTGGAAAATCAAGAGCACCCTGGTCTGGGTTTGAGAACCCAGACCACAGAAAATATACAGAATGTGAAAGGTTCAGGTTTTTTGTGTGCAAATGAGCCCAGACAACCTAAACATTTTTTTTTACAAAAACAATCCCTTTAACAGGAGTTTTTTTTCCCCCTGAATTTTCCTGAAAAGAAACTTAGGAGACATACGAGTTTTCCAACCCGACAGTGGCGATGTACTTTTCTTGACAGCTTCTAAAAAAAGAAGCTGTAAAGAAGAAGAGGCCATCTGTCATCAGCGTCGCTAATAACGCTGGCGACATCATGGCCGCTATCGTGGAATGAATCGTCTAGGTGGAAATCATCACCGCTGTGCATCCTGTTTCCTGCTGCAGGTTCTCTGCATAGACCCAGCAAATGGCCCCATGCACACCGCAAACCCCACCACCTCTCTACATCTGCACAGATCATTCCTTTGATAGGCTAATTTGGTTTTGACCGCTGCGTTGACTCATCAGAGAGTTGTTTCTGTGGATTGTGACTCACCGACGTGATTGCAAGACAGTATAAAGTCCTCAGGGTTATAACTCATCGATTTTCACCCGTGAGAGTTCAGAGAAAAAAATAAATAAATAGTATAAAAGGAGGCTCCGCGCGCTCCAATCTGTGCACAAGCTTTCGGTCTACATGACGTTCTTCAGGAATAATCAAACATAGAATAGGATACTCATCACTTGTCAGAGTTCGCCAATATAATTTGCCCATTTGTCCATGCATGTCGATGAAAATAGAAGATCTCTCAACATGTGCAATGTATTCTAGCTTGTAGATTGTCTCTTTTCGTAGAAAAGATTTAATTAGAGTTTAAAACGATGGGGACCAGCCCAGGACAGTTATAGGCCACTGGCTGTGAGGACCCAGGTCAACTGAATATACTACAGTATGGAGTTTAACTTGTATAAAGGAGAAGCTATTTTCAACCAAATCTTCATATAATTGATCCTCACTAATGCTCATTAAACTTACATTTTCTCGCCCTGCATCTTGTTGGCCTGCTATGGGCAGTTCAGAAATCACTCTTCCAATGACATCACTAATGGGGATTCAAAGCTAATATAGAATCTTCCCTGGTACGTTGGTGTGTTGAAATAGAAGCCAATACTGCTAAAAAAGGGTTTTAAAAGTTTGAAATGAAGTTTTAAAAACTGCCTACTGATGCAGAGTCCTCCCCAGATACACAAAGCAAGTAGACAGAATTGACGCCATCTTATAGATGCCGATAGCGCTAAATGCAAAAGATTAGTTCATATTCAGAGCCCTCATTATGGTTCAGTATCAGACGGCTTTTGCAGATTCCATTCTAACCGGCGGTGACTGGCTATAGGCCCTGATACACCAGCAAAATTTTGATCAATATCAACAATGTCAACATCAATGGGCAACATGATGAGACACATGGCAACAGGCAACACCTTCCATTAAAGGGAATTCCACCCATTTCCATTAAATGAAAATAGGTGGAATTCCCCTTAAATGGAATCGCTCTCAGATTTTTTTTTCTTTCTGAGAGCGTACAAATGGAACCAAATTGGTTCCCATTTGGCTCCCATTTGTACGCTCTCAGAAAAAAGGGTCCTAAAAGAAAAATCATTAACATGGGTGAAACACAACTTTTATCAAGTTGTGTTTCACCATGGTAATGATTACAAAATAAATGTTATGCATTAATGTTTTTATTGTATTGGTTTATTGTTTTTAGTGTATTGGTTGAAAATGTGTTATTTTCAGAAAAGTTTATCTGTGGGAGTCTGGGAGGATCAGGTGATGTCAAGGAGGGCTGTGATTGGAGGATTCTGAAATGTTGACCAGTAGAGGGCATTAATATTCTGACTTTTCTGAACAACCAGGAGTTGATCATTTTCTATAGAAAAGTGAAAAGTGAACGTTGACAATTGATGTTGCTTGTTGATGTTGATCAAAACATTGCTATGTCTATAGGGCCTTATGAATTTTAGGCGTCTGGGCAGCGGTCTGTCGGAATGGTGAGGTCTGTCTGAATGCTACTCTCAACCTTTGTAAGATAGCCATAGCCTAAACCTTGAATGTGTTGGTTGTTATTAATTTACAGTATATTGCTTGCTGGACATTAAGACCCTTGCAACCTGCTCTACCAAGGAGTTAGACCAGGTTGCCCAATGATCTCTGGTGGAATCCTGGCTGAGGAGCCAGGATTCAAACCAAATCATTGATGTTGAAGTGTTCTTTGGCAAGACACTGCACACCAAATTGCTCCAGATGTGCTCATTGGTACTTTGCATTTGTTTCTGGCGCAATCGGTGTGGTAAATGTGTATGAATGGGAGAGCGTAACGCATTATTCTTCCGGTTGTGCTATGTATCGGTTTGTTTGATTTGATGAGTGAGAACAGCCATACGCGGTTCACTACTGCGTTCTACCATACTGGGTGAAACGCGTTTTGAAGCTTATTGCTGATAAAAAAGGATCTGTTTTTGCAGTATACAGTACATGTTTGTATGTTCTCTGAGTCTCTCACTGGGCTAGGACTCAGCGTAGAGGCATAGGGAGGAGGAGGAGGAGGAGGAGGAGGAGGTAGGGCTCCTTTGGCATTTGTGATGTGTCGTCAGTGCGCTGATGTTATTGATCCCGGACCTTCCGAATTCATTAGGAGATCCAGCCCAACTGCACCACATCTTTATTTATGCTGCTGCTGCTGCTGCTGCTGCTGCTGCCTTGTCGGTCTGCCTCTCTACCCTGCTCTCTCTCCCTCTCTCTCTCTCTCTCCCCCTGTATCTCTGGCTCCCCTCCTCTTTCATCCTCCATGCATTATTCTTTTATTATTCTTTTACAGCTGCCTTATCGCCTCTATTTTGGCGTGGATGAGACCTGTCATCTTTGGGTTTGGGCCGGGGAGCTGACGGGAGACTTCAAGGCGGGTGGGGGTGTGGGTGGGGGTGAGGTAGGAGAAAAAAGGAAAGGGGGGTGGGAGAGAAAAAGCTGAACCCCTCCTCACCCTCCCCCACCACCCCCACCACCACCTCTCTCTCGTCTTTTTTTTTCTCTCCGTTGAAATGGACCTCCTTCTCTCTCCTGCCCCTCTCTCTCCATCTCTCTCTCTCTCTCTCTCTCTCTCTCTCTCTCTCTCTCTCCATCCCTCTCTCTCCCTCTCTCTCTCTCTCTCTCTCAGTAATGAGAATCCCCTCTCTAATTGAGGGAGCGGTGGCGAAGCTGGCCGAGGGCGGCAGGGTTAGATTGTGATACTGGCTACGTGACTGTTATGCTGATGGAGGTGGCAGATCAATAATTTAGGCCCCCTGACCTTAATGGTGATGTTAAAATGCTCATTCTTCGTGGAGTCTGGAGGCCTTAAAGGTGCAGAGTTGGATAAACCCACACATGCAAGCACTGCGTGTGCGTGTGTGTGCGTGTGTGTGTGTGTGTGTGTGTGTGTGTGTGTGTGTGTGTGTGTGTGTGTGTGTGTTTGTGTGTGTGTATGTGTGGGGGATGGTGGGGATAACAGATAAGAGAGGAGAGGAGGAGAGTGGAGAAAGAGAGTGCATTTTGCAGTCAACGCCTCAGCCTGTGAAAGTGTGTGTGTGTGTGGGGGGGGGTGTGTGTGGGGGTGTGTGTGTGTGTGTGTGTGTGTGTGTCTGTGTGTCTGTGTGTGTGTGTGTGTGTGTGTGTGTGTGTGGGGGGGGGGGGTCATGAGTGATGTTTTCGCTGCTCCTACATTCATACGCTCACATTGTCACCAAACATTCATCCTCTTAGTATCTTGTATATGAATGCATCGCCATAAGCTTTTTCCCATTGCCTTGCGTTGGACTTGGATATAGCCGCTTGTAATCCGTTTTCCTGAGGAATCCTCTTCATCCCCCCCCCCCACCCCCTCCTTCCCGATTTGCAGAATGCATGGCGGGGGCCAGCCCAAGCCCCCCCCAGACACCACCATCACCACCACCAGGAGTAGTGAACAAAGACCTCGCAAAGGGGTATAACGAGTGGGTTTAATCTGGTTTCCGGGCTTGTTTTCTAGCTGCTATAGCTTAAGGCCACACGGCATTGGAAATTCGGACGGCGGCGGCCATCGATTTGATTTCCGCGGGACATTAATGTCAAGGCCTCATGCATCTCTCTCCAATCCTCCGACCGCCCGCCGTCGGTCGGTCGGACGAAGCTCTCATTCCCTGATGGTGGCAGGGGAGGAGGATGCGACCATCCCACCCCACCCCACCCCAGCCCACCCCTCCTCCTCCTCCTCCTCCCCCACCTCCCCCCCTCCCCCACCCACCCTTAGGGGATGATATATTAGATATAACCAATTCAATTTTATGCAGCCAGAACAGACGCCCTGGGGACATAAACACACACATTTTTAATACACTCCTCACCAGGAAGCCCACAGCGCGCCGGAGCCGGCGGCCGCCCCGGGTCTCCTCTCACACTCAATTATTAATGTAACGGCCGTAGTGGCTTAATTAAATAATAAAGACAAGCTTTCTCCTGCAAAGGAATGGGACAAGGACAAGTCAGGAGGGAAAGGTGGTGGTGGTGGTGGGTGGTGGTCTTTGCCAAACACCGTATTTTATCGAATGAGAATGCAAGGCTGCGAGCATGCGCCGCGTTGCAATAACCTTTGTTGACGCCATGAATATTTTATGCGTTTATTTTTTTTTCCTCCCAAAGATAAATAAGGTGGGGTTAAAACTCATCAGATGCTTGTCTTGGCTCCATGTCTGCCGCCTGTAATGTTGTTTGTCTGCTTGCATGTGCATTTCTTTTTACATTTATATATATATATCAGAGGTTAACTATTAAATAATGGGATGTATTAAATATTCAGCAATTTAATGAGGGAAAAGAGAAAAGGGGGGTATATTTGTCAAAAGGTTGCCTCCGTGGATAATTTTTTTTCCAGAAACCCTCGTTGGAAAATATAAATCATTTGCGAGCGAGGTGGAGACTTTTTGGCTTAGAGTCGCGGATCGGCCCATAAATCAGGTTCCTCGAGTGTCAGGTTAGACGCGGGGTTGCTATACCTCAGCTACATAAAAAGAATGATTTCCTCAGATTATGGATTCCTGCCACCTCAAGGGCAAGTCAGAGGAAGCACTCTTGTCTCTTGACGTGATGAAATGCGGCGTTATCTTTTACTTTGTTTCATTAGATTCACTGGAGATTACGTACTCTCTATATCCTCAAAGACCAGGATTGCCTAGCTTGCTAAGATGAGGAGGGACCCTCTCTGGCCCGGGGGCAAATATATATTTCCACACACAGCTCCCCACATCTCTTCCACCCCCTCCTCCTGCTCATTTCTGGAGTTCATGTCTATTTTAACTCGCAATTAATTATTCAAATTCATTTTGAAATGCAAGTTACATTTTGAGTGGCTCGTTCAAAGACGTTTCTTCTTTTTTTCCCCCCTTTTTTCTTTTTCCCGCTAATGGCAAGTAAGCCCCGCCATTAGATTGAAAAATAGGCCCATTGTGTGTGTTGACTTGGTGGCGCGCTGCTATGAAGGATTGCGACAAACTGAAGTGTTTAAGTCGCCGAATTGAAATTAATGCCCTCTCAAAGCCAGGCTTGCTGACGATACATTAAAGCTAATACTCCGGTGAGGTCGAGCAAATGTTTGTTTATACACATGAAATACACTCGGAGAGAATGAAATGATTGGATTTCTCTAAAGTAAACACTTATATTACAGAGAAAAACAAATTGCAGAGCAATGAGGTGTGTGTGTGCTTTTTTTGCTACTTATGTGTATCTTTTTGAGCTTGTGTGTGTGTGTGTGGGGGGGTAATCCGTTGTGCCATGTTTTATTTATGGGCTTATTCTATGTGCTTTACTTTCAGTCCCTGTTGTTATGAATTTCATGGTCAATATTAATGACCAACGACCATAATGGTCAATTCACACACACGCGCGCGTACACACACACACACACACACACACACACACACACACACACACACACACACACATGCACGCACGGTATGTACTCTATGTATTTTTCCTCTCTTTTTTTAAACTTACATATTTAATGCACTTCCTTCCGCCCTTGTTTGGAGCCACTGACACATTGAGACACTTTCAAAAAGGTCATGCCTCAAAGTCTGCCATGTCACATCACTTATTCAGCCTCTACTTTTATTTATTCATGCCACTTTTCATTTTTAATAATTTAATGCAGTCAAATGTTTCTTTCATGCCACTATATAAAGTGCTGCTCGCCCTGAAAGAGAGGCAGGGGCCTCAAGGTTGAGAGGAGAGGAAATACGGCTATATATATGGCCTTTTCATACGGTCCAGACAATTCCTGAGCCGCGTGTGTGTCAGTATGAGCCGCTTACTATACGCGTATCGATTGAAATTATCCCTCATTGACGCCGCGGCCAAAGGTGTAGCTCTACGAGGCGAGAGACGCAAAAAAAAGGCGAGAGGAGAGTGTGTAAGGGAGAGCCTCCCCGTCGTCTTTTTTTTTTTCCTTCTCTCCTTTAAGAATTTACTGCCGATGGCTGAGAGTGGTATTTATTTTCCTCAGACTCTGCCCCGCTATCCCGGAGTTGGCAGAGTGATTTTGTAGAATAGAAACATTATAGACTGTTAGTGTCAAAGTGTTAAATGTGATGTATAGAGCTGGGGGTTTTCAGCCGGGGAGGGGAGGGAGAGGGAGGCGGGGCTGGAGGAGAGAGTAGGCGGTAAGGAGGTGAGGAGCCGCCGAGGCACCACCAGCCGTGACTGAAGCAAGGTGCTCATGGGAAAGAGAGAGAGAGAGAGAGAGAGAGGAGCCATCCACCATGTGAGGGATGGAAGGGTAATGTGGCGGGAGGTAATGGCTTTTCTCAGCCCCTCGCTGAAACAGAGGGGAGATCATTAGGGGGCTGCCGCGCTGTGCCGCACCGCGCTGTCCGTTTACCCTGCCTCTGTCAGGGCGGTGAACACACACACACACACACACACACACACACACACACACACACACACACACACACACACACACACACACACACACACACACACACACACACACACAGCGTTTGTCTAGTAAGTAGCCACTAAAAGCAGACGGACCACTGCTGCTGCTGCTGCTTACAGTGGTGGTGCTGCTCCAAGGAGGTGATAGCGATATAATGAGATTTGGGACCTCCCTTACTGGGAGCAAGAGATGCACACATCGCTTGGGCCTAAGCTAGTACAGTACCTACCGTACTGTAGCTATACGCTACTACAAATGTAGACAGATGCAAATACCTTAGTAGTAGTAGTACAGTGTTCTCTATCAAAGGTATGTACTGTACAGTATGCGGATGGCATGGTAGCGCTATTACAGGAGCTCTGCACATTCTTCCGCACACAGATGCACTGTCCTGCTAGTTTTGTGTGTGTGTGTGTGTGTGTGTGTGTGTGTGTGTGTTGTGTGTGTGTGTGTGTGTGTGTGTGTGTGTGTGTGTGTGTGTGTGTGTGTGTGTGTGCACTGTGCATGCTTGCCTGTGTGAAAATATGTTGGACACGACAATGCGGAAACATCAAAATGCAATTTTGCCACATTTGTGCCGGAGCTCTCCCCACCTCTGCTTTTCATTTGATTGTATATTTCAGGGTGCCATTAGATGACCTACATTGGGAATGAAAGTGTAGTTATTGTTTTACATGAAGCAGATTGTTCTTCTTCTGCAAAGTAGATTCATTTTTTCCATGGGTATCAGCATTTATAAAACAATACGTACAGCTAGATATAAATTATTTGTCTTAATATTATACAAGTTGCTGTCAAAAACAACACTGGTTAGTTGTTGCATAGTGTGTTGAGAAGGAACCTTGTTCAAAACCATTACCTTTCACAAAATGGACCAATGTAGTTTTTTTTATTGATACATTTGAAAGATATACAGTCTTCTAAAAGGATGCACCAGATGCACCTTGTGTGACTGTTTACTCATATCTGAGCTGCTATCCTTGACTTTTCACATCCCACTGAAAATGTGAAAATGATCAGAGATTGTACAGAACAACGTACAAAAGTATTTCACCCAACCTGTGATGTGACAGTATGTTAAAGTTGAATAGTTCCCGACAGTTTCATTGTCATTGTTATGACTGACCATGTTGTCTTTGTTTTATAGTTTATACGTTTGCAGGGATTTTGATCTCTGCTGTTTTTTAGATTATTGATAGATGTCTACTTGTCTAATGTGATATAGTATTAATTCCAAAAAGCTTGAGTGATTAACACAAAAAACTTGAGTGATTAATTTGATTGTTGCACTATAGAGTAACAAACACAAACTCACTCATAGACTGTTAACGTGGCATCGCAATTTTGGGCAATTGCGATTAGGTCAAATTTTGTAAAGAATTAAAAACCAATGGCGAAAATAGCAGTTTCATATACCCACAACACTTACTTGCAGATCATACATCTTCACACCGTCATACAACATTTTGGAACGTATGGCATTAATTCATAAAGAAACATAAATAGACGAAATGTTACCCATATTCTATTATTAATTCCTTAATATTAATATTATTATTAATATTCCTGAATACTTTTTTCTTTTCTTTCTTTCCTTTTTATACATGTGTTTGGAATAAAGGTGTAGTAGTGGTGTGTGCACCAGCAAAGAATCTCTAACGACTATGGTTAACAGCACTTTTGAGCTGCCGGTCGATTCTTGCCGCTGTGAGCTTCCAGCCCTCCATGACAGAGAAGATTGGACGTCATTAAAGCCTACACTCTGTCCGCTGTCTGGGCTGCCTGTGTTGTGAAATGGGCTCTGCTGCTGCTGCAGCTGCGAAAAGCATGTGTGTATCTCTGTCGCATGTGTGACTGTGTTGCATTGGTATGCTTTGTTATTATTTTAGATTGTTTCAATTGGAATGTGTAGCCGTTGGCTAATAAAAACAGTGATTCATAAATAGCGGGGTCTCCAGGCCTCTGGCAGGGGACCCCCAAGGGAAGGGTCCTTGACAGTGAACAAATGCAGATCAGTTTGGGGGCCTTTAACACACAAACAAACAAACAAGTTTGTGAACTACACTCGGCTAGAGAGACATGTTTCGGGAGACACAGTTTGAATAGTCTCCCAGTGTCCCTGTCAAGACCAGTACACACTGTATTAGTAAAGGCCCGCAAGAAATATGATCACACCAATAAAACAGACCAATTATTCCCCATTGACAACCTTCAAAGCCCCTTTTTTATTGGCCGATTCAGCCAAATAAAACTTTATTGCGTGAGTGGAAAGGGACACCATCATTTTTGCATAGCTTTTCCAAGCCCGGGCGTTTATATGATCCACGTTATTACACCTCTGTGACATTTTAAACTTTATTGAACATGACTTTAAAATGTGTAGGCAGTATATAAAAAGACTGAGGAATTTATTCCTTTCAGATGGGACGAGCGTCCCCGACAGTTGAGGACCTGACTGGAACAGCTTGGCATCGTTTACTTAAGTTTATCGTATATTTAAAGCACGCAAGCGCTTTTGCAAGGTCTCTGGATTAACTATTGATGTTAAATCATTAGCCGATTAATCACTGTTCAGTCTGTAAAACATAACAGTTAATAACTAATCGAATTTTTGCATGTGATGTGAGTGAGACAGACAAGACAGTGCTTTTTTTTCATTTGTTTATATTTGTCCTGCAAAGATGCCATTGCCTGGCCCTGTATCGCAAACGGTTAAATAACAATTTGATTTTAGGAATATACAACGTAATATGGCTTTTTTATTCTTAAGTGTATATTTTCATGCCAGACATTGCAGGAAATTAAGATTCTCCATTGTTAAACTCATCAAAACGTATCAATTAACTATTAATGCGTTCATTTGTGCAAATTTTGACCAATCATCAGATTGGATTTAAAGCTAATAGAGGCGACTTTAGTGTGTACAAACACTGTGTTTGTAAACAGATTTGTTTAAGAACAGAATCTAACTCCACCTCACCTCCACTCTATTGGCTCATTATGAATCTGCTGGAGACTGCTGTGCTGTGATTGGCTAAAACGCTGCGTCACCCAACACCCCCCCCCCCCTTACAAATTAGCCACGCCTGTCCTGAGCCTGACAAATGTTTTTTTTTTTCATGATTTGTTGACAACAACAAAGTTCTGGACCGTTTGCAGGACGAAGCAAGTGTCTGTCTGCAGGGAAACAGCTGCAGCATCAAAGTAAAATCAAAGTAGAGGGGGAAAAATGCAAAACTTTTTTTTTGCTAAAAAGTTTCCTCTATTAGTTTAAGTTTATATTGAGTTTAAGTTTTTATTGAGAACATTTAAACAAAAACAATTTATTTTTATTTGAATGCTTCATCCAAATTCCAAGATTTCGACAAGAATGACAAAACCAGGGACAGACTGCAAAAAACGCTTGATACTGATGTTGTCAAAACACCAAAGAATAATGTAAGATATAACAGCCAGACTGAGTTTAGCGGTCTGACTCTGTTCTGCATTCCCCTCACTTGTGTTGGATAATCCTGGCTGTCTCAGGGTCAGGATTTCAAGCAAATCCTTGCTTGAATTTCATGATGTTTAAAACGCGAGCCACATTTCAAACATCCATGTGATAGGAAGGTGTACGAAAGAGGCAGGCGAGCCTCGCTCCTCCATTCCGCAGATGCAAAAAGGGGGGGAGTGGGGGGAGACAAAAAAATCCCATTTGTGTCATAAAGATGGAAGGAAAAAAGAGGCAGCTAGGGCACAGAGAAAGAGAGACAGATAGAGAAAAAGAGAGAGACAGAGAGAGATCGAGGTCCTGGCCCCCTTCGCGGTGTAATTAAAAGGGGGGTGTCTGTCAGGGGTGGCTGCTGCTTTGTGTGGCCCCATATGTTTGGGCCCTGATACAGGGAGGATTATTCTGTTTGGAAGGCTGATAACAGCCTGTTTATAACCTTGGCACAGACTGCAGCCTAATCTGGCAGCAGCACATCTCTTCCCCCACCACCTCCTCCTCCAACAACCCCCCAAAAAACATTCTCACAGAAAAACCATATTGGCTACTTTGTCACAACTGAAGAAAGAGTAAAAAAAAAAGATGCTTTAAACACCCCCACACCCTCACCCTACCCCAAAAAAATAAAGAATTGAAAAAAAGAAAAGAAAAAAGACTGCAGTATTTCACGCCCCACAGGGTCCTCCTGAACAGACGTTTAATGTGAATTAAATGTTGATGTTCTCGAGTGTTATGTCACAGGGCGTGGTGGTGAGTGACGCTGTGGTAATCAAATGCTGATAGTCCCTCTATTGTGTGAAGAATTCTTCAAATTATTGTTTTATTTCTTTCCACTGACCTGTGTCGGCATGTTTTATTGTTGCCACATAGTTTTTTCCAGTGTTAAGTGTGACAAATCCCACCCATTTTACTGTCGTTAATTAATATACCTTAGAGATGTTGTGTGGACATGATAAAAAAAAAAGATCCTGCCGTTCTGTGTTTCCTAGAAAAATGGAGATCTGAAAAAATCATTAACTAAAGAGGGGGTGCCGTGATTTTTGTATTTTTTTCCAATTTTGTACATGTTTAAGAGGTGACAGTATGTAAATGGACCCCTTGGAGTATTTTTTTATGTGCAATGATGTCTTCCCTTTGTATTTAGGGTTTCTTCCTGGGGGCTGAACCAATCCAGTCAAACGTGCCAATGAAAGTTCAGTGCTCAGCCCCTCCCCTAACCTCTCCCCCTTTATCATGCAACTAAAGCTGTGGGTGTGGCTTCAGTTCAGGTGGATCTCCACCCATCGCATGAAAATGGGGGGAATTCCCCTTTAAGGTGATCGCTAAATAGGAGTCACAATCTAATATATTTCTTAAAAATAAGGAAATAAAAAACGCAAGCCGGAGTCCCAAAGCCCAAATATTGTGTCCACTGTCCCATTTCAAGGTTGCTGAGCCAGTTTTGTACCTTCTCTTTTGTAAAGTCAAATCCGCTTCTTTCGCAAATTAATTTCCATCTGTCACTTCCATTGCAGATTCGGTTTTGTCCTTTTGTTCCCAGAACAGTTCTTTTACATCCTTTGACATGATTGAGTGAGTCATAATTTGAATTATTTTACTGCCAACTGCTTCATGATTTCTAGTCCCCTTTGTATTTTTTTCAAATAGCTGTTTCAAATAAAAGAAAAAGAAAATCATCTCCCTTTGAAGCAGTCAAAATTATACCCTTCCTATGCTAATTGCTACATGAGAGACAGTTTTTTTTACTATGCCCGAACAATGCAGAACAGCAATGGAAGGTTAAAGGACCACTTTACCACTTTTCAACCTACCTTCACATAATTGGTCCTCACTAATGTTCACTATAAAAATGCCACATATTCTTCCTACGTGGTCTGTCTCTATCTATGGCTGTTGGGGGCAGTTAAAAAAAACTGTACACCAGTGACATCATTGATGAGGAATCCAAGCCTAATGATGTGAAAAGCGGTGAAGTGGCCCTTTAGGTTCCTTTCAAAAGTCCCCAATTAAAAATGTACTCTAGTAAAGATGGCATCAAAATGTACTTAAAGTAACCCCCGTGAAAGTACTCGTTCATCATTCAGAAGGTCTCATATTTAAAGCAAATCTTTGGAAAGCAGCACATCTACAAAGCCCACACTGCGTCACGTCACATGGCAGCTTGTAGATCTGATCTTCATTGTAAAAGTACTATAAATCTCTTCTCTGAGATGTAGCGAAGTAGAAGTGAAAGTATTGGAAGTAAAGTGTAAGTACTCCTTCAAACATATCCTACCGTGTTGTCATTGGGGAGGTTAGTCTCACCACAGTGTCACCACATTAGCGACTCTTACAGGTTGGTGGGTGCAGTGAAACTCCTCACTGTCAGGTGAGGTGAAAGCAAGTGACTGGTGCTTCTACAGTATTCCCCTTGATTATATAACCTTTTCATGTCAAGGACCCCCCCGAATCATATGTATTTTACATATTTGAGAGTGAGACGCTTGTCTCAACGTTTTGTTGTTCTAGAACAGGCGTGTCCACACTTTTTTGACTTGAGAGCTACTTTCAAAATGAGCGGCTCGACAAGATCTACACATCAAAAATGTGATTATTTCAGAACTAGCAAAACGTTGGTCAAAATAACTATTATTCTCCATTTTCTAATTGTGCGTACTCTTGAAATTAATAATTCAGATATAATTTAATTAAAATGAAACCAAATGAAACCAAATGGACTAGAGATCGACCGATCAGACTTTTGGCCGATGTTTCCGATCACCGATTAGTGGAACATCAAAAAGGCCGATAGCCGATATCAGCCGATACGATTATTATTTACTTT
The DNA here is from genome assembly GCA_039105355.1 of Benthosema pterotum. Lineage (NCBI taxonomy): Eukaryota > Metazoa > Chordata > Actinopteri > Myctophiformes > Myctophidae > Benthosema > Benthosema pterotum. The sequence goes on from CM076976.1 coordinate 41,795,835, forward strand.
AATAGAATAAAAGTGCGGGGTGTTTCAGTTTCCCCTCCATCAAATGCATCTTTTTTAATTCAAGTACAGGCACAGAGCTTCAGACATAAAAGAAAAAGAGAAAATACATTTTGGATAATTTGGATAAATCTATAAATATATGAGGTGATGGAGTCAGAGACACACAACTATACATCTCCTTACCCCCACAATCTACTGGATCTTCAATGAAAGTGGTCGATGTCCAATTTTTTAACATTCATAATAAATACAAATAATCGTCTGCTCTTTTTTCAATTATTTATTTTGAGCACCGATACCGATTATTAATAAAATCATGAATATCGAATTCGATAATCGGCCGCGGCCGATAATCGGTCTATCACTAAAATGGACCCTTACGGGTCCATTTGGTTTCATTTTAACACTCTCAAGAGTTATAGATCTATACAGTTTATGTGATCATGGCCTAGATCACGATCTACCTTTTGGGCATCCCTGTTCTAGAAGCAAAGATTATAGGTAAGAAAAAAAAAACATATATAGCCTCAAAAAAGATGCACACACATTTTCACAATTATTGATGTACAAGCTTGGGTGGGTGCTGCTTTCACATCTGCTACGTTTGAATAGGCAAAGTATAAAATAAAGGTTAAAGTTCTTAAAAGGTTTCTCATGTATAAATGCTAGCTCTCATCAGGCTTGTCCTCGTACTTTATAACAACGTTGATCCAAACCACGTCTGTGACATGACAACAGCAACTAGGGTCAAAATAATTCCACTCCGCTAGAAGATGTGTTGAAATCCAATTCAAAAGCCCACACATCCCTCTTTGGCCCCATAATTCTCTTTCTCTCTCTGCTGAGACTTATTGCCTTAGCACTATCGGTGCTAATGAGAAGGAACAGCAGGGATCAGGGGCGGATCTAGGCATGGGGGGGGGGGGGGGGGGGGGGGGGGGGGGGGGGGGGGGGGGGGGGGGGCAATGGCCTCCTAAATGCCCAGACTGCCACACCAAACACAATGGCATGCAAAACAAAAAAAACAAGATATTTCAAATAAAAGTGCTTATATTTAAAATGATTTGAAACACTACTACTGCTACCAACTAACTACAGCTGTGTCACCACTAAACCAACAGCATTTTTAATCATTGAAAACAGAAAACTCTCTTAATCAGACCTTTAGCTTTATGCATGCTGCGTGTCTGTTGCAGCTTCAACAACAACTGATGTTATTATTGATGCTTTACTTGCCTGTCCTGTAACCAAAAATGGTATGTCTGCGGCATGGGAATGGTATGGGTGCGGTATGGGAAGCCGCACCCATACCATTTTCTCCTGCCGGGAAATGTTACATCCGCCTCTGGCAGGGATTAGCTTCCTGCATACTGAAATAAAAGTCACCCCCCCTGTATAGCATGGCTGCTCGGTGGCGAGAGAGAGAGTGAGAGAGAGAAGGACCCGGCGTAACTACTAAGCGCCGCCGCCTCGGCGATAGGGTAGAGAGCGTCGCGTTCGGAATGGCAGGAGAAGAGAACTGTCAACCTGTCAACCCAGCCCCACCCACCCACCCACCCACCCACGCCACGGACCCCCACCACCCCCGATAAATTAAAGTTACACAGTGTGAGTGTTGTAGCAGCAGCGGCTTGTAGCAGAAATGCCTTAGCTCCTAGCTCTGGTCTCAGGAGAGGAGCAGGCAACTAGGTCAGACTGATAATGTAATCCGCTGACTGGATCCTCAACCCAATACATCCGGAGAGAAAAGCATGACAGGGTGGGAAAAAAAAGAAAGGAAAAAAAAGAAGAGTGGAAATATTTCAGGGTGGAGGAAATGGGAACTTTTCTCATGTGTTGTTGCTGTTGTTGTCGTTGTTGTTGCTGCTGCCCTGGATGATATTATAGACTCTGTTGCAGAAATGTGGAAAGGTTGCAATGTGAGTTAGAGGAGCGAATGTCTTCTATAGGGGATATTGATGCCACGCAGGTGTGCCTGTTTAGTGTCTGTGCGTGCGTGTGTGTGTGTGTGTGTGTGTGTGTGTGTGTGTGTGTGTGTGTGTGTGTGTGTGTGTGTGTGTGTGTGTGTGTGTGTGTGTGTGTGTGTGTGTGTGTGTACGTGCGACTGTACACCAAGTGTGTATGCATGTGCGTGCAAGAGTGTGCACGTTTATATGCATTGTATGTGTGTGTGCACATGCTTGGCATTGTTTTGAAGATGGTAACACTTGCAAATGCATCACTATATAATGCAGTATAAAACATACTGAAAGCACTTCTACGGCTTTTTAATCTGTTTATAACACCGTATAGTTAAAATAACTCAAAGTAAAGCATTATAGAGTATAAACACAGGGTGTATAGCAATGGGTACAATCGTATGCGTGCGTAATTAATAAAATACTATGAGCAACATCTTCCCACCTCATGTAGTGTATTATCCACAGGGTAATAATGTTCCTTACTTGGGGTTCCATCATGTACGCTGTATCCGTTCGCCGTGGTTGCACCGTAGCTTGCACTGTACCTGTACTGTGCGTCCCTGTACAAAACCGTATCATGCCACCGGCGCTCCTGGGGGAGGAAGAGAGAGTGACGGGAATTAGTTCCTGCATCAGCAAAGTGCTGATTTTCATTCCCATGCAGTATTCCAGCGAGGGCTGAGAGGGCCCACTGTGACAACCCTGCTTCCCTGCAGGTGTGGAAATCAAACAGGGAACTATAAATAGCGCCAGGCAGCTGGGAGTAGTGTACTGTAGACATGGGGAGGGGGGTGAGGAGGTGCGGAGTGGAGAGGTGTGTGTGTGTGTGTGTGTGTGTGTGTGTGTGTGTGGGGGGGGGGGGGATTAGGGGTCCAGCTGGGAAGGCAGGTGTGTGTAGACTGGGCAAGAGAATAGGACTTGCTGCTAGTAATCTCATTGCATCTTAAAGATACCCTCAAAGTGTCACACCTGAGCTCAGCGCAGTGTCCCCATCCCATGACCACTGTTTCGATCGATCTGTTATCACTAGAAAGACTGAAAAAAGTGGCCAGAATTAGCATTTGCTTGAATTCATATTTAGATTTTTTTTCAGAGGACCAAAATTTCTGAGATGATAGATCAAATTGCAATATATTTAAAGGGGAATTCCACCCATTTTCATTTTCTTTTTCTGAGAGTGTACAAATGCAACCAAATGAACCCTAACGGGTTCATTTGGTTCCATTTGTAAGTTCTCCGAAAAAAGAAGCGTCTAAAGAAATCCATTAACATGGTGAAAATACATCTTGATGACGTCCTCAAGATGTTTCACCATGTTAGTGGCTTTCTTCAGACCTCCATTTCTTGGGATACACAGAATGGGAGAACATTTTTATCATGTCCACCCAACACCTTGACATTTCCAACATTTTACTATGTCATTGATGTACCATCAATGACATAGTAAAATGTTGGAAATGGGTGGAAGTGCAATATAAATCGATTTGGCACCCTAAGTATCGATATCGAGTAAATCGTCCCACTCATACTGTGTATATATACTCTGTAAGTGTGGATAGGCTACGGTTCACGTTGGACTGCAGCTACAGGGCTCCCCATGCACATTTCCAGTGGATGAGTTGACTTGTCAACCTTCCAAGTGACATCGGCTGGCGGGTTTGCATTATTGTATTACTTCCACTGTGTTGTTGTACTGTATGCTCCTTGTAGCCAGAGGCAGAAATACACATGGTCATCAAAACACACACACATGCATATACCTGTACCTGTACCTACGCCCCTATAAGCTCACTGTAAACAAATAGGCTGTAAACAAATAGGCTGTCCCACACACACGCACCCAAACACACATGCATGCACACACACACACGCACCCCAGGGCCGGATCTAGATAGGGGCAGGGATGGGCACAGCCCACCCAAACGTGCATCCTGCCCACCCAATGAATGGTAATATCAGTGGTTTTCAACCAGTGGTTCCAGGTGGTCCCTAGGCTAAATGTTGGAAAGTTGGTTAACCAGATGTAACTCTTTGAGAGTGTAAACATGAAACCAAATGGACCCTTGCGGGTCCATTTGTTTTCATGTTTACGCTCTCAAGAGTTAAAATATTCAAATCATGTGAATTATCCCAAGTCTACACAACTAGAGATTGTAGAAGATTAATGGTAATTTTGATCTGTATGTTTTGTACTGTACTGTTTTGTTTCCCAAATCCAGCTTGGAATTGTGGACAAAAGCAAAATAAATCTTTAGTTTTGGGGTCTGTTGGGCTAAAATGTCATCAACTGGTGTTCCGTGGCTCAAATGCAGATAAATAGTGGGCCCTGGTGTCAAAAAGAGAGAAAACCACTGCTTCGTATGAAAAAGCTTGGAGGTGCCCACCTTGCCATTCTTCCAGCCCACCCTAGTAGGGCTGGCTAGATCCGGCCCTGGCGCACACACAGCGTGGCACACATGCACAGTTTCACAGCTGATTGACAGCAGGGGCTCCCCCTGACCCAGTATTGTGCTACAGTGGGACAACCCTAGAGGCCTATGATTAATGACCAGACCTTATCCATTGGTGGTGTGGTGTATAGTCTTTGCCAGCCTGGCCAGTTAAGACTGCCTAGACCGCTACCTCTCAGCTGTTAATGCCTTCTCTGCCTCTCTCTCTCTCTCTCTCTCTCTCTCTCTCTCTCTCTCTCTCTCTCTCTCTCTCTCTCTCTCTCTCTCTCTCTCTCTTTATCAGGGACGGATGTAAAATTTCCCAATTGGGGGGGGGGGGGTAAGAAAAAAAGCATGGGGGCGGCTTCATCGCCCGTGTCGCTTCGCACCACGGGCGATGAAGCCGCACCCATACCATTTTTGGTTACAGGCCTTTTATTAGGCAATTAAGCATCAATAACAACATCAGTTGTTGTTGACACGCAGCATGCGTGAAGCTAAAGGTCTGACTCAGAGAGTTTTCTGTTTTCAATGATGAAATGCTGTTAGATTAGTGGTGGCACAACTGTAGTTAGTTAGTAGCAGTATAGTAGTGTTTCAAATCATTTTAAATACAGGCACTTTCATTTGAAATATTTTGGGTTGTTTTGCATGCCGTCGTGTTTGGTGGGGCAGACTGGGCATTTAGGGGGGCATTGCACCCCCCCCATGCCCATGCCTATATCCGCCGCTGCTCTCTCTCTACGTCTCTCTCCATCTCCCACCCCTTCTAGCCAGCCGTTCCCAGTAGTCACGTCATTGTCATATTCATCGCTCCTGCTCTAAACTCTTTGTCCTGAGGAGACCTCCCCCTCTCCCACACACACGCACACACACACACACACACACACACACACACACGCACACGCACACACGCGCACGTACACATCCTGACTCGGGATCCATGTTGGTAATTACTGTGATTAAGTTGATTGCTAATCGGCTATCGGAGGCGGTGACCATGCGCAGGGAAACTTGAGGACAAATCTTGAAAGTTATAGGGTCACTGATGCTTGTAATAATTCGATTTGGGCAGAAGAATCGTATCCAATTATTACACTCAGAGAAGAACAAAGATAGTCTAGGTTAAAGATAGGCAGTCTGTACTATTCTCACCTCTCTCGTATACTACTCTCGTAAGTAGTTCTTGCATACCCATTACTCATTTTTGAAGATATTTAATTTCTGCCTATTTTGAGAATACTTTGTGATTGTGATTAGAGTAGAGAAATTCAGGATGTGACATACAGCAAAGGTATTCAGCCTTGAAATATATATATATATTAAGGCTTGTGCATTAATATGATTTTTAACACAATTAACTCGAGTGCGCACTGACTCAACCCACTGAGCATTTTCTCATTGAAAAAAATGCATAGAGCACAGTTTTACAGAGACATATAGCTGTGTGTCTCCATGTAACCAGAGCCATAGAGCATAGCTTGAGGATCTACATGCATTGTAGGCATGTACAGTAGATCACCTATTTTGATCAATATTTAACAAATAAACACATTTTTTTCTTATTCTCTTTCTTTTCTTGTTCTTCTTTTTTTAATGTTCAAATATGTAAAGGAAAACATGGCATATTTTGGACATAGTTGGTGTTTGAATGGTGATTAATCATGATTAAATTAATTTTGAAGCTGTGATTAATCTGATTAAAATTTTAAATCATTCAACAGGCCTAATATATATATATATATATATATATATATATATATATATATATATATATATATATATATATATATATTATATTATATATATATATATATATATATATATATATATATATATATATATATATACACACACACACACACACACACACACACACACACACACTGTATACACTACAGTATATATATATACTGGTATGAGCCTATTTGGGAGCCTCTTGGCTGTGATTATTAATGTTTTCTGGCATTCCTATATTCAACGTCGCCTGATGTAAAGACTGCCCATCTAACGGTGGATCTGGCCTTTGAAATGGACAGTGGCGACTCTTATTGTTTCTCTTCTCCCCGAGACGGCCAACGAGCAGAGTTAGCACAGCTAGCGTTTTGTACAGCAGGGCCTGGGCTGGCAAAGCAGCCAAACCTCAGAGGGATTGCCGTATAGCTGTGACAGTCGCCAAGCAAAATGCACACGCTGCAGAAAAAAAAGCCTGTTTGACTTATTCCGCCTTGATGGGAAGCTCCCTGATAAATGCAGCGAGAGACAATATTTCCTGCCGGAGTGACTCTCTCAAGCTTTGCAATATTAATGGCGCCTCATACCGTATCAAATATTTGGACTAGCACAGGGTCGCCCTGTCAGGCTCCACATGGCAGACTCAGGCTGAAGCCAGGAGAGTGTGCGATCTGTTGTGATGACCAGCAGACAACTGGCGCGGCGGCCAATATTCTGCAGTGGAGGACAGGGCCAGATCTAGGCATGGTCATGGGGGGGGGGGGGGGGGGGGGGGGGGGGTGGCAATGCCCCCTAAATGCCCTGCCTGCCCATCAAAGACGATGGCATGCAAAATAACCAAAATTTCCAAAATATTTCAAATTAAAGTGCTTATAATTAAAATGATCTGAAACACTATGCTACAAACTAACTACAATTGTAGTGACATTAAACCAACACCATTTCATCATTCAAAACAGAAAAGTTTTCTGGTAGTTTTCTGTTTTCTGCTTTGCTTCAATAACAACTGATGTTATTACTGATGCTTACTTGCCTGATATACAGTAAGTCCTGTAACCGAAAATGGTATGGGGGCAGTCACCCCCATACCATTTTCGCCTGATCCCCCCAATAGGCCAGTAATTTTAGATCATGTTTTACCTAAAATTGGAATAAATTGTAACATGGGATTTTTCTTCACAGATCATTTCTTTGAGGTCTCCAGAACAACATATTAAAAGTCCCGAAAAATCCAGTTGCGCAAATATGTTTAATTTTATAAAGTAATAGAATACATAGGCTCCAATGGAGTGATAGCCCCGCCCCTCCTATACAAACCCATTATAACTTAAAACTCCATTTTAACCATGATGGATTATTCAAAAACAACCCATCTTTTTTCTGGTGACTGATATTGTCCTCCTAATACGTGAGAGGACCGTGGAATTTCATTCACAGGTTTCAGTTATTTTTAAAATATTGTTTTGGAAAATGTAGCTGCCTCCATATCTGGCTATGCCACCCAAATGAATATTAAAATAAATAAATAAATGAAACCTGTAAATGAAATTCCACTGCCCTCTCACATATTAGGAGGACTATATCAGTCACCAGAAAAAGGTGAGGGCAGTGGAATTTCATTTACAGGTTTCGTTTATTTTTATTTTTTTAATATTCATTTGGATGGGCATAGCCAGATATGGAGGCAGCTACATTTTCCAAAACAATATTTTAAAAATAACTGAAACCTGTGAATGAAATTCCACGACCCTCTCACGTATTAGGAGGACAATATCAGTCACCAGAAAAAAGATGGGTTGTTTTTGAATAATCCATCATGGTTAAATGGAGTTTTAAGTTATAATGGGTTTGTATAGGAGGGGGCGGGGCTATCACTCCATTGGAGCCTATGTATTCTATTACTTTATGAAATTAAACATATTTGCGCAACTGGGATTTTTTTGGGACTTTTAATATGTTGTTCTGGAGACCTCAAAGAAATGATCTGTGAAGAAAAATCCCATGTTACAATTTATTCCACTTGAAAATCTATTTTGCCTGGACTACAATTGGAAAAGGTTACATCCAGGCCCTGTGAACCTTGCATATCATGTGCGAGATATCTAACCCTACTATAAACGTTTTGTCTTTGCCCCGGAGTGTCACAGACATTACAAAAAGTACCAGACATATTCTGAAATGTACCGTATGGTTGTTGTGAGACGCTACCTCTGTGGGCAGTATAGGGCTATAGGCAGTGTTGTAGTGAGAGTTTTACAATTGGGCAGGGGCATAATCTGGCACACGCAATGCATAGACACATACACACTATTAAAACATACAGCCATGGATATCCTATTTAGAATCGGGGGTTTACATTGCTTAAATTGTATGCATAATAAAAGTAAGTCCAAAAACATATTTTTCCCGCCAAAATATTTTTGATGTGAGGGAAGTGGGGGGACTACACCCCTGGCTATACGCTATGTATTCCATGTCCATATTGTTTGTTTTTGCGAACACACTGAGCAAGATTACTATGTAAGCCAAGCAGAAATGTCTGTGCATGTATGCGTGTGTCTCTGCGTGTGTGCACACTGCACCACACCCCGGGTAAGCTCAATTACGTAGTGTATGTGGGAAGACACAGACCGTCTTACTGGTATCTATTTGAGCATATCTATAGAAAAATTGTGGCAGAAATGTAATGTATAATATTGGTACGGCATCATACTGCCTTTCAGCTTCACTTTTATCGTGTGTTCTTCATTTGGGCCTGTCTATAAACTAAGGAAGAATTATGGTGGAAATACAAACATATAGCGTATAAATATTGTTAGTTACAGTATTATACCGTGTTTGACTTTCACCTTCACTTTTGCCTTATGTTGTACATTTTTTTCGCCTCGTGATATGATCTGACATTTTGCATATTAAGAGAGTCAAGATGCCATGGCACACACAGGCCCTGGTATCTATTGTTTTGGGCACAGCATGGTCCCGTGACACAAGCACGTTCCCAATATTCTCTGTATATAAACTAGGATCTCTCGCTGCTTTCCCCGAGAACTACTTGTACCACCGCACTGAATGTTTAATGCGGTTCCCCCATGAGCTCATGAATTCAACTTCTATCTTATAAAGTGTCAGACACCAACGCTGAGCTATCCCCCAGACACACACACATAGCACCGCAAGCTATAGGATTAGGCTTATTATCTTATTAGTACTAAACCTTTTTTTCATTTAACTTACATTTTTCCTAGCCTACATTTCAGTGAAATTACAACAGAAAAAGAATAATGAAAGTAATAAATGAAATAAAGTAAAGCACAGACAAGGCACAGTGATAACCATAAAATCACACTGAGTGGTGCAGGGTGTACTCTGTATTGGTGAAACAGTCCCTCCTGTTGGTGCGCTAAACATACAGGTCTACACGTGGGCTGGACATAGGGACAAAGCCAGGCCTTGGAGTGGTTTCTTCTTTTTTTTTTTGCACCATTCAAAAAATAAAATACAAAATATTTTATTTCTGTCACCTGGGTAACTAATGATTGCAAATCCCTCCTGAATCACATAGACATTCTCATGAATATCTTTTAATCTTTTATTATTGTTGTTATGTTTGTGCTAACCTTACCGCAACTGCATATATCTGCTTGTACCTTATAGTAGTGTAGTGAGTATAGCAGTATAGTGATGAATAAATTAACATTGATTATATTGGTAGCAGAACAGGGTCAAAGTAAAAAACTGAAGTACATCATAATGTCTTACTGTGGGGTTGCAGTAGCTTCAGTTGATGTGGGTTATTTTTTTCCACACTCCATTTAAGTGTGCGTTGTATTTGACTCAGGGGTGGCTCTAGGCATGGGCATGGGGGGGGGGGTTACCCATACCATTTTCTCTTGCCCTCCAACCTGTTCTCTTGCCCCCCCAAATGGGACATTTACATCCGCCCCTGACTTGACTATATCTGTACGGTTCAATGTGGAAACAAGCATTTGGCATCTTTTGTGATTACCGATTTGTCCTTGTACAACGTACTATCACCAGTGTCTACTATACTAAGTAGTTTTAAAGTCAACGCAACATTCAAAAATCAAGCACAATATCAAGGCCTGTTACAGTGCTATGATAAACACTGAACATATGTCTTTAATTATATTACAGAATATACTGCAGGCAGTGCTGTAGGGATAATCGCTATCATTATATTCAGCGTGTTACTGTTCGTGGCATGTGGTTCAGAACATTATCATTGCTGGAAGACACTTGCTGGTGAAACAATCTGTCATGACACAAAGGTGATCACTCACAGAATAGTTTTTCAGAGTTGTGATTATATTAGTTCAGATGGGGTTAGTTCAGGTTAGTTCAAGAACTCAGGTTGTGTATGAAATACTTGGTGGTGTCAACTGTATTAATTGATTGGGAGGGTCCTGCTCTGGTTTTGGTCAATATTAAGTAGTTCTGATCATTTTGTGGGGGTCACTGGGGCCACGCAGTACAAGTAAATTATTAAAAAACAAATGTAATTTCTATTGTTGAATTATTTCTAAAATATTAGGACCTCCTTCATTCATTTTGACTCCTCTATCACATGGAAGTACTTTTTGGGCGTAGTAATATGAACACAAAAAACGTAGTTTTCATCGATGAAGCTGCCCCCATACCATTTTCAGTTACTGGACTTATTATTAGGCAAGTAAGCATCAGTTGTTGTTAAAGTTGCAACAGGCCCACAGCATGCATAAAGCTAAAGGTCTGACTCAGAGAGTTTTCTGTTTTGAATGACGAAATGGTGTTGATTTAGAGGTGTCACAATTCTAGTTAGTTAGTAGCAGTAGTAGGGTTTCAAATCATTTTAAATATAAGGACTTTAATTTAAAATATCTTTAAAATGTTGGTTGTTTGCATGCCATCATCTTTGGTGGGGCAGTCAGGGCATTTAGGGGCATTGCACCTCCCGGGTATCTGGATCTATTTTCCACCGTCTTTGGCAAGCAACTCTGTACCCGGCAATGGAGTATAAATTTTGCTTTATTATGCAGCAAACTGTTGGGGACGTGTGTGTGTGTGTGTGTGTGTGTCTCTCTCCAATGACATTGTGTCACGTTATGTGTTTCGCATGTTAGAGGGGGGAAGGCACCACAGGCACTATTATCTATGTTTATGAGCGGCCATATGGTGGGTGTCCTTGTGCCGGTGGTTAACTAGAGACGTCCCCCCTGAGATGAAACAATGATGTTCAAAAGATGAACTTTTTGTGCTTCTCTGGCCTCCCTGCTCATCAGACCCCGTCCCACCCCACCCCTCCCTACTCCGCATCGTGTGGGGACGTGACACAGGTCTAATACCGAGTCAGTCGCCCCGCCGGGAGGCGTCGTCGACGCGTGAGCCCCGTGTCCCAGGTAGACCTAACTGATCGCAGTCAGATGGGCTCAGCGTCTCTCTCTCTCTCTCTCTCTCTCTCTCTCTCTCTCTCCCCTTGTCAAAAAGCACCGCCCCCGCTTGTCGAGTCCCATTCCCTGCCTCCAGATGTGGCTTAATTTACTGCGACTCGGCTAATTACTGTAATTAAGGATTAATTACTGTTAATTACCTTCGCATAAACTCATCACCAGTCAAAGAGCGGAGCCTTATGAAATGTGCCATGCACAGGAAACGGAACGCACACTGCCGAGACCTCAGAAGGAGCATGTTATTTTGGACCTCTTGTTTTGGTGGCTTGTCCTGAGGCGTAGGGGAGGCTTGTAGGGCAGCGGATAGGGCAGAGGGGTACTCCCTCGGTTCATCAACCCCAACCAGTCACTCCCCACCGCGTTACTTTCTATCGTTCTGCTCAAATGCTGCTGCTGCTGCTGCTGCTGCTGCTGCTGCTGCTGCTTGGGAGGGACGCGCAGTTTCACTACACTGGATGTCACTTTCATTCGCCGCTTAATCGTGATTTACACGTCGTATAGCTTTGTTGTCACATGCCAAAAACGGCAGCTGCACGGGATGAGGATAAACTAGAGGTTAGAAGGGAAGAAAGAAAGAAAGAAAGAAAGAAAGAAAGAAAGAGAAGAAGAAAGAAAGAAAAGAAAGAAAGAAAGAAAGAAAGAAAGAAAAGAAAGAAAGAAAAAGAAAGAAAGAAAGAAAGAAAGAAAGAAAGAAAGAAAGAAAGAAAGAAAGAAAGACAAAAAACAGAAATGTAAAACAAATACAAACAGTATGGCTTTTGCACACATACACTCAGGCCCGGATGTAACATTTTCCAATTGCGGCGCCCTGTGTTGCTTCGCGCCACGGGCGATGAAGCCGCCTCCCATACCATTTCCATATAAATTCTTTAGTTCTGTGACTAGCAAAATGTATATCTTGTACTTATATTAGGCTAGTAAGCATCAATAATAACATCAGTTGTTGAAGTTGCAACAGACACGTAGCATGCATAAAGCTAAAGGTCTGACTCATAGAGTTTTCTGTTTTGAATGATGAAATTGTGTTGGTTTAGTGGTACGACAATTGTACGGCAGTTAGTTAGTATAAGTAGTTGTGCTTCAAATAATTTTAAATACTGTATAAGCACTTTAATTTGAAATATCTTTGAAATTTGGGTTGTTTTGCATCATGTTTAGTGCAGCAGTCTGGGCATTTAGGGGGGCATCCCCACCCGAAAACCCCATGCCCATGCCTAGATCCGACCCTGCATACACTGTGATTTCTGCATCATTCGTCCGAGTTTAAAGCTGATTTACTAGTAAGAAAGGGAATCATGTTGTGTAAAAATAAATAAATAAAAATTAAAACAGGTTTTTCAGCTCCAATATTGCGGGAAAAATATTTATATATTTATTTTCGGATTCTCATAATGAATAGGCCTGTATCGGCTAAAGCAATCAACAATCATCCCAGTTCCATAATAACACTGGGGAGTAATGTCTGTTCTAATTAGGCTTAGGCGGGAGCTAAGGATGGATGGAGCCGCGCCGTGGAGCTGCGTGCTTAGTGGAGCTACTGAAGACTGAAGCCCCACGCTGTGCCTCCTCCCAGCGAATGAATGAATGACCTGCTTTCTTACCTGGACGTAAACACAGCATGTAGGGGGGAAAGAAATCACACCCGGGTGAAGTAGAGTGGTGCAACACCAAAGATCAGTGGTTTTCCAGTAACCAGTGGTCCGGGGACCATCACCAGTCAGTGGTCCCTGAGAGGGTTGCAGGTGGTCCTCAGCTAAATGAGGGAAAGTTGGTTAACAGTTAAAGGGGAATTCCACCCATTTTCAATTTTTTTTCTGAGAGCGTACAAATGCAACCAAATGAACCCTAATCTGGTTCATTTGGTTCCATTTGTACGCTCTCAGAAAAAAGGAAGCGTCTAAAGAAATCCATTAACGTGGTGAAAATACATCTTGATGACATCATCAAGATGTATTTTCACCATGTTAGTGGCTTTCTTCAGACCTCCATTTCTTGGGAACACAGAATGTTCACGCAACACCTTGAAGGTACATCAATGACATAGTAAAATGTTGAAAATGGGTGGCGTTCCCCTTTAACCAACGGTTAACCAAAGAGTTAGACCCAGTTAACCATTAACCGGGTCTAACTCTTTGAGAGCGTAAAAATGAAAACATGTTTCATGTTTACACCCCCAAGAGTTAAAATATTCGTCATCTGAATTAGCCCAAGCCTACAGAACTACAGCATGTAGAGGATTAATGGTCATTTTTGTTCTGTATGTGACTGTTTTACACTCCGTATTTTGGTATGCCTGAGCCGCAATTTCTTGTGTGGAATTGCGGACAAAAGCAAAATAAATCTTTAGTTTTGGGTCTTTGGGGCTAAAATGTCATCAAATGGTGGTCTGTGGCTCAAATTCTGAATAAATAGTGCCCCCTGGTATCAAAATGGTTGAAATCCACTGCCAAAGTAGCTTATAATCAGGAGACCTTGCGCTGCTTGGGGACACATGCATACTACACACAGCTGTCCAAGGAAGGTGGTTGCAACATGAAAAATAACCACACTACAGCAGTTGTTCCCTGAAGTGGGGCCCCTGGGGGCCACTAAGGGGTCCTTGAGGGAGTTCCAGCCTGGGGGGTCCCCGGATAAATGATAGTTGGGAACCAAATGGTTTGTATGCTCTCAGAGTTAAATTGGCATTGATTTTACAATATAAATTGAGGTCCCTCCCAGAGGTAGAAATGCCATTAAAAACAGAGACCATGGCCTAATGCGGGGGGGAAGTTGGTTAACCAGGTGTAACTCTTTGAGAGCGTAAAACAGCATCCATTTGGTTTCATTTTACACTCTCAAGAATTAAAATATTCATCATCTGAATTAGGCCAAGTCTACACAGCTAGAGAATGTAGAAGATTATTTTGATCTGTATGTTTGACTGTTTTGTTTCCCCAAATCCATCCTGGAATTGTGGACAAAAGCAAAATAAATCTTTTGTTTTGAGTTCTGTGGGGCTAAAATGCCAATTGGTGACCCCGTGGCTCAAATTCTAAATAGATAGTGGGCCCTGGTTGGTTTCCAAAAGGTTGAAAACCACTGCACTCCAATATACCCTCCCTCCCCCCACGCCCCCCTGTGATGTGAAACACCCTGACAGAGCTCCAGTGGACCGAGCTCTATCAAACAGTAAATGTTATCAGTCATGCTGTTGCTCTGTTGTTGTGTGTGTTTCACTCACTCACTCACTGTACGACGCGTTCCACCAACAGCAGGCCTTGAAGGGGGTTGGGTGGGGGGCGCCGGACTGGAGGGTGGGTGGTTGGGTGGGTGGGTGGCGATCCCCACCATATAGCCACGTCTTTGTCTCGCTACATGCTTGTTTGCTTTGCGATCCGAGCTGCTCCCCTGCTCTGGCTCCCACCACCACCACCACCACCACCACCACCCAGGCTCATGACTCCTCCGCAGCCATTCAGCCCCACCGTGGGTCTCTCCCACTGTATAGCCTGGAGGAGCCATTATGAGAGGAAGGGAGGAGGAGGAGGAGGAGGAGGAGGAGAAAAGAGTGGGGAGGGGGGGGGGGGTGGCAATGGGCCCGAGCTCGCAGCAGCAGCGGCGGCGGGCTTGATTCGATCAAGGAGACGCAGATTTTTAAGACACCTTAAGAATGACGGGGACCGCCGGGGGGCTGATGTGTGTTGCCTATTTTGAATAATGAATTATTTTAATGAAGGCCCTTTTTTAAATGGGATGGCTGTGCGTCGGCGCTATGGGAGCGGGGCGTGTGCTGTGCGGTGCGGTGCTGTGCGTCGCGTCGTTGTCGTTGAACGCTCTTCCTCCTCTCCTCTCCTCCTAGGCTGGCGGCGGTGGTGGCTCTGCCTCGTTATCAGGGCCGGCCCCTCAGGCCTCAGCCTGGCCTGCTTAAGCCTCAGATGACGACGATAATTACCGTTATTAGGAGTAGCTGCAGGGGGAACTTGTTCTGAAAAACACCAAGCTGAGTGCCTGCCTGCCTGCCTGCCTCTGCCTTTGCCTTGCCTGCATCGCTATATACTGCTGCATGAGAAAACTACCGGGCGGTCGCCCAGTGGAGAAAGCATAAAAAAAAAGAAGAGAGAGCGAGAGATAGAGAGACAGAGAGAAAGAGAGAGAAAGGAGGAGGATGAGGGGAGCGGCCACCAAATCCGACTAATGTGACGCCTGTCAGCTCATCTCCCACCAGCTGTCACCTCCCAAATGCACTGGGGTTCATTTTTTTAATTGACACCTCGCTTTCCTATTCCATTTCTATTTTTCGCCTTTCATTCTCCCACCATCATTCTCCCAAGCCTCCCTCCCTCCCTCCTCCCTCCACCCTCCCCTCTCTCTCTCTCTCTCTCCCTCGCCGCCGCCATACACATCTCCTTGTCCTCCTCTGTCCCTCCAGTGTTCTTCCTTCCTCCTCGTCGTCTTCTCCTTGTCCTTGTTATCCTCCTCCCCCTCCTCCTTCCGACGCGTTCAGACCGAACAACACTCCCGACTACACCCCCACCACCACCCCTTTCCTTTTTTTTCTCCTGCACATGACACCAGAGATGGCTGATAAAACATAAAGCTGTTTTAGAGGTTGCTTTATAACTGTGCCCTTGTGTACCGAGGGCTGTACTGCTTCCCATTATCTGGTGATGGAGAGAACATTTTGGGTCTCTGGGATAGAGAGGAAAAAAAAAAGTTTCCCATGAGCTCACGGAATAGATCGCAAGAAGAAAATCTCGCCATGGAGTTTACAGTACCAGCCAGGGCACACATGTTATTATTGCAGTTTGCAAGGGTATGTGTGCGTTATTTTAAGGATTCGATAACAGTGGCGGCGGCTCGGTCTTTATTGTGTTTTACGATAGTTTTGCAATTTCCCTCATTGTTTAGCGTCGGTGCAGGGCGACAGCTGGAAGCTGAAATGACCGTTAAAGGTACACCACACGCAGACGCACTTTCATTGTCTCAGGAATCATTGTGGTGTAGCCACTTTAAGTGTATGTACTGAAGTTTCCATTAATAGCAGATCTACGCCTCATATGCGCCGCAGTGGCGCGATATGGCTCGTGTTCTTATTTTTGTGTGTTTATCTCGATATTATTTTGCACATTTCCAATGCTTTGTCCCTTAGCATGTTTTCATGGAGGGCGATCGGTACGGACATGTTGCTGACACAGGCAGTTATTGAAAAACTAGCGTGTAGAACTTAATGAACTAGTGAAATGACACCACATTCGCAGACTAGCAGAACTATCATTTTTGTGCTAGTGTCAGGAGATCATGTTATGTTGTGCAGCTACATCTGGTGTAGGAACACTGTATAATCGGTTGTACTACGTTTCATGGCTCATCGATGGACAGACAGACTCTCCGTTTCCATGGCCATCGAGCAGACAGATCCACAAGGCACAGCGCATCACAAACACCGTCCGTGGTGAGCCTGTAGATCCCCAGTTTTTATTCCAACACCGCATGAGACAGCGGCGTTATATTCTGTCCTTTGCATGCAGGCCTGAGCTTCTATTACAACAAGCAGATGAATGCTGGATGTCATAGCCCCTTTGAGGAGCGGGGGGGGGGGGGGGGGGGGGGGGCTTGTATTAGTGATACTTGTGATACTTGTCATGTCTGCTGTAAATCACACTGCTTTTTTTCCCTTCCTTCTTCAGGTTCCCAGGTTGTTGTTGTTTTTGTCCCAGAATGCTGTGTGGCAGGGATGAATGGTGGTGATGTTACATTATCATGTGGCTGTCGCTTTCACTCCCGCTGACTCGTCACTGACAGGCCCACACACACACACACACACACACACACATACGCGTGCACACACACACACGAGCACGTGCACGCACACACGCACGACTATGTCAGGAACAGGCCTGATTTATTAACTGCTGAAACCCTAGATGACGTGTGCCCACACAATCAATAGAGAGCACAGCCACCGCCTGGCCCTGTCTGGACCGTGTGACGTGGGATGTGCATGTGCTATAGGAAGCGAAGGACACACACGCACGCGCACACACACACACACACACACACACACACACACACACATATGCACACACATGCACACACATGCACTCACACGCACACGTGCCATTTGGATTACCATACTTGCAAGGACATCAAACCTTTTTAAGACTAGCTAAATAGCTGAAAGTAGCTGACAAATACGAGATCTACAAGTTCACAAAGGCGCGTTGTGAGCTGGACATCAGCTGGTAAATCAGGTGCGACATCGGCCACACCGCAAAGAAAAAAAAAACAGATAAATTCCAGAGCCAAACCTAACCTCTAAATGTCTGACACAAACCCAACCCTGAACTTGAACCATTAACTACCATTTCTCTTGTGAAGACCCGGACAATTACCGTCCCCACAATGTCCATTTCTCAAACTCTACTATACTGTACGTGGAAACATTTGAGGCCTCACAAGTATATTAATACAACACACACGCACAAAAACACACACACACACACACACACACACACACACACACACACACACAACACACACACACACCACACACACACAACACACACACACACACACACACACACACACACACACACAGTGCCACATCTCTGCAGCAGAGTGTATCGTGTTACTGTATTGACGGGAAATGGATCCGGTCCAACGTTGGCTGCTAGCTGCCAGTCAGGGGCAAGGAGGGTAAACTTTCATCATGACTGTCAGCCACATCACCGCTGGCTTGTTTGACCGTACATCTTCCTAATTGTGACAGAATACTTCAACATCATTAATTAAACATGCTTTCATTTAAAACGCCGCTCGCAGGGCACCAGCCGAGGTGCTATGGGTATTTCAGCCAATATGCGTACTAGTTAGTGCCTTTCTGCCTGTGTGTGTGTGTGTGTGTTTGTGTGTGTGTGTCTGTGCCGGCGTGCGCGTGCGTGCATGTTCGTGCATAGGCATCTTTGGTCGTGTGTGTTTGTGGTGGGTGGCTTAATCGTCATGTTTATTTACACTGGCGTTAGCACAGTTTTATATATCTGGTATAGTAACGACAAGAGTTGAGCGCCGGGGTCCAGTGCCTGAAAATAGCCGACCTACAATTTTGTCAATAAATAAAACAAAGCTTTTTATTCTGTTATTCAGATAATGTCTGGTAAATGTTTATGATACATACATATCTTTGCTCCACACAGCTCAGAGAGAGAGAGAGAGAGAGATAGTAGAGGGATAGAGAGAGAGAGAGAGAGAGAGAGAGAGAGAGAGAGAGAGAGAGAGAGAGAGAGAGAGAGAGAGAGAGAGAGAGAGAGCAGTTGACTTATACAATAGCAGACACAAAGGGAGAAGGAGGGAAGGAGGAAGAGAAGAGGGAAGGAGGGAGGGGGGAGTTGTGTCCTCTCATTGTTCAATTAAGTCTGTCTGTAATGATCAAGATGAAATGATGGCCATCTTCCTTTTTATAGATACCACTCTGTGCTGCTCGTCTCTGGGAGGACGAGGGAATCGCGGATCGGCGGCCGAAACACGAGCCGCTGCTTAGACGTGGTGGTGGAGGATAATAACATAAAGGCTTTCTGGGTTATTATTATTATTATGAAGGTGCAGGGATGAGATGAGGAGTATATCTGCATGATATATTATTGTAATGAGGACCACTTCCTACTGCCAGGTGATTATGATAATGTATGGTCCGGGGCGACGGAGTTCAACCACCACCAAGAACAAGTCTGACCGACGTTTGAGGTCTAATCGATTTCATCGCTATTTACCGAAGAGAAATAAATAAAGGCTGATGGCTTCGTTTAGGGTAATTACGCCACAGCGCAGCGAGTTGTTTGATTATCCTTATTAATTGTATTAATTTAATCCATTTTGCTGCTTTTAGTTGTGCACTGACTGGAGGACTTGGGGGTATAGGGGGGGTGTGGGGGGGTGGGTTGGGGGGGTGCGGGTTGAATAAATCAGTCTTAGGCTCATTAGATTCTCCCCCTCTAGTTGGGACTCGCCGCCACTGTTTTGTCAGAATCGAATTGGTGAGCATTATAATTCCCCCACTGGTGCGAGCAGCGTGGAAAAAAAATATTCACATATTCATCCTCTGCTCAACGTGGCCTGCCAACACACGCACACAAAGACACATGCGTGCACACATACTGTATATTCTTTATATGTATACTGTATATCTGGCAGGGGCGGATCTAACATTTCCCGGTTGGGGGGGGGCAGCAGAAAATGGTACCATACCATTTTCAGTTACAGGAATTGTATTAGGCATGTAAAGCATCAATAATAACACCAGTTGTTGAAGTTGCAACAGACACGCAGCATGCATAAAGCTGAAGGTCTGACTCAAAGAGGTTTCTGTTTTCAGTGATGAACTGCTGTTGGTTTAGTGGTGACACAGCTGTAGTTAGTTAGTAGCAGTATAGTCGTGTTTCAAATACTTGCATAAATATAAGCACTGAAATATCTTTGGTTGTTTTGCATGCCATCATGTTTGGTGGGGCAGACTGGGCATTTAGGGGGGCATTGCCCCCCCCCCCCCATACCCATGCCTAAATCCGCCCCTGATATCTGGATATATTGTACGTATACACACACACACTCACACACACACACACACACACACACACACACACACACACACACACACACACACACACACACACACACACACACACACACCCACAGAGTCATATATATACACAATACGTCTGCTCGCCATCTGAACTGCTGACCTTTTCCAGCTGTCTGATAGCCATTGACATTTGCCTCCTGAGCTGGAGCTCGCTCACGTGCAGCAAGGGCTGATGGGTAGTGATGATGTTAGTGCTGGGAGAGAAAAAAGAAAAGAAAGGGTGAGACAGAGAGAGAGAGAGAGGTAGAATCCTGGACGGACAGATGCGCGCACGCACGCACGCACACACACACACACACACACACACACACACACACACACACACACACACACACGCGCACACACACACACACACACACACACACACACACACACACACACCACACACACACACACACACACACAATGCCCCAGGAATCCATCTTCAGCCCTACACTCACCAGAAAGGTCATAGGGCGACTCAACCTTACGTTCTCATTACAAAAGACCCGCAGACCAATCCGTGTGCAGTACAATATGGCCTGGTTCTCTCTCTCTCTCTCTCTACCACTCCCACTGACACAAAGCCTATATACCTACCTCCTCCTCCACCACCACTCAGTCACTTATTGCCATCGTCTGTGGTCAGTACACAATCGCAACAGACACAAGGTTAGATGGACTTCCCGGGGGCACTTTGACTGAAGCATGGATTACGGTTCTGTAAGAAAATGGGCACAGTAGTACCTGTGCAGGGTTGTCTTTTGTCCTTGAAGACAGTACTACTGTGTGGATGGGAATGGAAGGCTACACACCTGGTTGGATGCTTGGCTGTTTTCAGTTCCCCCGGGACAAAAAAGAAAAAAGAAAAAAAAAAGACAGCTCGCTCCTTTACCTAGGGAGCCTTCTAGTGGTAGACAGAGGGACGACAATATGGCTGACACAAAAGGTTTTCTGAGGAAACACAAGTCCTCACAGAAATTATGTAATGTTTCAATCAATAAGTTTAGTGATGGTTAATGGAGCGTCTGATATGGTGTGTCTGTGTACAATTAATGTAAGCATGTGTAGAAGTTGCGTGCAGGCATGCGCGGTGCGTGTTTGTCTGTGTAGCCGCACACAACATTGTAGGAAATAAGGTGCACTGGTGTTTTAGGGTTGGGCAGAACTGGAGATATTTATATAATTTCATGTGTGGCTTGTTTGTAAGGTTATAAAGAATCGCACATACTCCTTTAATCTTCCTGAACGCGACATAAAATTTGATTAGAGGATATTCCGTTTAAAGCCCACTATGTGGAAAATACCATAGCCCCGCTCATAAGGAGAGCAAAGAAAAATGAACTCTGGTGGAAGGCTGTGTTAATTATTTGGAATGATATTCAAAATCGATGAAAATGATAGTTTTATTATCTTGCTTAGCTGCCAGACTCTGCGAGGCTGCATGTTTTTATGGAGCGGAGCTATTAAAAGGGATGGCCATATTTCAAGCAGTTCAGTTAGTAGTTAGTAGATGAAGTAGTTTGGTCTCGTCAGCCGTGGTATTAAAATACTCTAGGCTCACTGTTTAGGACTGCTTTGAACCCCAGCAGTCACAGTAAAATTCTAGTGTTCATTTAAAGGGATACTTCACTTTCCAACTTTTGGTCTATCATGTACTCGGGCTTATGTGACAACACCCTTGACAATTTTTCAAGTACTCGATTCAGGATTTAGATATATTCATACATTTGCACTGTGAAAGAAAGATGTGTGTTTTTGATGCAGTTATCAGGGCTAAAATGGAGTTCGAAGTTACATTGGAATGGTATTGAAAGGGGACCGGCCAACTAAAATCAATGTCAAATATCAAAATACTGAATCGAGTGACTTAAAAACTGTACTCTGGGGTGTTCACATAAGCCTGAGGAAAGTGACCAAAGGCTTTTTGAAAGTGAAATATCCCTTTGAATTGTAACAGTAAAATGAACACTAGGGATTTGACAAATTCACCACAGGTCTTCTTCTTCTTCTTTTTGTCTTTAAAAATGTTTTTTATTTTAAATTATTATAATTATTTATTTTAATTATTTTGTTAAGCTGTTAAACCAAAAGGGACATCTTGGTGACGTGTCACTGTCTCTCCTGTCCCTCCACAGTGCTCAGTATTCGCGGTGCCCAGGAGGAGGAGCCTCCGGATGCTCAGCTCATGCGGTTGGACAACATGCTGCTGGCGGAGGGCGTGTCCGGCCCCGAGAAAGGCGGAGGCTCGGCGGCTGCGGCCGCGGCGGCCGCTGCGGCGGGCGGCGTCGGCGCAGACAACTCGGCAGAGCACTCCGACTACCGGGCCAAGCTGTCCCAGATCAGACAGATCTACCACACGGAACTGGAGAAGTACGAGCAGGTAATAAATACAAAAAACACACACACACACACACCACTGTTATACAGTATGTAGTGCCCGACACCAGGGGCGTTTTTGGCATTAGGCAGACGCCATGAGGGGAGGGGGCGACACCAGACATGCTTTAAAATGATACCAGGCTAATAGCCTCATATGCATAAATACATTATACTTATCCTTAATATGTTTAGTTTAAATAAAAAATAGTTAATAATTTTATCCCTTGGGGGGCGTCATTTACAGGAGATTTTCCTGCCTAGGGCTCCAAATTGCTTAGAAATGCCACTGCCCGACACACACAAACACTAGGGCTGTTCCCGACTAATGATTTTTATAGTTGACTAGGATTCAACTGGGATGGTCATTAGTCGACTATAAGTTGACTAAGCTTTTTTGCTTCATCATATCTTCTACATGAATTATAAGAAATAAAATAAGATTTTTGTGCCACTCATGGTCTCATCCTAGACATAATTTGGCTGTTGGGGAAATCTAAATGTACTAACACTAACTGACTAAATCATGGGTTTTCAACCTTTTTGACTCCAGGGACCACCATTTATTCAGCATGTGAGCCACGGACCACCATTTGATTACATTTCGCACCAAAGACCTAAAATTAAAGAATTCTTTTGATTTTGTCCACCATTCCATGCTGTATTTTGCCAACAACACGGTGTAAACTTCTTAATAAAGTGGTGCTAATTCATATGATGAATATTTTAACTATTGAGAGTGTAAAAATTAAACAAAATGGACCCACAGAGTTCCCTTTGGTTTCATTTTTACATTCTCAAGAGTTACATCTGGTTAACCAACTTTCCATCATTTAGCCTGGGGACCACCTGGAACCTTCTCAAGGACCACTGGTGGTCCCCGGACCACCTGTTGAAAACCCCTGGACTAAATAACTAACTAACCCTGCAACAGAGAATCATCCATTTGGGCTGAGCGGGTAGCTAATGTCTGATTTATATAGACACCTGATATATAAACTATTTTTAAAACCCTTTTGCACAACATATTTGGCCAAGTCGAATCATTCAAAATACTGTATATAATTAAAAAATAATATATCGACTTTGAGATTAGTAGTCAAATAAGACACATTTCGATCAATTAGTCGACTATTCGACTAATTTTGAAGGGAGATGCATATGAATGCATCTTTCTACAAAAGACCAATCTACAGGCTTACAACTCTTACACTTGTAGTTTATCTATTTTCAATGGAGAGATCACTGAAGTCTTTTTACTAATATAAAAAAACATGAGAATGTTTGAGAATGAATGAGAATAATAAAACCTTATTGCATTACAAAGAGCTTGAACAATTCAAAACAGCAACCAAAACAAAAATGATGCAATGTCGCAATAACAACAATGAATTAAGCTTACAATAAAGCAATAACATTTCAAGGAGATAAAAAAGGCCATTCTATAGGAATGGGATATAAAACTGTCTATAAAACTGTCTATAAGTCCAGGGCAGAGCACAGTCAAGGATGTGTAGTCGAAGCACATTGGAAGCAACAACAAAGATCAAAACTAAGGCAAAAGCATAACATGAGGATAAAGGCAGTGGCATCTGCCATGGAGCAGCCACAGCAGTTGGTAATGTTTCATACCCCAAAACACTAAGCTTATCAAACCCTTTCCCCACCGCCAGCCCCTCCCAGGGTTATAATAGTTAACTAAAACTAACTAAAACACAAAAACTAAAATTCAAAAAAACATTTGAGTTAACTGAAACTAAAATGAATGCAAAAACAATAACTAAAGTAAAACTCTAATGTGGGTTCAGAAAACAGCATGAGGAGGAGATGCTAGATCTTCTATCCAATACTGAGTTCCATAACACTTGGGGTAAAAATTGTGTTCTTGTGGGAGAGTGCAATCATCCAATCTACTAAGAAACTCAAAGCAAGGGTTGAATACCAACCGTTTTCTACTTTTTAAATCCTATACCTAACCTAACAACCAAAGCATAGAAATAAAATAAAATAACTAAAACTAAAACTATAACTAAACTAAAACTAACTAAAACTAAATATTTTCACCAAAATAAAAACTAAATAAAAACTAGCAAACCTGCTCTAAAAAGTAACTGAATTAGAAAATAAAATGTCAAAACTAACTAAAACTAAACTAAAATGAAAAATCCATAACTATAATAACCCTGGACCCTCCCACCCCTCACAGGGAAAAAATCCGGGAAGGGAAAAAAAATCCACTTTTTTTGTAGCCTTCTGAAATTCATAACTTCTTTTACTTAAAAAATAAAATAAATAAAAATAAAAGCGCTGTGACCAAAGGTCAAAGCTGTGAGAAGCCGGGCGTTGAATTGTGATGTCTCCAGCAAAGCGTCCATTGAATCAGTCACACACCAGCACTCTTCCAAGGAACGGCAATGTGTTGTCACGCTCACCCGTGTCAGAGCCGCCAGTGGGTTTGTCATCTTCTTCCAGTGAGGCTAGTCATTGCTAACTGTCACTGTGAATATACACCTGAGCATTTTACGTGTCACAATGCGCTACACAACCACACACACACACCCACACACGCACACACACACTTTCCGAGCATGTGAGTGAGTGAGTGGCGTCTGGCATGTGTTCGTGAGCAGAACGCCTGGTGCCGTGCATCATTTTGACTGACGTAACCCTGGTGCTGACAAGAAACAGACACCTTGACTCTGAACGCAGTCATATCCAGTGACTGATGCAGACACGGCGAACAAGGTAGACTGAAAGATGGAGTGAAAAGACACAGCCAGGCTTGAACAGAGAGCGACAGAAAGAGAGAGAGAGTTTAAACCTCCTGAACGTGAACAGGACTGAACGCTTTCTGTCATTGTGGATTTCCCTTCACTTGTCACATCGCTTCTTTCGTCTGTTGAAGAAAAGGCTTTTTAATATTAAAAACAGCGTGACTTTTTTGTTGCTTCCTCCCTTTTATTCCCCCCGCAAAGTGCAGGCACAAACCCGTCACTACTGCGATTCACACTGGCTAGTACGTCAATCAGTGCTTCTTCCCGCGACTACCGGCCCGGTCTGCATTAAGTGCCTGGCTCCTTGGGAACGCAGTTTTTGTCTTTCCCTTGTTCACTCGGTGCCGTGGAGTGTGACCAGGGGGGTATGGGGGGCAATTCCCCCCTAAATGCCCAGACTGCCCCAACAAACACGATGGCATGCAAAACAACCCAAGATATTTCAAATTAAAGTGCTTATACTTAAAATGATTTGAACCACTACTACTGCTACAAACTAACTACAGCTGTGGCACCACTAAACCAGCAGAAAGAAAACTCTCTGAGTCAGACCTTTAGCTTTATGCACGCTGCGTGTCTGTTCCAACTTCAACAACAACTGATGTTATCATTGATGCTTAATTGCCTAGTAAAAGCCCTGTAACTGAAAATGGTATGGGTGCGGCTTCATCGCCCGTGTCGCTTCGTGCCAATGTGAATTATATTTTTAAGTAATACTTAAGTTAGTGCTATAATGTTTTTTGTAACCAGAACAATCGTCAAGTTGTGTTTCACCATGCTAATATTTTTTTCTTCTAGGCATCTTTTTTTTCTGAGAGCGTACAAATGTGACCCGCCAGTGTCCATTTCGTTCCTCTCAGGAAAAAAAAATAAAATGGGTGGATCAACCTTGACTTTTCACATTTCTGTAGAAAATGATCAACTCCTGGTTGTTCAGAAAAGTCAGATCATTAGCGCCCTCTACATTTTGCAATCCTCCAATCACAGCCCTCCTGGGCATCACCTGATCCTTTCTC
This sequence comes from Benthosema pterotum, assembly GCA_039105355.1. Classification (NCBI taxonomy): domain Eukaryota; kingdom Metazoa; phylum Chordata; class Actinopteri; order Myctophiformes; family Myctophidae; genus Benthosema; species Benthosema pterotum. The sequence continues at coordinate 41,822,168 of CM076976.1, forward strand.
TCAGACTGAAATGCTGCCTTCACTGCGGTGGACAAAAACAAAAAGGGTTTTGTAACTTTTATTCCGCTAAATGAACATTTTGAGTTGGGTGGCAGCTGGGTGAAAATGATTCAATGCAAACTAAGAATTCCTTTTTTTCCTGAGAGTGTACAAATGGAACCAAATGGACCCGCTAGGGTCCATTTGGTTCACATTTGTACACTCTCAGGAAAAAAATGAAAATGGGTGGAATTCCCCTTTTAATGGGAGGTGTTGCCTGTTGCCGTGTGTCTCATCATGTTGCCTCATTGATGTTGACATTGCTAGTTGTTATTGATCAAAATATTGCTAGTGTATCAGGGCCTTTATACTGTGTCTCTGTGTGTGTGGTGCAGGCGTGCAACGAGTTCACCACCCACGTGATGAACCTGCTGAGGGAGCAGTCTCGGACGCGGCCCATCTCGCCCAAGGAGATCGAGCGCATGGTGAACATCATCCACCGCAAGTTCAGCTCCATCCAGATGCAGCTCAAGCAGAGCACCTGCGAGGCTGTCATGATCCTGCGCTCACGCTTCCTCGATGCCAGGTCTGTACGCTGGACTCCGCATGTGACTGCGGATGTGTATGCAACGACACACCGTGTGTTTTGGTGAATGCATCATTTATTCCCAGTGCAAAGTAAAAGATGCATTTTTTCGAGGGATGTCCCGATGCCGCTTTTTGCATTTCCGATCCGATACCAATACCAAATACCGATACCAGAGAAGAATATATATAATAACATACAAAAGAAAAAATACCTTTATATGAAGTCACCAACATGGAATAACATAATAACACTTGGGAAATTCCACATTACCCAACATTTTACTTAATTGCCATAGTGTCAACCCTTTACCCCTGTGTCTGATCACTTGCCAATATGTGACTCGATAATGACAAATAAGGGCCAATACTGATACTTTTCCGATACCCATTCAGTATTTGCCGATACCGATATGATAAAAAACGGACAAAAAGAGCCGATCCGATACTTTTGTATCGGTATCGGGACATCCCTATTTTTTTTCACACGTTTAGAACACATCTGTGGTTATCGTATGAGGATAGCTAACAATGGATGCATTTTTTTTTTCATTCTGGTGTATTTTCATATCAAAAGTACATAGAATATTTTTTATTACTTCGTGGAAACAGAAATGTACTGCATGATGACTTGTAGAGCTACACATCAATAAATGCCAATTAAAATGAAGTTCAATCATTTTTTTATTTTCCATAGTCGGGATGGAGGCAACGCTCTCATTGGTTCAGAAACTAAGATTCTGCCGTTTGAGGCTAAAACTTCAAAATAAAATGCCCAAATTAACCATTTCACTGGGACTTTAGCTGCATGATGTTATCTTGTATTCTGCTTTGTTTGTTTAATTGAGATTTCATTTTAAAGCCAGAATAGTGTGGTGGTTAATGATGTGTCACTGTCTTTGTGGTGAAACTGGTGTTTGATTTTATTTTGTTGTTCTTCTGCTCCCAACATCTACTTCCTTCACCTCTCAACAGACGAAAGAGGAGGAACTTCAACAAACAGGCGACAGAGATCCTAAATGAGTACTTCTACTCCCATCTCAGTAACCCTTATCCCAGTGAGGAGGCCAAAGAAGAACTGGCCAAGAAATGCAGCATCACGGTCTCACAGGTACCAAGACAACGAAAATTATTCTATTGTGGGAATTTCAGGAATTAAGATGAGTGCAAAGTCTTTATCCAATCTTGGAGATGTACTGTAGCCCTTGCAGTGGACCACTTGCACTGTTTGACTGCCGCGGTGGATAGGATTTGTTCCTGCAAAGGAAGGGGGGGGCGGAAAATGCGACGCAACTGTGTTACGTGCCATATAGTTTAGTGTAGGGTTGCTTGATATGATCATCCACATGTTTTCATGTTCATGAAACCTTAGCCTCTAGACTTTAACATTGGGTTTCGTAACAAACTGGTAATAAAACTTTTGTATAGGTTTACACCAGGGCTGCCCAAAAGGTAGATCACACAGGCCATGCAGGTAGATCACATGACAGTCCCCTAAAATGTATAGATCTGTTCTCTTGAGAGTGTTAAAATGAAACCAAATGGACCCTTATGGGTCCATTTCGTTTCATTTTACACTCTCAAGAGTTAAATTATAGTTAAAACATCTGAATTACACAATTCTAAAGAGTGCATGCAATTAGAAAATGAGGAGTAGTAGTAGCATATACAAGAAAATTCTCCCCCTCTATTTTGCATTATGAGTGCATTATTCTTAAACACCATAACAGTAAGTAACACCATCACCACTATTTCAAAGCTCAAGCGTTCTATGGAATAATCATATTTTTGATGTGTAGATCTTGTTGAGCCGGTCATTTCGAAAGTAGCTCTCAAGTCAAAAAACTGTGGGCACCCCTGGTTTACTCGCAGTGATATCCTTTGCTAGTAACACTACAATATCTTGTTTATGTTCTCTGTTTTCACAGGTATCAAATTGGTTTGGAAACAAGAGAATCCGATACAAGAAAAACATCGGAAAGTTCCAAGAAGAAGCCAACATGTATGCCGCCAAGACGGCGGTCACCGCAACCAGTGTGTCGGCTCACGGCAGCCAGGCAAACTCTCCGTCCACCCCCAACTCAGCAGGTCAGTCCTCATGAACCTCTGTGAGGGCAGAAAGACGCTAAGCCACATGTTGTAAGGCTTGTTATTGTCTCTATGGTATTGGTATAAATCCCAAGAATGAAGGGGCTCTATTAAATCTGGACTATGGTGCCGTGTACTAACTGCTAAGACAGTAAAAACAACAACAACACAGCAACATTATTGGTTTTATAAAGCACTTGAGCCCCGAACTCAAGGATTTGGTCTCAGGCGCCCTTGGTGCAGTTTCATTTGTTAGTCAGGCGCTCTGAGCTTTGTGGAGGTCTCTAAAATAACTAACATTAGGGGATAAATAATAGCCCAACAGCTGTGCTTTCTATGAGGGAGAGAGCTGTTCATTACATGGTCCAACAATGTCAAACGCACACACAGGCACACACGTGCACATGAGCGCACACACACACACACACACAGCATCGCACTAAAGATTTGTAAGTGCATTGCAACAACAACCTGAAACTGTCCGAGAGGATTCAGTTTTGTATGAAGGCTACATTTCTTTAGCGATCACTCATAGTCTGCCATCTATGTGTTCGTCTGTGTGTGTACTCTTTCCTAAAACATAGTCTCGCTGATTTCTGCAAATAAAGAGATTAAGTAAAAGATGCATTTTGCTATGTCATAATTCATCCAAACATCTTCTCTAGCCAACATAGTTTTAAGCCTGTAATATCATACCATTTTCACAAGAAAATATGGTGCACTCAATACTTTTTGAAACTTTTTGAAATAATTATTTTTGCTATTGTATTAGCGACCCACACAAAAGATGTAGATACCATATATCCTTTCATTGTAGCTCATTGTAGACTCCTCCTTATGGGTTCTTAGCTTCACTGGCTCCCAAATAACTCAAAACCTGAGTGTACTTTTCTCCACTAACCCGATAATATGATATGGCTTTCTCCTTTTCTTCCTGCACCGTTTCTTCTCTCTCTCTTTCTGTCTTTCTCTCTCTCTCTGTCTCTCTCTCCCATATTGACCTCTTGGTCTTACGGATGTTAATTCATCCTGCCTCCTGTCCGATTGACCTCTTGCATGCCATTAAGCCGCTCATAGGGCAAGCCAAGCCTTTTGTCATATAGAGACTTCCCAACTGTATTGGATTAGGACCGGGTGTTGAAATCAAGTTACGGCTGTGGTCTCTTTACATCTGGGGAGTTTGGGTCCATTAAAGGACAAAGAGGATTCTTTGGGTCTTCCTGTGGATCATTTAGCACTTCCTTAATGAAGCACCGGTGGCAAGCAACTTCAAACGCATCCGTCTTTGTCTGCGGACTTCAGTAATTGTTGTGTTTATGATTATAATGCGTTTTAGGGTTGTTGATACATGTCGTTTCGCATTCGTTTTTCGTTAATTACAGCTGGGAGATTCTTGGTGTTGCTGTTGGGCGGAAAATTTGTATCTCAGTATTTATTTATTTTTGTGTATATTTTTAAATGTTTTTAATATGTGTATTTGCCCTATTTTATACTTCAGTGTACAGTATTTCACAAAAAAAAATCACTTTTCAGCTATAATAACATTCTTGTAATAGGGATGCGAGTTTGAAAGTGCTTAAATAGGCCTGTGGGTTTTAGAAATATTTAACAAATGAAAAGTAGAGCTGAATTATAACTTGTGACACGGGTTATTTATTTATTTATGTTTATTTATTTGTGTATTTATTTTATTATGTCCTGAAAACTTGTCATTTGAACACGCACCGACTGCACACGGTTTCTCTGCCCTGCAGTAACGCTACTGTATGTCTGTTGCCTCGCTCCACTAACTCACTCATTGCACTTTTTGCAGTTGCATGGTCATTTTAACTACTCTTTCCTTCCTTCTCCTCTTCCCTTCTCCGTTCTCTCTTTCTCTCCAACTGGCACTATTCCTATCTTTGACCCACACCCCCATCCCCACCCCCCTACTCTCTCTCTCTCTGTCTCTCCTTCCCCTGACTGTCCTCTCAGGTTCTGCTGGTTCTTTTAACATGTCAAACTCCGGCGACCTGTTCATGAGTGTGCAATCCCTCAATGGGGACTCGTACCAAGGGGGTCAGGTTGGGGCCAACATACAGTCCCAGGTAGGCTTGCTCTCCTCTCCACCAGACGTAGTTTAGTCTGGCTTGACTGGTACACACATTGCAAATCTCTGACCCAAAGTTGCTTTCTATTGTTGATGTCGTTGAGCCTGCCCGACCACCACCACCTTCACCACGTACAGGAGCAGGGGTGTAGTGGAGGGGGGACGCAGGGGGGGCGGCGTCCCCCCACTTCTCACATCTAAAATATTTTTGGGTCTGAAAAAAATCATTAGCATGGTGAAATACATCTTGATGACATCATCAAGATGTGTTTCACCATGTTAATGAGTTTCCTTTTTTCTGAGAGTGTACAAATGGAACCAAATGGACCCGCTAGGGTCCATTTGGTTTGTACACTCTCAGAAAAAGAAAATAAAATGGGGGGAATTCCCCTTTCAGAGGCGTCCCCCCACTTCTAAAAGTACCACTACAACACTGTACAGGAGCATATACTGTAGATCAGGGGTGTCCACACTTTTTTGACTTGAGAGCTTCTTTCAAAATGAGCGGCTCAACAAGATCTACACATCAAAAATGTGATTGTTCCATTACTGAAAATCCATTTCAAGGCCCCCTAGAAAGTTTGAGCTATGAAATAGTGGTGATGGTGTTACTTACTGTACTGTTATAGTGTTTAAGAATAATGCGCCTAAAATGAAAAATAGAGGGAGAGAATTGGAAGGTTTTTTTGTATATGCTACTACTAACGTTTGAAAACAGAATTTGGGGTTTGAGTTGACAGCTTGTAATGTTGACTTTAGTCTCTTGCACCCAAAACTAAGAACTTTCACGCTTTTGTCCACAACTCGGAAAGAGAACAGGCAAAACGTTGGTCAAAATAACAACAATTATTCTCCATTTTCTAATTGCATGGACTGTTGAGAGTGTAACTCTTGAGAGTGTAAAATGAAACCAAATGGACCCATAAGGGTCCATTTGGTTTCGTTTTAACGCTCTCAAGAGTTACAGATCTATGGGGACTGTCGTGATCTACCTGCACGGCCTGTGTGATCTACTGGTAGATCACAATCTACCTTTTGGGCACCCCTGCTGTAGATGCTTCTCCTTGGACCCAGTTGGTAGCGACAGAGGTCGCCCTTGGCCTCAAGCACTGCGTTTAATGCAGAGCCCATTGTCGACGCGCGAATGAGTAGACGAGTGCAGACAGTTTGGGGAAACGGCGCAAACACTCGTCAGCACTTCCCTTGACAAGGGTTGTTCTCATAGCCACCGGTGGAGTCTAGCACTCTGACCTTGTTCCAGTGTAACAGGGATGACCAGCGCCGAGTGTTAAAACTCTCAACACGGACTGGGAAGCTTATAGCAGCATTCGCAGTTAGTGTCAGCGCTTTGGGGCATGACTCACACACATGCATGCACACACAGACATGCACGTGTGCACACGCACACACACACACACACACACACACACACACACACACACACACACACACACACACACACACACACACACACACACACACACACACACACACACACTTGGGTCCTCTTATAATTATGCAAAAGAATGATCTCAAAAACTAACAAAAAAAACATTGATATTTATTTTCAAAGTGTCCTGATTGGTAATTCAGTGAAGAAAAAAAACAACAAATCCTGGCATTCCGAAATCTTTTTATCAAGTTACAAAACACAAGTCACGACAATGCAGTTACCTTTCCAAGGCCGATACAACGTATAATATGTTGTAGAAATGTATCGCGGCCAAAATGCATTTGCGCTTGTTGTTGTTTCTGGGGCACCTCATTTTTCATTTTATTAGCATCTTCTGTGTATCTTTCGTCCCCGCCGTACACCGGCGACGCCTTATCAAGTCTCCATTAGCGGGCCGAATCATTTTAATTCACACTTTGTAACCTTTTCCCGACGCATGGTACCCTTTTACTATCAGTCTGACCTTTTCCCTGCGCATGACGTTCTTTTTTGTCGCCAACCCGGAGCCTTTTGTCTGACCAGCTGCCTTTGTCTCTGTGTTTGTGTGTCCTGGCTGCTGCAGGTGGATACCCTTCGCCATGTTATCAGCCAGACCGGCGGATACAGTGACAGCCTCGCAGCCAGCCAGATGTACAGTCCACAGGGCATCAACGTAAGACCTGTAAACAACCTTCTTCTGTCCTTCTCAATGTTTTGTTGTTGTTGTTGTTTGTGCTCATTTTATGCTCACAGGCTGCACAGTAGGATCCTCTGTTAACTTTGTACTGAGAGTGTACAATTTTGTACACTCCCCGAGTCACTGTAGCCTCGGTGTCCAGGCTTACATTTGCGCTGCGAAATAAAAGAATGGGGACGTGGTACCACGCAGATACTATGGAAAGGCGGGACTTCCGGTTTGTTAACTTCCTCTGGAAGTTGCCATTTTTTAGCCAATCATGGCGCGGTGCTCATCGAAACATTTTATTTCTCCCTTTGTGCCCGCAAAGCTGTTGTAAACACACTTCTATAACTGCTTCATAATATTTTTTTTCTGAAAATAAGGGTGGACAAGTCAAGATGCTAGTGAGGACGGAACAGGCTGGAGACTGTAAATACAGCTTCCACAACTACCGTTAGCAACTTTGGCAACTACCGTTAATAATCTCTAAATGTATCTAGTGTCCAGGGTGGAGTAACTGAGGATTGTACTGTGTGTGTATGTGCTTGTGTGTCCCCGTCCGTGCATGCCTGTGATCGTAAGACAAATATAGCTGAATAGCTGATAGCTGAATAGCTGAAAATAGTCAAAAAATAGAAGCTCAGGGGGTGCCTGCTGGCCTAGTGGTCCAGGCGCATGCCACAAATAGGCTTTGGTCTGATGGGATCTCGCGTGTTCGAGTCCCATTCATGACGAACTTTTGCTGCATGTCTCTCTCCTTCTCTCTCTCATCTCTTTTCGGTCTCTTTTACACTTGTTACCACCAATAAAGGCAGAAAAGGCAGAAAAGCCCCAAACAAATGCTCTACATGATACAAGCTAAATAAATTGCATCGCAAAGCATCATATATGGCTTGTATATCGGCCATGAAGCAAACAAAAATAACATATTTTTTAAATGTTTGAAAGGTCATTGCCTTTAATGCCATACCCAAAATATGGAACACCAAGTTTGGAAGCGGTTCAGGCAGGGTATGATGGTGTGTGTGTGTGTGTGTGTGTGTGTGTGTGTGTGTGTGTGTGTGTGTGTGTGTGTGTGTGTGTGTGTGTGTGTGTGCGTGTGTGCGTGTGTGTGTGCGTGTGTGTGTGTGTGTGTGTGTGTGTGTGTGTGTGTGTGTGTATGTAGGTTGTGGTTGTGACGCCACTTAGCAGCAGAGTGTGCCGGGTGCTGGGCTGTTGTCCAGGCCAGTTGCTCCTCTGCTCCAGTCATGCCCTGGGTGGCAGGCAATGAGGCAGCGGCCAGCGGCTGAGTGGCTGGACACGCTCCTAGCCCTGTCGGAGGACATTAGTGTTAGCCAGGCACCTGCAGCCCGACAGGAACAAGGACACAGGTGTCATCCTCCCTCTCGGCGTTTTTTTTTTTTTTTTTTCCTCTCTCTCACATTGGCACCCGAAGACAAAACGTGCCTCCTTGTGTCCCTATCCGAAATTGGCTCCCAAGGAAAAAAAAAAAAAAAAGTCCCAGTTGCTCCTTCTTAAAATAACTGTAGCTAGCCCCGGTGTGTGTGAGCCGATGGTCCCATTTTTCATCGGGGTCTTCTCGGGCGAGGCCAGGCGTAGAGCAGGGAACACCGGAGGCAGTGTGTGTGTGTGTGTGTGTGTGTGTGTGTGTGTGTGTGTGTGTGTGTGTGTGTGTGTGTGTGTGTGTGTGTGTGTGTGTGTGTGTGTGTGTGTGTGTGCATGTGTGTGTGTGTGTGTTTTGCATGTCGATCCGTAGCGACAGGCCGCGGCGGGACTGAGCGGAATCAATACGACAGTCGCAGAATGAGCGGAGCTTTGGGCAAGCAGTCCAAGCACATTGGTCAGATCATCCGTCCACTGTTGCACTGACACTGACAGCCAGTCCTGGAACACCCCCCCCCCCCCCCCCCCCCCCTCATGCTAAAACTAGTACCGTAATTTCCGGACTATAAGTCGCTACTTTTTCCACATGCTTTTGACCCTGCGGCTTATACAACGGTTTGGTTTCAAGTTTAAACTCTCAAGAGTTAGGACATTCACCATCTAAATTAGCACCACAAGTCATGTTTTGCCTCTTTTGTTTGCGAAAATCCATCCTGGAATTGTGAACAAAACCAAAAGGAATCTTTAGTTTTGGGGTCTGTGGGGTGAAGATGTTGTTTAATTGTGAAAAAGTTGAAAACCACTGCTCTAACATGAAGCACCTGACTATAAGCCTGGTATAGTCAGGTGCGGCTTATACAAGGAAAAATCAGTATTTTGCCCCAAATTTAGCTGGTGCGGCTTATATTCAGGTGCGGCTTATAACCTGGAAATTACGGTATATTGACCACTTACTCCACCACAAAATGACCGGAACTACTTAATATTGACCAAAACCTGAGCAGAACTCCCACCACGGGACTCTGGCAATCAATTAATACAGTTGAAACCACTCTATTAATTAATGGACAGCATTTCATACAACTTAAGTAAAAAACAGACTATCCCTTTAATGTTAATGGTTATTATATACAACGTACTAGCAAAACATCTACATTCTCATTATATTGTATATACTACTAAAAGAAATCATTCACTTGAATGGTGCTAATAGTTGTAGTACTAATACATAGGGATGTTCAGCAATGCAAATGCGAAGCATACACAGGTCACCCAAAATATGCAGATATTTTGGGCATGTCGCATCCCCGAACACATATGGGCTAATGAAAGCCATTTATCAAAAAATACTAGTGATCATGCTTATACCTTTATAGTGACATGAAGTAAATTCTCAAACATACATTGCAAAGAGACTCCCTTTCGCAGTTGTTGAAAAGGCACAGCAATAGGAGGTTTGGATGCAGTGTGGGCACTTACTGTTATTTCCGCCAAACGGTATTGTCTCATTTTTATATTCTTACATATAAGAAGAGGAAGGGAAAAAAGACTGCACTGAGTCAGAGAGAATCTGTGTGGTACAGCTCTCCTCCTTTCTCCTTGAACAATAATTACAGCCTTGAAATTGATGGTGGGTGTTGCTTTAAAAAAAATCACTCTCTTTTTCTTCCTTCTCTCTTTTGGTTCTGTATAGGCTGACAGACGGCCTCTATGTGAAATAACAGGGTTTGAAAATAAGAGGGTGCCAAAGCCCATTTTCAGCATTCACTGATGGCACGGAAATTGCCATTAATGTCCCTAATGGTCTTTAGTCGACCTATCTCCGGGATTGAAGAAGCCTTCCATTTTACAAACCCATTATATTTTTTCCCGATAGCCACTGTGATAATTTGCCATAATTGATTCCTTCATCAACTACCTTTAGGGCCCATCTTGGAAGGTTTATTGAAAGGTCTGTTTGTTCTCTGTCACATTTTCTTGTATCATGGCAGCCATTTTGGAAAAGGCAGGTAGATGGAAGTGGTCCAGAATATTCTTGGCAATGTGTGTCAGTAATATCTGTTAGGCTTTCAGTGGTTTAGCATATATCAGCAAGCTTGCCAATCAGGTTTTGTTATGTTTTGACATGAACTGAATGTTGACTTGGTTTACATCTAAGTAACACTCTTAATTGCCTGTAAACCCTTTTCAAAAGTCAAAACAAAAATAGGTCATGATGTTTCTAAGCTTCTGAAACTGTCTTCTGTATTATTTTAATCAGGAATGATGCGTAGCTTGCAAGCTAATTCAACAGAATACACTCAAGACTCACGACAGAGGTTTCACACGTGTGCATGTATACAGTTCAGTGTCATGCCATTTTCTGACATGACAATCAGCTGACCAGTTGAGCAGGTTATTTAAGCTCACCTAAGTGTATTCATTCTGTCCCTGTCCCTCGCTTGTTCTTACGCACTCGTTTGCACCCACCGCTGCCCCAGCACCACCAGTGGGCTCTGCTATTAGTTCTGTTCCCTGTGGGCGATTGTTATTGTATATCTATCCCCATGCGCTTAATGGTTAATGATGTTTGTCTAATTGTGTTGAGCAGGGAGAAAACATTTAGCCGAGGTTGAATGCCCAGATAAAATGCTATGTCTACGCTTTTTGTTGGTTTGTCCCTGAATCATACCGCCAAATCACATTCATTGTATTCCTGTATTTGTCATTCATGTTTTCGTGTTTATGATTCAGGGGCGGATGTAACATGTCCCATTTGGGGGGGCAAGAGAACATGTTGGAGGGGCAGGAGAAAATGGTATGGGGGTGGCTTCATGAAGTCGCACCCATACCATTTTCGGTTACAGGACTTTTATTAGTCAAGTAAAGCATTAAAAATAACATCAGTTGTTGTTGAAGTTGCAACAGACACGCAGCATGCATAAAGCTAAAGGTCTGACTCAGAGTTTTCTGTTGTCAATGATGAAATGCTGTTGTTTTAGTGGTGCCAAAATTGTAGTTAGTAGCAGTAGTAGTGTTTCAAATCATTTTTAAATATAAGCACTTTAATTTGAAATATCTTGGGTTGTTTTGCATGGCATCGTGTTTGGGGGGGCAGACTGGGTATTTAGGGGGGCATTGCCTCCCCATGCCCATACCTAGATCCGCCCCAGTTATGATTTTGATTTTCAAATATGTGCCATGTAACATTCCACGGACTAATCCAGCTTAAACTTTTTCTATGCTTCTTGTCACCGTAGACAAATGGAGGCTGGCAGGATGCCCCGACCCCGTCGTCAGTGACCTCCCCCACGGAAGGACCTGGAAGTGTTCATTCGGATACCTCCAACTGAATACTTCAATCTCCACACCGTGTCCACAAACAAAACATGAACTGGCCGTGCCATTCACAGTATTAAGAGTAAAAATGGATTCACTGTCCCATAGTTTGGGAGGGGTGCTGTGAAATCCTAGAGAAAATGTTGGGGGGAAAAGAACAGAAAAAAATAACTAAAATAAACTTTCCTCTGCTCTGCTCTTGGACATTTGAGATACCAACTAAACGTATCAGAATGAAAATGACAAAAAACGATACTACAAGGAATGGAGATGTTTGTACAGATTTCACATTATATTCAGAGGGCTGGGGACTGGGTTACTTATTCACTTGTGATGTTTTCACTCATATTGATGATATTACGTGATAAGATAAATAAATCAACCCATAAATTTTGATTGAGAACGCTTCATTCTACCTCTCGGCAACTAAAAATAGTAGGGAAAAAAAGTCAGTGACCATTATTTGTTTTGTAAAAATGAGATTTTTTTTGTCTTTGCAAGCAAGAGGCACATCTTCTTACTTATGTTTGTTGTCTCTCACTTATTCTATGGTACGCCATTTAGACTTAAATATTGCTCAGTTGTTTACAATGTGTGCTTGATAAAGTATGTTCATCCTACCCTCTGTCTCTGACAAGTCAAAACACAATTCTGTTTGGCGATACCTCTAAGGTAACCCTGTGAAATATGTTATCCGTAAAACAATAAATACTTGTCATCAACTCAGACAACTTTGATTGACATTATTCATTAAAGTAAGGATACAGGAAGTTGGAACGCACAGTCAAGTCACTTTTCATCTGTTGCTAGTTTCATATTGCATTTAATTGTGAGTTACACTATAGGTTGCACTCTAAAAAGCAGATCTATAAGTGTGACGCATTTGTGAGAGAGTCGAATTTGCTATTACTGTTGTGTAACACAGCTAAAACACCCGTAAGGTTGACAGCATTATCTGCAAGTGGAGTGACAGGAATAGCACTACAACAAAAAAGTGCTTTTTTTGGGTTATTTTTTAATCAGGTATACAGATATTACTATGTCCACTTCAGGGTTTCATCTTCATATATTGTGAGTTACAGTGATAACATTTTGATGTTGCCAAAATACTGCTGTTAAACCAAAACACATCAAGACAACGATTCCATTGTGCTACCGTTGTGTTCCAATAGGCTCTCACTATATATAGTACATAATCATATTTGCATTATTTCCTTCAGAACAAATCATTTAGAGATGTATTTCTGTCTTAATGCTGGTGCTACAATCAGACATGACAAATGAAGTGGGGAATACGGATGTATCTGTGAAAGGGGGGGAAAAAAGAATGCTCAGAAGTCCAATACTCAATGCAATTTCTACTGAGAAAAAGTATGTCACAGAGAGCATAACTGAGTTTATTTCTGAGCACATTGAATCAGAATCCACTTAAACAAGGAAGTCATTACGTTAATAGAATTTTGACATGCTTACGGCAAACCCTTGCTCTGGTTGATGCAGGTATACAGCAAATACCCTTAAATCTGTCCCAACAGTATAATATTGTTACATGTTTTTTTTTTTTTTTCGGGAACACTGAAGAGGCGTAGCCAAGCGTTGCTTAGACCGGGTTTTAGTTGCTGCTGAGGGTCATTTCAGAATAGAGCCAATCATATCACAACAGTAAAATACTCAATGTATAAATGCACATTGGGGGCCATTTTACTGTGTACTAGACTGAATACTCACCTTGTCAGTCCACATATTCTCTTCTGTCTCTGGGCGAGTAACTAGAATTGATACCAAAACCGATGTAGACGTTTGAATTCATGCATCTCATTTGAATTGATTTGTTTCAATATGAAGATTTCACAAATTACAAAAGTAAATGTTAAACCACATAACCATCTTGAGAAGGGACAACTCTTATCACAGATCAATGTTTTTTGTTTTTATTTTTGTCCGAATGGTCTAATCAGTTGTATTCTGTAGGCATTTTATGCTGCGTGGACTCTTGGCTATTTTCTATTGTTTATTTTTTATTTTTAAATGGTGTGCTTAACGAAGTAGGCTGTTTCCTTCTGTTTTCCGATTCTCATGTGAATTAGCTGAGCGACTTTCAACATGTGTTTATGTGCACCATTGTGCTTGACTTGCTCTGTTGAAAAAAAAAGAAAAAAGATAGAAAAAACAAAAAAGTTTTAAACATATTAAAATGCTATGTAATACAGTGGTATCATTCAGCAGCATTTTATTGTTGAGTTGGTGGTTGGTGGTGTGGGTGTTGGGTGCGGTTGGGATCAGTTTCCATCATTTGAAGATGCTACTGTTCCACTCACATCTGCGGTGAACTAAAGGTCATTCAAGGTCAGTGACTGGATCTCCAGACCCTGCAAATCTTTGTAATAGCAACTATCCAATACATTACTGTAGTGTACACATTCACTTCGTTTTACACGCACAGGCAGCTGAAAAATCTCACATAAATAGTGAGTCAAGCAGGGGCGGATCTGGGCATAGGCATGGGGGGGGGCGCCTTCGCCCATGGCGCGAAGCGACACGGGCCATACCACCCCCCCCCCCCCCCCAATTGGGAAATGTTATATCCGCCCCTGGAGTCAAGACCAATTCCTCATGAAACAAATCTACCTGAAATGCTTGATGCAATAGTTGATGCAAAGAAATACACAATGGTAGATGGTGCAACTGTGTGTGTGCATGTGCATGCGCAAGCGTGTATGTATTGGGACAAAGAGTAAGACTTTCAGCGCGCTATCCCTGATTTAGGTCATCTGGAGGATGGCCAGTCATTTCTTTTTGTTGTCATATCCACGAAAAGCCGACTGGAAGGGAGAAGGGAATGGCCATGTCCTTGAGAGATATACTCCCATTTCCGAAAGGCTGCAAACAAGCAGCACTGACATTATCTGGCCGGACAGTGGCATGTCTGCCAAAATCACTTTCACAACAACTGAATATTTATAATTGCACAAATGTTGGGGTGAGGTCGTGAGGAGGCTCGGCGAGTAATGGAAGCTGCAGACGGTCACAGGCCTTGACTGCTGAGTGATGGTGAAACGCCGTGGATAGACACTGCTCCACGGCCCTCGGGCAAGGCAGCCATACAGGCCTGCCCTAAACCAACAAGCCAGGCATCAAAACAATTTGAAGAGTCTTCGTCATCGACCCAAACCGCCTCCCTTCAACAATGTTACCCAACGGTGTAAGCACATAGGGTGCTCATTTTCTCACTTTAAACGTGGCATCCCTATTTCGGTCATATACTGTAGGCTCCCGCTCCTGCATGTCTGACCTCGTTGCGGGCATTTAAACACATTGCGGAGACACTAATTTGAGCAGATCCTTGCGATCCCCACATATAAGCTCCGTTTTCTGATGTGTGTGTGTGTGAAGGAGTGGTTGTTGCGCCTCTTGGTTGTTCACTCGGTTCCCTGTGCCGTCTGATTGAAATCTAATGTTCCTGTTGACATCTGGCTCCCCAGCTGTCATCGCACCCCTGTTTAATTACAGCTGCTGTGGATGGGCTCCGGTGGGTGGTCCAGACACCTTGTCCAACCCTCTTAGCGGAGCCCCCTGGTAGACAGCCCTGATGTGGAGCGACACTGACATCTCAGGGTGTACCCTGGTGGTGCTAAACTAACTGCAAATAGAAAAAGAGACCAGCAACATGTAAATCCTTAAGATTATCCATATTTATATAGGAGTAGTCTGTCCAGAGGGCTGGGTGATATAGCGGGATTGTAGATGGCATCCTTCTGTGAGTAGGAAGACCAACACACCCATGGTGAGGCCTTTTGGAGGGCCATTCAAGCCATGCAAGGGGAGCTTGCAGCGCCACCGTTGCCTGTAGAACCATTGCAACTCAAGAATCCCCCATGACTCCTGAATGAAGTGTCTGGTGCTGAGAGTCTGGTGCAGCAACACACCAGGTCCTGGACCTGGTAAGAGCACTAATGGACGTGGTTTGACATAGGATCGGCCCAGACTAGCCTCTACAACAGGGGTTGGCAATTATTTTTCCCAAGGGGGCAAATGAGATACATAAAATATTGTGGAGGGCGAAGACTAAAGGCTGAACTAAAGACTGTGTATTATTAATTTAATTCAAGATAAAAGTAAGAGTAAGACCAATCATTTTCACACCAGGGCCCACTATTAACATCTTAGCCCCACAGACCCCAAAACTAAAGATTTCTTTTGCTTTTGTACACAATACCAGGCTGGATTTTACAAACAAAACAGGATAACATAGATAAAAAAAATGACCATTCTTTTACATTCTCTGATTGAAAAGTTGACCCTGACTCAACTTTTCGGGGTGGGCGTCTCTCCAAATGATGTGACGTAGCACAGCAGTGGAAGGCGGGGGAGGGGCAGGGGGTGACGACACGTTGGTGAGATCAAATCAGATCAGCTCATCTGCCGTCCATATTCGGACGGCCCCCCCAACCATGGTGGTGCCTCAAATCGAAGATTGGCTGACTCAAAGACAAAGTTCTGGGGTTTAATTGTGCAGGACATGTTCGTATCACTCTCATGTCTCCTTCCACCTACCTTTTCAATAAAGTAGAAATGCCAAAATATCAGAACCATGTGAATTTTTAGAAAGAAAATCTCCCCACCCTGGACATGATTGTTGTGAAGAGGTAAGGGGAACTCTCAATTCAGTTAAAGATGGGTCTTGGCTGACTGGAACTCTCTGAATAGGCCTATAGGCTATAGTAGTCATTATATAACCTTTATGTCTCTTTACATTGTACTTTAATACATTTAAGACTGAAGAAATATGGTAGGCTACAGCACAAGATGGAACATAATCCTAGTGTCTCAGATGTGGTCGTTGCAGGGCACTGCTTTTGCTTAGCCACAAGATGGCGATGATGGGACACAACAGCGATGGTGACTTAGTAGTGTATGATCCGCTACATCCGAATACTTTAGGCTACTTTGATGGATATTTTCAGGGCTATTTCGGAAGCCAGTGTAGAAAGACAGCACACCAAGAGAAGAGAAGAGATAAATCAGAGTGTGAGAGAGATGAGGGGAAGAAGTCAGAATCTCCGCGTTCACAAGGAGGAGGCAGCTAGGCGGCATCGAACAATCTGTGTTATTGAATCCACTTGACTGCACGTGTTTAAAAGAAAACAAAAAACAAAACAAACAAATGCTTAAACACTTTAGAATTCACATGGTGAATCCAAGTATGTTGATAAAACACTCACAAAACTTAGATAGGCTACTGTAGGTAAGTAATTCCACACAAGTCTGTGGTGACTGATCATCAATGGCAGTTTGTATGCAGACTCTACATTCTTGCACACTACGCCCCTCCTCCTCTCCTCATTGACACTGCCTGCCACTTCTTTGCGGGAGAAAAAGAAAAGAAACTGGTGTTTTTTTTTCGAACTAATAAAGTCCCCCCTTGTGCCGGAAAACGACAACATGGAGGACAACAACACCGTCCAGACTGTGGCGGAAAGAGGCGATGGAATTGTGGTAATTATTAGTCTAAAAAGGGGAGAAACATCATTTAGAACAACTTTATGTCCAACACGGAGTTGCAGAAAACGCACAGCATTCATTCATGCGCAAAGTATGGACACGTTGCCTGCCTGACAGTCAACCAGTGCATTTGTGCGTGCATGCAGGCAGCAGGCGTGCTGTACGTTTCGAAAAGAACTTGGGATCGATTCGTCTGGCGTATTACATCGATGCGACCATACCGCGTTGACTGACTGATGCATAATCACAACATGTACATCCTTTCCTTCCTAGATCAAAGATGACTGGCCAGGCTACAGTTTAGACCTATTCAACTACCCTGCTCACTACACTGGGGATTTAGACTGTGTCTACATCCCACATGGAGTCATCATGGACAGGTAGGTACAGGCCTACCTGACCATAAGCACATCGTGGCACACAATGTTCTTCTCAAAGTGGGCTTCGGGGACCTCCCCAGCTCTACGGAATCCCCTGAGAGGAGAGGGGGTTCCAGTCTAGTGTTGTATCCGCTGTAGCCACCCAGTGAAATCAGTATCAATCAGTTTAAATAACCATCAGCTCAAAATAGCAGATCATTAGGCCTACATCAGAATTGGGAAATAGCTCTCATCAGCTCAATCTCTGTGTTTAGAGCTTACAGTACATCTAAATCATATAAGGGTCTCTGGCTCAAAATATTTTCCAATGGTGCCTTGATATGAAAAGGTTTGATTGATTGAATTTTGTGTGTGTTGATTGATTGGCTGGCAGGCTGGCTGACTGACTGAGATCCATACATTCATACAAAGGTTCTGTTGTTTTACATTGAATATATAGTATAGGCCTATAGCCTATAGCCAGTGTTGGGCACATTACTTTGTTTTTCTAAGATATTACTTATTAATCATTACCTCCATTTTAAAGTGATATATTCAAATTACATATTACTGTCCGAGCAAGTGTAATATACTAATATTACTATTACATAATACTTTTTAAAAAGCTTTTCCCCAAATATATAATTATCATATTTAGTATCACTATTAATTAAATATAGCCTAGGCCAAATCAATTTGAAATCACAACTGATTAAAAAAGACAAACACCACCTACTGGAATGCAAATGCATGCCCTTTGAGCAGGGGTGCCAAAAAGGTAGATACTGTAGGTAGGTACACAGGCTGTGCAGGTAGATCACATGACAGTCCCCTAAAATGTATAGATCTGTAACTCTTGAGAGCGTTTAAATGAAACCAAATGACACTCTCAAGAGTTAAATTACATTTAAACCCACACAATTAGAAAATGGAGAATAATTGTTATTTTGACCAACATTTTGCCAGTTCTCTTTCGCAATTCGAAGAGTTCTTGAAAGTTCTTAGTTTTGGATGCAAGAAATTAAACTCAACATCAACATAAACTCAAACCTCAAATACTGTTTTCAAACGTCAGTAATAGCATATACAGCAAAACCTTTCAATTCTCCCCCTCTATTTTTTATTATAAGTGCATTATTCTTAAACACTATAACAGTAAGTAACGTCATCACCACTATTTCAAAGCTCAAACTTTCTAGGGGGCCTTGAAATGGATTTTCAGTAATGGAACAATCACATTTTAATGTGTTGAGCCGG
The DNA here is from genome assembly GCA_039105355.1 of Benthosema pterotum. NCBI lineage: Eukaryota > Metazoa > Chordata > Actinopteri > Myctophiformes > Myctophidae > Benthosema > Benthosema pterotum. Next base: position 41,840,839 of record CM076976.1, read on the forward strand.
TCATTTTGAAAGTAGCTCTTAAAGTGTGGGCAGCCTTTGTATCTACTCATCTGGCAGGCTGGACGACACATCTGGCCTGACCAAACGTGACCGTGAAAACAGTAGGCCTACTGGCGTGAATCTACCTCATCCTACTCAGCTATGGACAGTTAACACAGGAGTTAAATGTATTCCTTGAATTCATGGAAGCCAGTAAATAATTTGATGCCAATTTTTAAAAAATGAGTAATTATTTAACTTCTGCAGTTGTCAAAATACTTGCACCAAAACAGATTGACATAAAGTAATATAGAAAGTAGTGCGGAAATGCAGAAAGTAAAGTGTAATATATTATAATATAATATATATATAATAACTTGTAATATATTTATATTACAAGTTATATCATTTTGGTAATATATTACGTAATATGTTAAGTTACGTAGTGAAACGCCCCTTTTCGGCGTAAACATTTTTCGCTTCTAGCTCCCGTCCCTGATGGCGGGCAAGTAGGGCTATAGCATATACTTTGTCAACAGCGACAGTACAGCTCTCCTTAAAAAAGATGCACACAGCAGCATATGTTAATTAATAAAATAAACATAGGTCATGAAAAAAAGCTTTTTATTTAGTGGCCTAAATTTATATTATGGACACTTTTGTGTCCATAATATGTTATGTATATGCTCTATATCTGCATCACTGATGTCATCATTAAATGCCCATATATCGGAATGTCTATATATGGGCAATTTCGGCATATTGGTTATGGACAACTGGGTACATATACTCAAAGGCAGTACCACAAACATAATAATATCATTCACGGTCTTCAAGCGTGTCAACATTTTCTCACACCCCGTTATTCACAGGACTGAGCGTCTTGCCAGGAACATCATGGACGACCTGGGCGATCACGACATAGTGGTGCTGTGTGTGCTGAAGGGAGGCTACCAGTTCTGCGCAGACCTGGTGGAGCGGATCAAAGCACTGAGCCGCAATTCCAACCGATCCATCCCCATGAGGGTTCACTTCATACGGCTCAAGAGCTACCTGGTGAGAGTGACCCTGCCAGGCTGCTAAACAGACCTCACTTCACGGCTGACTGGCCTGTGCGAGGCAAAGTCGATAGATTAGCTTCAGTCACGAGGTTGAGGAGTGAGGCTTTAATTAGACCTGTCGCGATTCTCATAAATAATACTATTCCTTCTTTGTGGCCTAATATGCCCTCTCCTATGGATTGGTTACCGGGTTAAGTGTTTTTTTTTTTTTTTTTTAAACACCCATTTCTTCCTGGCTCACTCTTTGCAATTAGAACCTATTACCAGAATTGTCACTGTTACACTGTTATAGATAGTTACTCTCATAAAATGGTGAGAATATGTGTACAATATTTATTGTATTTATAATTTAATTTTATTCATAAATGTTTACATACAAACAAAGACTTTCTTTCTCTTGCAGAATGACCAATCAACACAGGATCTCCAAATTGTTGGAGCCGATGACTTATCTTTTATGAGTGGAAAGGTAACGATTAATGATCATTTCAAAGAAATGACTATACATTAATGTATAATATGTATACAGTATACAGTATATATATATATATATATATATATATATATATATATATATATATATATATACACACTGTACCTTGCCTGACTAGTGACTACTATACTGTGTGCGTATTATAGGCACACAGTATAGTAGTCAGGCAAGGTACCGGTAATGTCTAATAGCGTCCTCAAGAGGGCAGCCTTTCTTAGAATTTGACAATGATACTAGCATAGCTATCCTCTGGCTCATGAATACATACAATAAAGAAACAAACATGACTACATTTATTACGTAGTCTTAGATAGCAGTTATGCAGTCTTGCGGCATATCATGTAAATAGCACTATTTTGTGTGTGTGTGTGCACGCGCATGCATGTGTGCGTGTGTTTATGATGTTTGCCTACATACATACAGTGTATTATACAATTGTGCTGCTGGGACACACTACTCACATCTCATTGGTCCATACAGGAAGAGTTCTTGAGTACTCACTTCTCATTGGTCCATACAGGAAGAGCTCTTGAGAAGTATTAATCAGCTGATATGATTACGCTTAGTCATATGCACAGACGAACTCAGATACACTCTGTAGTCACTAGTCAGGCGTGGCATAGGATTTATTTTTGAGTTATGAGGTATTGAGTCTGACTCATTGACCCTTGCTTTTCTCACTGAGTATTTTAAGGCTGGCTTCCTGTAATGTACAACTAATGTAGTCATCCACTTGTAGCTGTTCACAGTGCAGTCCTGGAAGTGAGTATTTTAAGGGAAGTGGAAAATATCACACCAAGTTGAGGCATAGCCCTACCTACGCCCATGAAGCACTTCACATATATTTACTGTATGGTTGTCCTCCTTTCTGTGGAGAGCCTAAATAGGTCATTCTATAGTAATTTATGTAGAGATACTGTACTCAGAAAAGATAATGAGGACTAGACAAAGAAAATCTCATTGTCTTCATGCCTGGACGCATGCATTGTTTGAAAAGAAGTGCCCCCACAGTGGATGGATCAATTTAGGGGATTGTTTTTCTAGACCCGAGTTCAAGTTCTGGGCTTCGGAACCTTTTACTGGCCAGTTGTTTTGGAATTATCACACAAGCATTTCTGTATTCAAACGAGCTACGCAGCTTTCATTTCCTTGTGCCATATCCGTGTGCTTCAGCTTCACTGACAATGTGATATAATGAAAACATGTTTTTTGCATTAGTGAACTTGGGAGGTGGATCACAGCTACAGTATGCATGACTCAGTTTTTAGCCCTTTCAAAACACTTCCATCTGAAGTTTTGTAAATTCATTACAGATGACAATATTCTCACCCAGATGTAATGTTTCTTTTTGTTTTGTTGTTGGGATATTTGGCCACACACACACACACACACACACACACACACACACACACACACACACACACACACACACTGGCCCAAAGCTGGAGAAAATAGGAAGGTCTTAAAACACTGAGATGGCCACTCACGAGGTCATCTTGCAGTTTGTTCAAGAGGGTAGGGCCATAATGTGTACATTCACCAGGTTTATTAGACAGTAATAGTTGCTGTCAACAGTGCAAATTATATGCTTATTCACTGCACAGGACAGGGTCACCGAGAGGAATGTAAACTATTTTAATCTAGAAGTGTACAATCATTTTGGTAGTTCAGTACTGCATTACAGTCCCAGAGAAGAGTATTTCTGTAAGTTTTATCTTGGTATTGTCTTGTGTTGATTAGAGACGGCTTGTTACACATTCCTAAGCTTGGATTAATTGTTTGATATCCTCCCTCTCTATTCTCTCTCCAACATGCTATCAACAGAACGTACTGATTGTGGAGGTGAGTCATCCATATTTTCGCTTCCCCTATTTTTTTCTCTTTCTCTGACCTCATCAAACATACCCAGTGTTTTAGAAATAGCAACAGACCACCCGGGCAATCAGGAATAAAAAGAGGAACAGTCTTTATTTACGTGCATGATTACGCAGGTCAAGAAGACAAGGCATCCTGTGTTCTGCATGCTCTGGGGGACATTTGGAATATAAAATTACACAAGCGAATCCCTGGATGTAACTACATTGTATTTTAATTGGCTTCGTTTTGTCAGGATGTCTGAGGACGTTGACATAAGAAACTTTATAATTATAATGCTATGAGAGCCATTGTAATAAAACAAATTATAATATATCAAATCATATTATCCCTGGCTAACGATGGGCAGTTTCTTTGAGCAGATTTAAGCCATATACAGTATATACTGTATTTACATAGGGTAACGGTTACCCTATGTACCCTATGTTGATAATGGTTACCCGGTAACCATTATCAAAATACGACAAACTATGTTGTAGACAAAATATGTTGCAGGCAGCAAACGGTGGATTGACCATTATGTCAATCCACCAGAAAAATGTAATTTTAGGAAACTCGACTTTCTTAAACATCAGCAGCCAGCGGCTGCAGCCGATAGTAAGCAAGTTCTGACTGTTACTTTTACATTCGCGGCAGGTAACCTATCGGCCTATGGTATTGGTCGCGGCAGGTATCCTATTCTTATCAGTTGGTGGTTATAGTAAGGTGTATAAGTTTTACTGAGGTTATGTTTAGGGCTAGGGGTTAGGGTTAGGTTTAGTAGCGGCCGCTGAAGAACGGCTACTGGGCCATCAGTCGCAAATTGAATTTGTTTGAATCAGTTTGACGTACAATTATATGAACTACTTTATTTTTAAGGATAATACTCATCACATACAAGGCACGTGAACCCACATTGCCCCTATTTAATGACGTAAGTAAAAAAAGTAAAAAGTAAAAGCAATGCCGGTAATAATAGCCCAATGGCACGTCACTCAGGTAGGAGAACAAACCAAAACCTAGTGGTGTATTCAATATATCTATCGTGAAATATCGACCGAACACCTGGGCAATAAATATATTGATCGAGAGGCTGCTATATCGATATGGCAATAAACGTGATGAATTATCTGGTGATCAGTGTTGACCAACGTACTCTGTTTATCAAAGCCCCACTTGAAAGTTGTAATACACTCCCTTACTAGAGCCATTGTTACAATGTTTAGACATTTTATTTCAATTTAAAGTTGTTAAAGTTGTTGTTGTGAACCTAAGAGTTTTATTGCATTTGTGAACATGGTCATTTGAATAAATCGATATATATATATAATGTATATATATATAGTATCGTGGCCTCTGTTTTGTGATGCATATCTATTGCGAGATTGCAAGCAATATATCCACCACTACCATGAACTAATTCAACTCTCAAATTAAAATGACACATTCAGTATGTATTCATAGACTAAGCATTTCTTTTTGACTAGCTAAATGGCCTGGCACAACCTAACTGGTTCCATTTTATTGACCATCACACAAACGCAAACCCTTTGTGGAATTGGAGAGCTGCATGGCCAAGTTCGCTCTTTCATCTCAGGACCTGTTTACCCTGGGCTGTATTCGAATGTTGTCAACTGTCCTCTCTCTGAACTCTTTCTTTCTTTCTGCCTGTACCTCGAAGGCCATTGTAGACACAGGGAAGACAATGAAGGCTCTCCTGAAGCATGTGGAAGCCTTCAGGCCCAAAATGATCAAAGTAGCCGGGTGAGTGCTGAAAACAAAACAAGCTGTGTCGCACAATTTCCTTCTTCCAGTCTAGACAGATAGTAAGGATGGGCACAGTGTTTTAGATGCAGTAGTACCGTTACAGTCAGAGAATATTGGTCTGTTTGTCCTACACCACCGGCGGGACTCAGGAGTTTGACATAAGTTGACATGGCTTCTTTTTCTCACCTCAGACTACTGGTGAAGAGAGTACCACATAGCACAGCGTGTCATCCTGATTGTATGTAACCTTTGTTTTTTTATATAACCTTTTTTTTAAATGACTCATTCTTCCATCTCAGTAAAATACAATGGTGGAAGCTAGTGGTCGAGTGAGTCAGTCGTGTACAGTGTACAATTGCTTTCTTCCAGACAGTATACATTTTCTCTTTCAGATGTTGGTTTTGAGATACCCAATCGCTTTGTTGTTGGATATGCTTTAGACTACAATGAGTATTTCAGAGACCTCAACGTAAGTCGTCACAATTTCTTTATTATTCCAAGATGCAATGATCTTGTTGTCGCCAGTCAGCCTTTTGAGGTGTGCATTGGCCTTTTTCTTGACCGTGAGAGTGCAGTGCAGATTAAATTATCAGGATTCTCCCCAAAGGATTTGCACAATAAACTGACTTACTATGATACATCTTTATTTCATAAAAAAGAAGGAAAAAAACATTTTTAAGAATGTTTCTTAGTATAAAAATGAATATATACACTAAACCGTATGTGTACTCAAGTTTTCATTTTTACTTTGTTATTTTTCTCTTGCAGCATATCTGTGTTATCAGTGAAAGCGCGAAGATGAAATATAAGGTCTAAGAGGAGATGTCTTCTGAAAGAATCCTGGAAAAAATCCTGGTTCATCTAATAGTTTTATGGCATTCCTTTGCCTACCAGCCATGACTCTTTCATGTTATCCAGCGACTGACCTGGTAGTCATTCCAATAAAACATTTTATCTGTTTATTAACATTTTATCATTTTATATTTTTTAAGGTTCAAATAATTATAGAATTTTGTTTTAAAAACTTTAGCTTCATTGTTTTGCATCTATACTTGGTTTAAATAATTTAAAACACTTAAATAAAAGTGCCTATTGTTGTTTAATTTGCTTGTTGTAATTATGGTGAATGATATAGCAACTCAACAGTAACAGTAAGCATTTAAGATAAAAGGGAGGAGGCACGTTTATTAGCCAATTACTGTTGCTGTTGGGAATGTAATGATAGATGATCCTTACCTCCACTTGGCCTTTGAATGTCTATTTGTTATGTGTTTGTCACCTTTGCTGCTCTACCTGTTCTCAGGGGCAAATAAAAAGGTTTCATAGTATCTTGTTTCTGTTTCTATTTTTATTTTATTTTATTTTTTCGGAGGAGTGTTCAAAACCAGTTCTAGGTATGTCTGCTACTTTTCGATTCACTTTATTTGAAGTGGAGGGTGGCGGCCACAATAAGGAGAAAACAAATTCCGCATAATATGTATTCCACATATAATTTATTTTTCTATAGTATGATGGTACCATTAATAGGCAATTTATAAGCTTATCATTATGAACTTGTAGAATGGATATTTTGATGTGCAACAATGCCATATGGTGAAGTAAACAAGGCCAGTTGTAATACAATGCAACCATGTGCGACAAATATTGGCCGTGCATGTGCACAAGTGAACCCTTGACCATAGAACCTCACGCGGACAAAGAAAACCCTTTTTAATTTTTTATGATTACAGGTAAAAGCGAATCAACTGTAAAGTAAATAGTTTCTCAACATGAACACCGAATGAGCCTGTTCGTTGTGTGGTTCATGCTTGCCTCGGAGATTAGCTTGGCGAAAGGTTACAAACCTATGTTGAAAGACTTCTCTGTAAACATTCTTGAGAGAAAGAAAATGGGTCAACTGCAGATGATTACAGATAAATGGAACAAACAAGAGTCCGTTGTATGAGCGGTTGGAGTCTTTATACACCTGACATATGACTCCAGTGTCTGAGCAGTGTACCTTCCCCCTCCCAAAAAAACGTTACACCTGATAGTGAAATCTGCTAAGGAACTTAGAAATGATTGTTGGTGTGACCTTTAGAATAATGCAATTATGTCCTCTGAGACTACAAGGGTACGATATGAGTCTAGGCTTACACAGACTCACTGTTAAGTTCAACCATCATGTCGATGTGTCTAATAGGCATAGTGGAACCATTGAAAAAACTGCTGGACTGCTTTGTGAATGTCTTTTTAGGGTGACCTCTGCAAAGGCCACAAAACGGCACCACTGCAAAGAACAGGTGGCCCCTTATGTTGTGAAAGGAATAAAGGGGACATTTGTCAAGGCCCCGAGAATTAAGCACTTTAGTGTGTGTGTGTGTGTGTGTGTGTGTGTGTGTGTGTGTGTGTGTGTGTGTGTGTGTGAGAGAGAGAGACATGCGTGCACACATGTCTGTTGTTAGACTATCAATGTTGTTGCATTACAATTAAAAATGTCTGCTGTGAGAGGATTAAATGCAGTTTGGGATGCCAATCTTGAAATACGGTAGTAGTCCTGCCAAGTTTGTCTGCACATTTCTTTGTGTCAGCATTTTATTGGATATAACCTGACCTGAAAGTGGATTTCCTGTCTAATATTAACGAGCTGTAGACACAGCTCTTTAATAATAATTATTGAACAAACACTGGTCACTAGCAATGAGTAGGCTACTCTCAGAATAGAGCTTGTTTTGACACTTAATTACAAACCTTGGCTTACAGTACCTTTTAATAGGCTGCATTATTATTATAAGGCTCTCACTGTACAGTGTCAAACAGTGGGAACTCGCATTCCAAATACACTGCCATCTACATGTCAGACTCCCTCGACCCCACTTTGAACCAGGGCATGCCATGCATGTGACTCTTGTGTTTAGCCTGCGCAGTCTTGTTTTTTGTGCAAAACAGACATTGTATGTATGTATGTATGTATGTATGTATGTATGTATGTATGTATGTATGTATGTATGTATGTATGTATGTATGTGTGTGTGTGTGTATATATATGTGTGTGTATATATATGTGTGTGTGTGTGTGTGTGTGTGTGTGTGTGTGTATATATATATATATATATATATATATATATATATATATATATATATATATATATATATATATATATATATATATATATATATATATATATATATATATATATATATATATATATATATATATATATATATATATATATATAATATACATTCACGTGTGTGTGTGTGTGATAGATAGATAGATAGATAGATAGATAGATAGATAGATAGATAGATAGATAGATAGATAGATAGATAGATAGATAGATAGACAGACACAAGGCTCTGGATAGATAGAGCTTGTGGTTTTGTAAGAACGCGTTTGATTGGTGTAGACGAATACAAACTCCACTGTCATTGGCTGAGCTGGTCCAGGAGGGCGGGCCCATCCGCCACAGTGGTCGGGAACACTGGAATCAAATTCCAGCTTACAATCAACAGCCGCGTGCACCAGGCAGTTCCCCGAGGAGTGGGCTTGGAATAGTTGTTCAACAACTGTTTGTATCCCAAAGAGAAAGAAGAGACGGTGCGGGATTAAGAAATATGACAACAAAGTAAAAGGAATATAACTGGAGCTTGAAGCACTTGGGGATTTGTTTTTGTGCTTCTGCGTTTTGACCACCAACCACCCGCTTCTTCTATGGACAAACAGTACCGCCGCTCCCGTCCGTGTGTGCTAGTAGTAACGACACTTTGGAACCACACAGGTAAACTTTGTTCCAGCAGTTAGCATGCATGCTAACACCAGCAGCAAGCCAACAGCCTGTTGCTGACAATTGACTTTAGTACTAGTAGTGGCTCTTTATTTTAGCCAGCTTTATAGTACTAGAACTCGGTTAATGTGTGTACCAACGGCGTATTCAACTTTTACCTTTGTCGTCTTAACCTTTTCTTATCGTTTTCGGCAAGGGTAAAACCTTTCAATGTTCTACTTTCTGTGGCCATTGAGCAGGAGAACAACAGCACGGCACGACCACCACCGCCACCGCACCGACCCCACAAAACGGGGGGTTTTCAACCTTTTTTGATCCCAGGGTCCACTATTTATTCAGCATTTGAGCCACGGACCACCATTTGGGGACATTTTCACCCCATAGAGCTAAAACTAAAGATTTCTTTTGGTTTTGTCCACAATACCAAGCTGGATTTGGGAAGCAAAACAGTCAAACATACAGATCAAAATGACCATTAATCTTCTACATTCGCTACTTGTGTAGACTAACTCTTGAGAGCTCTCAAAGAGTTACGTCTGCTTAACCAACTTCCCATCACTTAGCCCGGGGACCACCTGGAACCCTCTCATGGACCACTGGTGGTCCCCGGAACACTGCTTGAAAACCACTGCCACAAAACACCAAACCAAACAGAATACTTAGTGCCTTGTCGTATGTCTTATCATTAACCTATTTCTTGTACATGTTTCGATCATTAGTAGTGTTGCCACTTATGCCACTGAACTGGATATAATTTGTGTCTGGTGTTGGGATTATATTAATTTCTTGATTATAATCTGAGGGGAGGGATATGTCGCGGTAGTCCAGGCAGGCAGCAGCCCACTTGTTGCTCGCCATTCATTAACACTGTGCTGCTGTTTACCGTATATTCATCCATTCCATGGTCAGTTGTTATTGAAACAGCGTGACAGACAGGCGCATCACTGTCTGCTGTTTTTATACACAACTCTCTTCAATGTTGCGTTCACTAGCTCTAGCTCTTTCCAATGTTTTATTGAGTTTATTCCTTATTAAAAGTTGTAACGTAATCAAGTTGTTGCTTCCTCTTGCCCCCCAATATAGAGAGTCTTTGGCTACCCAGAAAAGCACCATTTAAGTTTGATATTATTATTTCGTATTATTACTACTGTAATACTTGTATTATTATTATTGAAACAGGCATGACCTATTTATTGCTTTGCTCACCAGTCAGCAAAATGTCTTGTGAGACATTCTAAGTTCTAGTTATTTCCCCAGGCTAGTCTGTGACCTATGCTTGTTCCAAACCAACTTTCAGCCAGACAGAACACATAAATAGTAGACAGAACACATAAATACTTATTAATGCACACACATTACATCTCTATTAAACTGGAGGTTGATCATTGTAAATACTTGGGACTTTCATCCCTAGTATGTACAGTTATGTTCAGCTACAGATTACATCTTATCATGTGCAGATTTTTGGTTTGATCATAGTGTTCTCGACACTGAATGTTTTTTTCCCCCGCTTGTAGTTTTTAGGCATTTTAGTCTCTCTGCAATGCATGCAATGTGCAAGTTATCTTGCTTGCTTTTATTGTGAGGTGCTCTGAATCAGAACATCTGCTAAATTCATAATATTGTATATATGGTATGTCTGTGACACTAATACAATCATGTCTCCCCAAAGTACCTGGATTGGGAACCCAAGCAAGACGGGAGCTGTGAAGTGGACGACAGACACACTGGGAAACACTGGAAATATATCTCTTCCTTTCCACTGGATCTACCATTTTCGATGTGGGCGTTTAGGGAACGCAGTATTTTATGTGAAGTTGAATGATGGCCGCATCACGTTGGGGTCACCCTGGCAGTGAAGATGAGAGGCAACCAACAAGACGTTCTTACTGCGAGGTAAAACATCAAATTTAATCAAATTTAACCCCCTTATGCATAGGCATAAGGGGGGGTGCCCCCCTAAATGCCCAGTCTGCCCCACCAAATATGATGGCATGCAAAACAACCCAAGATATTTCAGTGCTTATATTTAAAAGTATTTGAAACACTACTGAAAATGGTATTTGGCGGCTTGAAGCTGCCCCCTTACCATTTTCTTCTGCCCCCCCAATTGGGAAATGTTCTGATACAGCCAGTGTTGGGGTCTTGGACGTCTGCTGTCTGTCACAAATGATTTCCCATCCCTGCCTTGTGTGAAAGAAAGTGGGAAAGTATCAAGTTTGACACACTGTCTTAGCTCTCTGGTTGTTGTGATCCTATCATCCTATCTCTCGTTGATTTGCAACATTGCTTAACATTTTCGTATTGTTCGCGCTCAGCCATATGCTTGGTTGGTAATTCTGTCCCCATAGAAATACTTTAGCGGCATATAATGCCACTAGTACCCCAAGCGAATGGGCTGCTAAGTTGTGTATTTGATTTTTGTTTTATGTTACAATAAAATTATAGTTAAAGCATATAATCGGTTACAGCATTAGGTGGAGAATTGTGAATGAAATATTTAAGTGACCTTAAATATTTTCAATCCCTATAATGCCAAACGGGAGCAGATCACAAACGGCTTCGATGTAGGGATTATGTGAAATTCAAAATTTCCTATGCAGTAGGTTGGATGCCACCTGAAAGAAGACCTTTGTGTAGACTTAAGACTACTTGTTGTGAAGGTCAGTCCTATTTATAGCTATAGTCATTACCTCCAATCCATTCCACACCCTCTCAAATCCAATATTCAGTACCTCAATAATCAATTCATTGTCTCTGAACTTAACTGAGGCGATGTAAAGGCCCTTGTGCCCCCACTGGCATCTCTGTCAATGCACTAATCCTGCCATTAACTGGAGGGTATTTTAAACACCATATATACTGTGTGCGTGCGTGCGCGGGTGTGCGCAGTGAAGTGTTAAAGTTTATGCAGCCAACACAGACAATGTATATTTTGAATATTTATACCAATTTCATTCATTGCCATCAAGACAAGAGGCAGAATGGCTAAAAATAGCTGATCGCTGCTAATAATCCCAGAGGAAACAATCCATGTTGCAATCAAACAAGACTGTCTGGAGTGGAGTTTCCCCATTGACCTGTTAACAACGCTTGGCATTTTTCTCGATAAGCCAATATTGCAGGAATTTATTATTTCTCTTGCTTACTCGTTCCAGTAGGTCATTGGAATAATGTAATGCATTGCATCATAAATCTTGTCAGTGTATGTGAGAAGAGAAGAAAACCGCCTCTTATGATGGAGTCTGTGGGCACCCTACTTTTAGCAGTTTGTATCCTTTTAATCAGACTTACCCCACATGCTAATTCATGTGCTAATTCAGAGCTGGAAAACCCCCTGGAGTCACCAGCCCTGGGAGTTTTCAGGAACTGATGACGCTAAGGATTTGATTCTTTAAGGATGTTTTGTGTGGATGTTTCTTTTCCTTCGCTTTTAGTATGGCACAATGCTTTTTTTTTCCAGACTGAGGTCAAGCATATATTTACCAGGAGGTTTTTCTTGTGCATGCAATGCATTACACATAGATTCCTCAATTAATGGAAGTTGACCCCTGTCAGTATTTCCATGATTGGCCAGCTATAGAACGTGTGTGTGTGTGTGTGTGTATGTGTGTGTGTGTGTGTGTGTGTGTGTGTGTGTGTGTGTGTGTGTGTGTGTGTGTGTGTGTGTGTGTGTGTGAGTGTGAGTGTGAGTGTGTGAATATTATTTTTCCACAGATTAATAATTAATCTAGAAAAATGGGCTATGGGGGTCGTTTCATAATTGGTGTTATCTTATACACGGAACAAAAGTGGCTGGTAACTTTTGTCTGGTATGAAAGGTGCTGACATTTCTCCTATAATTTATGTTGTGTTTATTTTGTTTTAATGTGATGCACAACCCGTCAGTGTGATCAACACTTGGCACTATCAACAGCTATAGAGAAACAGATCACCCTCTTTCCATGATCTGGCGCCCATCAAGGCCCAAGAGTGTAACTCACTTAGGCTCGCTGCCATTTACAGAACCCTCTGCACAGGCATCATATGGCTCACTGATGAATATCGGAAAGGGAAAATGGATCTTCAATTGAATAGAAGGCGACTGTTACTTCCTGTTGCCTTTTATGTCTCTGGAGTATAGAGATGACTTATAGGATTCCGTTCCTCAGTGCATGCTTTCTGTGTAGCACATGTGGTGAATCCAAGCCAACATAAATGAACCTACACACACACACACACATACAAATGCCTGGCGATGCCTGGCCGCTTTTTCCATCTCCTCGCTTAAATGTCTCTCCTACTTTTGAGCTTCGGTATAGAAGCTTATTAAACTAAGGATCTGAGTGTCAACAGGTTAAAGCCTAAACATGGCTATTGGTTAATGACAGTTATGCCGATTGATATGATTCATGTAATGAAAACGCAAACGCATTTTCCCCCAATAGTGTATAGTAAATGCTCAATACTTGAGTACCTTATTTTTTAACATAAGAAAGGACATGTTTAGAGTCTATCATGTCCAGAGGGCTAGTACACAATACCCACACACTGAGGGGGACGCCTCCACTCAATCCTCTGATATTGTTTTGCGTCTGTCCTGCAAAAAATGAAATATTTTCTATTTGACCAAAGAATGCTGGATGCAGACAGAGAGCACTGAAGTTGTGTGCAGGAGGCTGAGGTGACTGGAGTGGAGTAATAACAGAGTTACTACTGCTCAATCATTCCACTAAAACATCTTATAAATATGCATTTGTTAATCACTTTGTTCATTGCCTGAGCGAGAGGTTGGGCTCATGTGTGCGTTATCAGGTCATCAGGTTGTTCACTGACTGGCTCATTCAGTTCAACCAACGTGTTCAGCCGACTTTCCCTTCAGTCAATAGGATCTAGGCACCACCAGGCACGTATATAAAATGCGCCATCATCATCAATAATGTTGTAATCCTGTGTATTTGATTGATGGATCATCAGCCAAACTACAGAGTTTACAGACGGCACTGGGCACAGTGCCGTGATTGGATCTCTAGTGATTGGTTAAGGAAAGTCAACCTCCTCCCATAGAAATCGCCTAAAGGCTGAAATGTCAGACTTCATTCTGACTTTAATTAATTTGTGTTTGTGTGTGTGAGACACTGTTATCTGGCACTGCTATCTGGCCCGTGCACTTCTTGAAGACTGGAAAATCCCTGCAATAAATTACCAAACCTCTGAACTGCTTATTCCGTATCATAAGTTAAGTTTCTGGAGAACCGATCTGTTGATCTTGTGATCATATAGCAATGTTTGGGTGTGACATCAAGTGACACACTAGACGGACATATTTATGAATGTCTCTAGACCAGAATAAACATTTACTATTCATCGTTTGTGATCATTATGAGATCCATGGTGTGTGTGTGACCCGTTTGAGATCCTCAGTGATGTGTATGCAGGGGAACTTTAAATCCATGACCCACTGTTGGGCTCCACACAATATTCCTTCTAAACAAGAAAATAAATGCATAACCAAATATGTCGAATTAAGGTTCGGCTTTCTATGAAAAAATAGCCTAAAAATGCTGTGCGAGTTGCACAAGAGGCAGAAGTCAAGCATTATATCTATATCGCAGTGGTGTCATGTGGACACGAGTTAAAAGGTAAAATCCGTCATTCATGCGACGTCATCAGCCCTCTCTCCTTCTATAATGCTGTCTGCACGTCCTTGACCTCACATAGAACTTGGTTACTGGCTGCGCAGTGACTTTAACTTGCTCGATAGAAAGCAGCACACGTTTAATCACAGCTTTGCGACATGTTTATCTTGTTGTAGTCCACCTTAATTTTATTATTTCCCATTTTGTGTCGATGTCTAACATATTGGAGGGATGCGTCTTCTCCCAATAAATCCCAGGCTTGTATGCTATTAAGATATGATTCAACCCAAGAGATTGCACTACGCAGGATTGGATGAATGTGCTGATGTATATTACGAAATGGCACTACATACACATACAGCATTTATTGAGTGATCATGAAAAGTCAAAATCAATACAGAAATATTGGAATGACGATAAAGCTTTGGCGCAGGCCCCAACAGAGGATCTGATTGAGCATCTCGATGCAGATCCTGCCTGATGGAGGGCAGCGGCCCGCCCCTGTGGGGGGCCTGAATGGAGAGCACAAGTGAGACAAGGAAGTAGTCCTTTTAATTAAAGGACTAGTAATGAGGTACGAGGATCTGATTGGAGCATGGCCTAATGGGTTGCCTAAAGGAACTGAGTTGGATGACTGCTCGTTCCATCTCTGTATCATTCATTTGATCTCACAAGAGAGGGCACCAACTCAGCTCAGCACCAACCATGGCAAGTACAGGACCAGTCAATATCAATAAGGAGTTTAAAAGGAATATTCAGATGTTTTTGGCCAATATTTATAAACCATTAATAAAACAGTGAATGACCAAAGGACGCAGCTCTTTTGGATGTTATATAGTCCCATGTGACCACAAAAAATCTGAAGGTTTTCGGCCGATGACAGGCAAGCAAAGCATTGACTTCAATTAAAATAACACCAAATGTTGTACTTCTCTACTTAGGGATGTTAGCAAACGCCTATAGACCTGCGCAGTGACGTCTCCAGCCCTGTTCCACTAGTGGATTCCTCATTCATTTTCCTCATAGACTTTTTGAAAATGGTTAATAAAAACACGATTGCGCCACGGCCAAAGCCAACTCGGGTTGTGACAAATCATGACAACAAACACAATATCGTCATATAATTAGGAAGAAGTAGAAAACTGCATGATACAAGACTTTTTTTTTTGTTTGTGTGTGTCATCATGATTCGCCACGACTCGAGTTGGCTTTATCCGCGGCATAATCGTCTTTTTAAAAATTATTTTTGAGTCTATGAGAGAAATGAATGGGGAATCCATTTTAGCAACAGGGGCGGTGACGTCACTGCGCAGGTCTATATAAGTTTATTAGTAATATTTCACTGTCTGCTGATTAGAGCACTTTTTGTCTGTTGTCTTGTTTTAGGCAATCTTTTGCCACCTGACCTGACTGTCTGTGTGATGTAAACTGTAGTAGGCTACTCTGCTTCAGCTAAAGTTAATCTCCTAGCCTGTGACATTAGTGTAGTCCTCAAAGAATATACAAGTGGAAGTGATATGTTTTTACAATTCTTGCTTGTCTAGCTCCTCATAACAAACCTTGGACATGCATTTTGTGCACATTAAAGGAGAATTCCACCCCAGAAGTCTTTCTTACCTTTATTTGCAGTTGATGTATTTCCAAAAAAAGTGGCCCAGTTGTTATTCTGTTTCCTCTACTCCACCATAAGCTTAGAATGGGGCATATGGGATGTTATTCAAATTCACCCATTTCCATCGCTTCAAAATGCAATTCCTTGTTATATATTGTCTCTCCACCACGTCAGTAGTGTGTTGACACTTACACTTTCCCTTTTGGTTCATCTGTGGTGTGCCATGCCCCCACTTTCGGCTCAACTCAAAGTGAAAATCTGCGTGTCAACACATTATCAACATGCTGAAGAGACAATATATAAGGAAATAGAATTTGAACAACATCCCATAGCGCCATTCTAAGCTTATTTTGGGTTAGGGGAAACAGCCAATAAGGAGTTTTTTCCACAAAATAACAACTGGACCACTTTTTTGTAAATAAACCAACTGCGAATACATACAAACATCTGTGGTGGAATTCACCTTTAATTGAACTACTAGTAGCGCAGATATAATGTACAATTGTTTTTTGCCTTTTTTTTGTGGCTGACTTTGGCCGATGAAATATTTAATTTGACATTTCGCACAGACACACTACCTGGACAACATAGCAGAGCCTCTGCCTTAATTATTATTACTTCTTTTAGATATTTAAATATTTATATATAGATAATATGTCAGTACCCTTTTTTATACCACTACCAAAAAAGCCAACCTTTGTTGTTTTTCACCTTTTTGTAATGGTCATCCCTTTTCAGATTTTGTCCAAACACACACATGGGTACTACATTATGTCTATTGATACGTGGTCCGATTGGACCACATAACCATGTGATCCAGTCAGTTAGCCACACACTTGGGTTTATAAAAGTGATCCAATGTAACATTGTCTTTTAATGGATTTGGATTACATTGGATTTTAGTATTTTTTTTTTTTTACTTTTAGGATCAATTTTTGAGTAAGAAAGTAATTTCATTGTTTTCAACCCCTGCGTGGGCCTACCTCTAGCGCCACATGCTGGCCAAAATGTCCACTTCTGTGGGAAATGTCCTTTGCATGTCATTAAACATCGGGAATCTTTCTTCTATACTTGAGCTCTGTAGATGGGAGGAAAAAAAATGCTTTCCATGTCTCGTATTCGTCAAGTGCGAGGGCTCTTGGAGTGCAGAAGACATAGCCCATGTTGTCTACGGAGGCTAGTAAATGATACTTTTACCCTTAACAGCACTGCAAGAACGAAACGCCCAAGGCCCGCCAGAGGCCCTCTGTATCATTATCTTAGGCCTTTCACAGATAAGTGCTTGGTTTGGGCTGGATGTGGTGTAGAATTTGGCAGCCCACAGAGAACTGGGTCTTTTCACAGTTTAAGGAGGCTGTTTACATGTTTTGGTATTTTTAGAGCTGATGTCATTACGATCCTTGTAATGTATCATTTGGTGATGTCAGAGGGACTTTAAAAACACAGAGGCTCGTGATGTGTCATCATTTCATCATACTCCAATCAGGTTTCTGGGTGGTAATGTGGGGAGGAAGGGGAGAATGTTTATTATACTATGTCTGATTGACTCTTATACCACTTGAATCAGTGGTTCCCAAATGTTTTCATGGCAAGGCCCCCGAAATTGTCACTACAGTAATTTCTGCACGGAATTACTAATTCCTCCTCATTTGAAAACATGCCAGCTAGGGACATCCTGCCTGGCAGGGAGATTTTACGGCTCTAGCTGTGATTCTCAAACATTTCTATATCTGGGATCTCTAATGTATTTCGTAAAATCATTCGTAATTTAACTGAATCCCTTGAGTTACAGTATAGTCCATGGTGGTTCATTTGGTTCCCAACTATCATTTAGGATAGGATCTGGGAGACCCTGAACACCACCACTTTGGAAACCACTGACTTAAATGGTACCAAAGATTCTTTTCTCCAGATCAGGTAAATTACTGATCACTGGGTGATTCATTTTGATCCACAAGGTCCATAAGGATCATGTCTCGTTGTTGCCTGTTCATATGCGCACATACATGGGGATGAAGCATGCTTAACTTATTATTTAAGTTGGAGGGATTGTGTGTGTGTGTGTGTGTGTGTGTGTGTGTGTGTGTGTGTGTGTGTGTGTGTGTGTGTGTGTGTGTGTGTGTGTGTGTGTGTGTGTGTGTGTGTGTGTGTGTGTGTGTGTGTGTGTGTGTGTGTGTGTGTGTGTGTGTGTGTGTGTGTGTGTGTGTGTGTGTGTGTGTGTGTGTGTGTGTGTGTGTGTGTGTGCTATCAAAGTATTGTGCAGGCCAAGTTTGGTACGTTTTTTTTTT
Source organism: Benthosema pterotum (assembly GCA_039105355.1). Lineage (NCBI taxonomy): Eukaryota > Metazoa > Chordata > Actinopteri > Myctophiformes > Myctophidae > Benthosema > Benthosema pterotum. Next base: position 41,859,278 of record CM076976.1, read on the forward strand.
TTTTTTTTTTTTTTTAAGGCACTGTTTGAATAAAAACCCAAATTATACCAATCCTTACAATTCCACTAACAGAATTATATGTGCACTGCAGGGCCTTGCTGGAAATGAGCACTTGTGCTCAGCTACAACCCTGGGTTTAAAAAAAAATGTACATGCTTTGCTATGTGAGGGTTAGGGTTATTAGATGTGTATGTGGTCAACCTTCCCAACAAATGTCACTTTGAATCTGTTTTTGGACATGTTACCTAATACAGTATATAGCAGCCTACATGCAAGCACAACTCATTGAGCCAGCCAGAGCATGTTTCAGCTTCCATTCCACTAACATTATGCCTACATGTTAACTCGCATAACTGAATGTTTTCGTCTTAATGCAGCTTGTTGGGTAATTGGCAGCAGTCTGGTTAGAATTCCATGAAGGTTTTCTTGTCTGAAGCGACATAAGGCTGGGATTGAGCATGTATATGGGATGAAGTCTTGTCAAGAGCGGCAGCTCTGATCTAGGATTAGTTTTGCCTCCAAGTTCATAATAAATTAAATGGACCATGATCTGGATCATCATTCCTGCCCTGAGAGTCTCTGCAAACAAGGGACTCGGTTAGCTTTTCATTTCCATCGATATCCATCAGAACAACAAATGCTTTTATTGGAAATGCTCTCCTTGCTGCCTCACCCAGTGCAAATATCAGTCGGGCATTGTGATGATTCATAGATGGAGCAGAGGCATTCTTTTGTAAGCTGGTGAGATTATATGTGTATTTTGGTGTGGGCGTTTCATTAATGTGTTCAATGTAGGTACTGGTCATGGCCTTTCATTTTATACAGAACATTAGAATCTAGCCCTGCGATTCTCAAACCTATTCTAATGACTGGCATACTTGGTCTAAAATTTAGCCTCAGAAACCAGAGGTGCCCACACTTTTTTGACTTGAGAGCTACTTTCAAAATGACCGCCACAACAAGATCTACATATCAAAAGACATCCATTTCAAGGCCCCCAAGAAAGTTTGAGCTTTGAAATAGTGGTCATGGTGTTACTTACTGTTTATAGTGTTTAAGAATAATGCACTTAAAAAATAGAGGGAGAATTGGAAGGTTTTCCTGTATATGCTATTACTGACGTTTGAAAACAGCATTTGAGGTTTGACTTGACAGTTCGTGATGTTTAGTTTCTTGCACCCAAAACTAGGAACTTTCACGTTTTTGTCTACAATTGGGAAAGAGAACTGGCAAAACGTTGGTCACAATAATTATTCTTCATTTTCTAAGTGTGGAAATTACGCAATTCAGATGTTTAAATATAATTTAACTCTTGAGAGTGTAAAATGAAACCAAATGGACCCGTAAAGGTCCATTTGGTTTCATTTTAACACTCTCAAGAGTTACCGATCTATAAGGGTCCATGTGCTGAGGGGACAGTCATGTGATCTACCTGCACGGCCTGTGTGATCTACTGGTAGATCACAATCTACCTTTTGGGCACCCCTGCTCTAAACTAAGAAAGAGGAAAGGGAGGGCTGTCACAGAGAGTGATTCTGAATTTATTAGCCGTGTTGGTGGTCACTGGCCACCACAGTATTTACATATGCAAGTGCAATGTTAACCCTGCTAGGCATGTGTCTGTCAGGAGTGGCCCACACACACCCCCTTCTGCCCTACACATCTGAGAGCTGCAAATGGCTCTTTGGCCCTGGCTGCTAAATCTGATCAACTGGACTGGGATTGGCATCCCTTCAAGCCCCAAGGGAAGCCAAGCAAGCATGCAAAGCATGCCGTGCACGTCGTCTACTGATCTATTGTCATTTCACCACAAGCTCCTCTGCAGTTATGAATACAAATGGTTGGGAATTGAGTGAGGATACCCGGGCTTACACACAACACACACAGACTTTTAAACATGGAAGCACTGGAGCTGTGGACCAGTCAAAGCTGGGTTAAACAGACTGAAACCTGTTCTGCCTGTTTTCGCGTAATACATGGGTGTCAGCTGCACCTGCAGCCCTGTTTTCCCAGCTAGCAACACAAAATGCCATTGGGCCATGCTGCTCAAGAGCATGTTTGAACCCCTAATTTCCCACTGGCACTTATGGCTCCCACTGTAAACTACTTTCACAAGCCACTGGTTTTAAGTTGTAGCCTTTCTGCTTTTGTGGAGCAGAGGTGGTAGTGAAACATGCTGTAACTTGATACAAGACCTCCAGGCCTACAGTGTATTTCTAACGAACCATCAAAGGTGAGGTTAATAAGTATGCAGAACATTCTTCATTTTGGTGTACGCCGTTCACTAGGAATGGCACTGGAAGTTGGTGGTTTCATGCAACCAAACTGAAAAGGCGAACAAATTGTTGGCCTTTGTTTGTTATTGAAATGTGGTGTGTGGCTCTTCCAGTAGCAACAGCTGTCAACAGAGCTCAGAAATTATAGTAGTTTAGTCAACACTATATACATTGTTCTTCTCCTGTATAAAAATAAATAAAAAATAAGGTACCCCCCTTTTTCACCTCTACGCAATCCCTTCCCTGAAAACAACTGATCATTTTTAACTGAAGGCTGGCCAATTTTTAATGTTTGCCTATGGCTATTTTGACATGCCCATAAAATAGATATAGGGTTCCAAAATCTGACTCATGCTATTATTTTTTTGTCTGGCAGTTGGGAAAGAAAATCTAATCATGTCATTTGAATGGCGGGAAACCAATCACTGTCTTTTTTGGGGGGGCTGACATGACCGTGTTTTCTTAGCGTAGGCTACGTACATACAGACCCAATGGCTTTGAGAACACGGCTTCAAGACTGGCACTGTATTCCGTTTGGTTCAAGAAACATTGACCTTGTAAATAACCGGTGCCCTGTTTACATTGTAAACGTTAAACATCCTTTTTCAAGCCCAAGCCCATTCAAGTCCTATGTGGTAAATGGTGCGCTGTTATTTTATGTTTTTGATGCCTCATTGTTTGCCAATTTCTGACGTTTTACTCATCAACACCTACCCCCACCCCCAGACAGGGTTTATGTGCATGATCATCACATTCCTCTCATTGTGGGTGAAGCTCTAGGCCAAGGGGAGTGTTTGGTTGAGAGGGGTCAGGGAACACGTTGTCACCGTTTATATGGTTTGGAAGTGCAAGAGTCAAGACTGTTTGAACAGTTCCCTGAAAGTTGTGCTTTACCCGGGAGTCTGAGACTGGGGAGGTGGGCCTGTACTCATACACATGTTACCACAAAGGTGTAAGACTATAAATAGTTAGTAAACAAGGACAATGGGTGCCACAAACCATAAATTGTTCATTGCGCTACACTAAAACAATTGTGGAAACGGGACACCTTGACGTGGGCCGCTTTAGACGTTTAATTAGGACCACGTTTCTTCCAGAGCGTGTCTCTCATTTCATAAACAAACACGCCCTCTTCTTTAATTATCCTTTTTGTGATGTGTGCAACTCAAAGATGGATAACTGCAGCTTAACCCTCAATGTCTTTCTTTTTCCCACGTCATTTTATTGTTTTGCAGAATGATTCTGCAGAGTGGGGCGACCTCGGCGATCCCTCTGCGGTGTTCTACTCGGCGGACGACGAGCCTTTCTCATGGCCGGGGCCTAAAACCGTTCGCCTGCGGCGCACCTCCCATGGCTTCGGCTTCACCCTGCGCCACTTCATCGTGTACCCGCCAGAGTCGGCCGTGCACGGCTTTCCGGTAAGCTGACTCATATCATATATTATACAGTAGGTCAAATAAGGAAGTCTCTCTGAAATGTGTTTTACTCGCCCTGAATATTGTTTGCCTAACCACTTGGCGATGATGATAACGCATAGAGTCAACGTAATACCAAAGTGTTAAATTCCTTGACTGTGGTCACTGAAGTCTCTCTCTCTCTCTCTCTCTCTCTCTCTCTCTCTCTTTTCTGTGTTTTTTGCAGGAGGAAGACCATGGCCGCAGAGGTAAGCAGAATAATGAGGCTATAAAACCTCTTCATGTCTTCCCTTCAGCACTGCTGAGTCTGTACAGTTCATCCCTCTCGTAACGAATCTTAAAGGTGTGGTGAACTGGAAATGGAGGGCATTTTACTTTGAAGTGTCAGCCTGAAACGCTGATCTGAAGTTTTTGAACCAATCAGAGGTCGCTCCCCCTTCAGACTATGGGGTGCAAAAAGCGAGGGACAGTTGTACGATGAGCTACTGCAGGGGTGCCCACACTTTTTTGACTTGAGAGCTACTTTCAAAATGACCGGCTCAACAAGATCTACACATAAAAAAAATCCATTTCAAGGCCCCCCCAAGAAAGTTTGACTTCGAAATAGTGGTGATGGTGTTACTTACTTTTATAGTGTTTAAGAATAATGCACTTATAATGAAAAATAGAGAAGGGGAGAATTGGAAGGTTTTCTTGTACCGTAATTTCCGGATAATAAGCCGCGACTTTTTTCCCGTGCTTTGGACCCAGCGGCTTATTCAGCGGTGCGGCCAATGTATGGATGTTTACGGCTAACAAACACTATAGGGCGTTCTAAGTCTAAATGCACGTTATGCAATACCTCAAACCTTTATTTAAGTAGAAGTATTTAGTTGCTTTCCACCACTGTGTACTTGTAATGCACTTTTGCAGCACACCAACATGTCAGCTTAACTTCTATTGGCTTTTATTGGGGTGATAATGGACATGTCCTCACGCAGCACGTTTTCAGGAAGTAATTAAAAAACTGCTTTTATGAACTCTTTTTATTTAAAAATACTCCTAAGCAAAATATTTCCCATTTGCATGGCATGTATTGTTGGGTATGGCTATATAATAACCACGGATGTGGTCTAGAAAAGTCTAAACCACATCTAGACTGGCTCTTTAATCTATCTGCTCTCTGGTTCTTTTCTTTTACTTCCTTATGCGCAGGTAACAATATAGCTGCTGTGTGTACACGGCTGACCTTTGTGAAGACATTAAAGGGTTTGCTTAACACCACCTGTTGCTGTTCTGCATCCTTCACGTGTAGCTCCAATCTCTATTTGTTGCCACTTTTTGTGTTGTTGTTAGAAAGCTGTAGTAGCCCCGGCCCCACCCACACACACAGCATTTTCCCAAGGTTGGCTGTTTACTGGTGCGTGTGTATGTTTTGGAATTGTGTGCATGCATGCATGTATGCATGCTTGTTTGGGCCTGCCATTTAGTCATTTGATGCAAATTTTCAGGTTATGGAGCCGCAGGTGAATTTCTGCGGCATCCAATTTTTTTTTTAAATCTCTGAGTCTGGAGCTTATCTCACAACGTGCTGAACTGATCAGTACCCAGCCAGTAGACCAAGGAAAAGACGCAAATAAGAATCTAAAAATAATTTTGGCAATATTAAATGTCCAAGTCTAATAGGATGAAACAGCAGCATTTTCAGTGCATAGTAAATGGCATAGGAAAAACACTGATGGAACACTGTAGCAGTGCTTTGTCTTTCATTCTCATTCCCTGAATGCATTAACTACAGTTTAGATACTTAAGCTAGAGTGCATTATTTATTCATTTCTGCTTTTAATAGCGTTGCCAATTTGTCATCAGTTTCAGTAGTCAAGTGTTGTGAGCTTGTTAGACACCTAACCATCTACAAACATACAATCCTTATTACAGTACTTACCTACAGTGTTCGGCAATATTACTTAGGAGAGTATCTTTACTTTACTTATGACCCCCTAGAGAAAGCAGTAATATTCTATTACAATATTTGTATTACAACCCCAATTCCGTTGAAGTTGGGACGTTGTGTAAAATGTAAATAAAAACAGAATGCATTGATTTGCAAATCGTTTTCAACCTCTATTCAGTTGAATACACCACAAAGACAATATACTTAATGTTCAAACTGATAAACTTTATTGTTTTTTGAAATTATACAATATTTTGTAAATTGATCCCTGCAACACGTACCAAAAAAGTTGGGACGGGGGCAACAAAAGACTGGGAAAGGTCATGAATGCACAAATAACGCCTGTTTGGAACATTCCACAGGTAAACAGGTTAATCTTAAACAGTTTAATATCGTGATTGGGTATAACAGGACCATCCCAGTCGTTCACAATCAAAGATGGGGCGAGGTTCACCACTTTGTGAACAATTCTGTGAGAAAATCATCCAACGGTTTAAAAACAATGTTTCTCAACATTCAATTGCAAGGAATTTGGTGATTTCATCATCTACAGTCCATAATATAATCAAAACATTCAAAGAATCTGAAGAACTTGCTATACTAAAGTGACAAGGCCGAAAACCAACACCGAACACTTGTGACCTTTGATCCCTCAGGTGGCTCTGCATTAAAAACTGACATCATTGTGTAAAGGATATTACTGTGTGGACTCAGGAACACTCAGAAAACCATTGTCAGTTTACATAATTTGTCGCTACACCTGCGATTGCAAGTTAAAACTCTACCATGCAAAGCAAAGCCATGCATCAGAAAGGTTGGTTTGAAAAAACAACCAGAAAACCAACCAGAAATGCCTTCTCTGGGTACAATATCATTTGAAATGGTTAGACACAAAGTGGAAAAGTGTGCTGTGGTCTGATGAGTCCACATTTCTAATGATAGTCGACCCAGAGAAGGCATTTCTGGTTGTTTTTCAAACCAACCTTTCTGATGTATGGCTTTGCTTTGCATGGTAGAGTTTTAACTTGCACTCGCAGGTGTAGCGACAAATTATGTAAACTGACAATGGTTTTCTGAGTGTTCCTGAGTCCTCACAGTAATATCCTTTACACAATGACGTCAGTTTTTAATGCAGAGCCACCTGAGGGATCAAAGGTCACAAGTGTTCGGTGTTGGTTTTCAGCCTTGTCGCTTTAGTATAGCAATTTCTTCAGATTCTTTGAACGTTTTGATTATATTATGGACTGTAGATGATGAAATCACCAAATTCCTTGCAATTGAATGTTGAGAAACATTGTTTTTAAACCGTTGGATGATTTTCTCACAGAATTGTTCCCAAAGTGGTGAACCTCGCCCCATCTTTGATTGTGAACGGCTGGGATGGTCCTGTTATACCCAATCACGATATTAAACTGTAAAATTAACCTGTTTACCTGTGGAATGTTCCAAACATGCGTTATTTGTGCATTCATGACCTTTCCCAGTCTTTTGTTGCCCCCGTCCCAACTTTTTTGGTACGTGTTGCAGGGATCAATTTACAAAAGATTGTATAATTTCAAAAAACAATAAAGTTTATCAGTTTGAACATTAAATATATTTTCTTTGTGGTGTATTCAACTGAATAGAGGTTGAAAACGATTTGCAAATCAATGCATTCTGTTTTTATTTACATTTTACACAACGTCCCAACTTCAACGGAATTGGGGTTGTACTTAGGATGTTAATTGAATCAAAGAGTAGATATTGCTGTACATTTTAGATACATATTATTTACATATTATTTATTGCTATCTCAAGTCCCCCCATTCGCAAAATAATAGAGATGTACCACACAATCTGTTTGGTGACAACTTACAACAATCGTAGTGTACACATCACGTGTGCAGAATGCTGCGCTGGATAAGGATTCTACAAACTACTGCCCATCTCTGTTGTTATCGGTTGATAGCTTGTTTCACATGGGCAACAGCAAGCAAGCACATTTAAGTAATAAGTAATGAGGTGGGTTTTGGTGGAGTAACATATTACCCATTTTGGCAGAGTAATGTCGTTACACTTACTTTCCTTGGACTTGCAGTTACTCCTTGGACAGAGTGCCCCTTTCTAGCTGGTCCTGTGATGACCCTCTATATATGACATAAGCATGGTCTGTGTGAATGAGTTAACACTGCTATGGCCCATTCCATCCTAATGTCATCACAGTGTGGTGATCTCCCTGTGGCTTGTTTGTGTGCTTAACACTTTGTTTAGTTTGATCTGCCCTCTGTTGACCATGGGGGGGTTTGGGGAGGTCGTGTGCTGCTGTCACTGACTCTTTCCATTGAAGGTAAATTATTGGTGGGAAAAAGTACATCAAAGAAAATTGCTCTACAGTCTACAGCAGGGCTGCCCAAAAGGTAGATTGTGATCTACCAGTAGATCACACAGGCCAAGCAAGTAGATCACATTGCAGTCCCCTGGCGATTTAACTCTTGAGGGCGTTAAAATTTGGTTTCATTTTACACTCAAGAGTTAAATTATATTTAAACATGTGAATTACATAATTTTCAAGAGTCCATGCAATTAGAAAATGGAGAATAATTGTTATTTTGAACATTTTGCCAGTTTTCTTTCCCAATTGTGGACAAAAACGTGAAAGTTCTTAGTTTTGCAAGAGACTAAATTCAACATCACAAACTCTCAACTCAAAACCCCAAATACTGTCAAACGTCAGTAACAGCATATACAGAAAAACCTTTCAATTCTCCCCCTATATTTTTCATTATAAGCGCATTATTCTTAAACACTATAACGGTAAGTAACACCATCACCACTATTTCAAAGCTCAAACTATCTTGAGGGGCGTTGAAATGGATGTCTTTTGATGTGTAGATCTTGTTGAGCTGGTCATTTTGAAAGTAGCTCACAAGTCAAAAAAGTGTGGGCACCCCTGATCTACAGGCAAGAAGTAGTGATAATGCAGTCAGTCTTTATGCTCCTAGGACGGCACTCTGTGCCCATTTTCACGATAAAAAGAAAAATCTTTAAAAATGTGGCACAAAAGGTCGAGCACCACTGTGGTAGAAACAGGTTTTTCAGGAAAATAAACGCTATAAGACAGACCGTGAGGCACACATGGTAGATGTAGTGGTAAATGACTTTCATGTAGTGGTGGAAAAAAAACAAGCCACATCTGCAGTGTCCACCGTTTTGCTCTCTGGCTGTAGTGATTTATGATGGGACCTAAAAGGTGAAACTGCAGAAAGAGGGCACTTTTTTTTTCGCCCAGGGTGCCAAGAATTGTTGCATAATACTGGACAGAGGGGACTGGATGGCAGCATGCCAGAGTTGTGAAAACACAACCTGAGATGATCCCTGCCCAAACTGCCACCGGCCCGCCTCAGCGACAGCAGCAAGAAGTTGGGACCGACATAAATTATCTTATTGGATTAGGGCCCAAAGCACAGACAAAGATCTTTTATCACAGCGCTTGGCTGAGGGATGGCATGGTTTGTCGTTTGAAATGTGTTTGGCCACCAACTAGTCATCGCTTCACATTTCTAAACTGCACACATGTGGCTGATTTTATATTTAGTCTTGTCATGCACCAAAAAGAGCGCAAGTAAGGTTGTGTCTGTGTGTGCGTGTGTGTCGTCATTAGCTCATGGCTATAGGCATTATGGTGAGTTTGCTGACACAAGGGAAATCCCTCAAAAACATGAAAGACAGGGGGGAATCCCTTTGTTTATGTTGTTGTGCTGCTGGTGGCTGTGGCCCATGTGTCACACAAACGACTAGGAGTGACTCACACCTTGCCTTTCTTTCGTAGCCATTTTTTTTACTTAGTTAAATGTTTCAATGCTAGCTGGCGTGAACTGAAACCACTCACCTGTATCACACAGTTTCACAAATCACTGTAATATCATTTTAAGAATTTGCCACGTGACTGGGTGTAAACATTCAGCGTAGAGTAAAGGGGAAGGCCTCAAATGAGTCACTTTACCCAAGCATGACGCTCTGTGGCTGGGTTAATACAAGGGTGAAAATTACACAGAAGGGACACAAAGGGAGGACCCTTTTTTGTTGTTTGTTACATTGTTTTCATCCCCAACTGCTCATTCTGACCAGGAAATGGGCTAACATTGAATGACATGACTACTACCTTTTGCTGGTATTGACTTAGGTTGTAGGCAGAGAGAGATAAGGGCCAGCACAAGAAATGGGTGTTAAGCTTGGATGGCCAAATGGGACGACCTGACATTGTAATTGATAGCTTCAATGCTACAGTGGACACTTAAGGCAGAGGGTACATTTTACTGTTGATGCTAATTCACCATCTGGTGGTCCCTGAAGCAGCACTGTAGAAATGTGCTGTCAGTGGTAGAAAAAGTACTCAATTGCTTTTCTTAGAGGAACGTACCAAATACTGCAATTTAGAACTACTTTGTTGCAAGCAAAAGTACTTGAGTAAAAGTACTCAATGTGTTGCAAGGCATTGTGAGCTTGTTGATCTTAAACCTATACTTGAGTAGAAGTATTTAGTTGCTTTCCACCACTGTGTACTTGTAATGCACTTTTGCAGTACACCAGCAGAGGGAGCACATATATGTACACAGCAGTGCTCTGGTTGTGTTCACATTGTGGGTGGGGGGGTGATGATGAGGGTCCTGTTGCAGCATTACATAATAATAATCCCCAGGATATTATTATGTGTGTGTGGAATGCCATATGTAAAACTGTAGAGAGTACATGCAGGCATGTGTGTGCGCGCATGAGGAAGGCTACTGGCTGTTCCTGTTGCTACAAGACGGCTCTTATTGGTTAGCAAGGTGATATCCAGGCACCTGTGAAAATGTGTGCAAGGGAAGAGGCTCTGTCAAATGCTCACAACAGTTCTTAATTCTTATGTCTTATGTTGTTTACTTTGCCTTGTCATAGCACACCTATTGGTGTTATTAGTGTTCATTTGATTATTCATTCACAAATGGAAATGACATTTCTTTTGCTGATCTGGTCCTGCACAATTCTTAACTTTTTGGGGGAGCCGAGGGTAATCATGTTCCTGCTGTTGGTGGCTCAGCCGTTCTTGCAATTTGGGCTGTTCCATTGCACAGTCACTAGCTGAATGTTAACTACTTGGAACGGAATCGAGCTTCACTCTTGCATTGTGCCCTTAAGGCTATTTCTCTGTTTTATAAGGAAAGAGTGGGAGTTGGGCAGCTGAGCACATGCCCACACCACCTTCCATTTACTCTCTTTCACTTTTTGACACCCCCCTTCCCTACTGAACGGTCAGCACGTATTTCACGTGCACAGACACACACACATGCGCTTGCACACACATGCGCTTGCACACACAGTGTTGCATGCACTTTCTCTCACTCTTTCTTCTGCAGCCACGTAGCTGCTAGGAGACAAGAGCAGCGTGAGCAAACAGGTTTTCCTCTTTTTCAGATGTATTCATTCACACCTCCTTAAATCCACACAATCTCTCCCCCTATTGGGATTTCTTTCCCTCCTCGCCAATTAATTATCATTTCCTTTTAAAGTCATTGTAAAGTGGACCCACAAAACATGGCACAGGCCAAAAAACAGTCTGTTCTGCTGTCATGATGTCGATTCACATGCCTCTGAATCTTGTGACAAACCTCTCTGTTTCTGTTTCTTGCTTTCATACACAGCCACACACACACACACACACACACACACACACACACACACACACACACACACACACACACACACACACACACACACACACACACACACACACACACACACACACACACACACACACACACACACACACAGATTAGCAGGAGACTAATAACCATGAGTAGGCTTTCATGTTGCTGCTTTTTGAGAGTTTCAATTTATACAGTTGCATGAGCAAGGCCTTTATAAATGGACATGGAGCTGGACTATATGGCTAAGAGACAAATGCATATAATACGTATAACGTACAGATTGTGTACAGTGCATGCATGTGTCACTGTATGATTGGAAGACCAGACCAATCATATTTGCAAAAGGTGCACTCTGTCTGTTTCACTGTCGGAGGCCCGCTGCCTAATTCTTACTGCCCCACTTTGGAAAATGAGTCGTTCGCACAACTGCGAGAGATATGTAGCACTCACGGATGCTGTCTGAAACCGTGGTGTGTTTTTTATGAATGCTCATGGGCACTGCTGTTCCAAGCCTAATAATTTCCCACCATGCATAACTTCTCAAATCCCTGCATGATAGTGGTTTTCAACCTTTTTCATTCCGGGGCCCACTATTTATTCAGCATTTGAGCCACAGACCACCATTTCATGACAATTAAGCCCCACATACCCCAAAACTAAAGATTTGCAGTATATTGTTTTAGCCCACAATACCAGGCTGGACTTCGGAAACAAAATTGTCAAACATAAAATGGTCAAACATAAGATCAAAGGCATTAATCTTCTACATTCTCTAGTTGTGTAGACTTGGACTAAATCAGATGATATTTTAACTCTTGACCGTGTAAACATGAAACCAAATGGACCCTTGTGGTCCGTTTGGTTTCATGTTTATGCTTTCAAAGAGTTACATCTGGTCCCGTCATTTAGACTGGGGACCCCTGGAATCCTCTCAAGGACCACTGGTGTTCCCCCGGCCCACTGGCTGAAAACCCATGCTGTATGATACAACATCAAGTGACAGGATATCATATCTGTCTGTCTTTCCACCCTCCCTGTATTGTTGTTCATATTGATGGCTAACGGCAGCTAACTGATGGCTCATTGTTGTGTTGTCAGGGCGACAGCGGAGCAGGCTAGAGCCCATGGACACCATCTTTGTGAAGCAAGTGAAGGAAGGCGGCCCCGCCCACGGAGCTGGACTCTGCACAGGTAATGAACTTCATCAATCTCTCAAATGAACCGCAGATTTACTGGATGGAGCACAATGAACAGGTCTGGGAACTCATCACACCACAGGGGTTCTCAATCCGAGGGTCGGGAGACCCCCAGGTGGTGATATTTTATTGATTTTTAATAATAAAAATTAAGGGATACCATTACTGCTTCAAACTGAGTTTGTTAAGCATACAGTATTAACAAATCAAGTAAAAAAAGAAAATTAGTGATTATTTGGCGGATCACAGACTGAAAAGATTTAGAACCACTGATCATGGACACTTTGCATGGCTCCCTTTTGATTATTACACAAAATGATTGATGATAATAAATCCCCAAACAAACCCCAGTAATTTCATCAAGAAATACAAATAAAAATCAAAGAAATTCCATGAGAAAACAATGTTTAAGTAGTAGACTATGTAGACTACCTATTATCAATCATTTCATTATTTTTGAACACTTTTGTGTTCAAAACATGCTTTGAAAATGTTGTATAAAATTAAATTATAGATTGTCTCATGTTACATAATCAATGAAATGGATTTGTTCAATTAACACCCATGTGAATGTATTGGCTCTCTCAGTGATCTGATTTGATTAATTTATGCCGTCAACCCCACCTATTTTATTTAATTACTTATTACTTATTTTATTTAATCGGGTGGCATTTTCCTTGGCTGTTCCCTTCCCTGTCGGCTGCTTATGGTACTTTACTCTTCTTGACCCTGCATTTCATTTTTATGTTTTGCTACTCACAGGAGACCGGCTAGTGAAGGTGAACGGATTGAGTATCATTGGCAAAACCTATTCTGAGGTTATAGCTTTGATCCAAGAGAGGTGAGAATTCACGGGAATACTTGTCAGTAATTTTTTGACCCCATTACCAAAATTTGGAAATACTGAGCATTACTGTACTGTTCCCTTACAGCGATGCCGTTCTTGAACTCTGCGTGATGCCAAAAGATGAGGACATACTGCAGTTGGTAAGTCCTCAAGTTTTTCTCTCTCTCTCGCTCCGTTTTGCACACTTTGAAACAAGCCATGCTCTGTTTTTTAGTGTTATTATTATTTCCTTGCGGTCTGTAAGTTCGGCCTCTCTGTGCATGTGATGATCGTGTCCCGAAGTGTTCTAGTTTCCTCAGTTGAAGGGCTGGCTGTTGGGACGGCAGCGATGATGGTGAGCGTCTGTCCCATCAGAGAGCACCGTATCTGGGCCTGCTAACCAGGCCAGAACAGCCTGTCCTCCAGGATATGCTGCTCACTACTCAGAGATGCAGAGATGACCTCGTTGGAGGGGTTGAGCCGGCACTTTTTCCAAAATACACACAAGCTGATGCTGAGCAACACTTTCTTTCTCTTTCTTTTGTCGAGTACTACCAAGAAAACGTGTTCTGTGGACAGGCTGCATTAATCAGCCGAGTCCTAGAATGGGGATGTAGGATGTGCTTCCGCTTCGTTGTCCTGGTTATTTTCTCTAGTCGCCTTGATGCAATATAGATCGACATCAGACACACTTCAGTTCACCTGACTGACAGGCTCACAGGTCCGTGACCGAAGGCAGTAGTAGCCCACATGAGTCGGAGGATTGGAACTAAGCATCTCAAGTTATATTTATGGAATGGTCTGAATGATACCGCATTAGGCCTCTTTAGTTCTTCTCAAATACTAGGATATTACATGCACTGTAATACACAATCAAAATTCAGTATTTCTGCCTGACTTATATTTATCACACATTAGAGGTTAAGGCAGCTATGTGGACTTGAAGATCCCTATGGAGATCAGTCAGTTGGTTAGTCCCTTTTATGCTAATATATGGACATCCCAGGTGTTTGCGCCTGATGCTATGGCGACACATTGGAGCTTAGACAACAGATTGCATATTTCTGCATTGGGAACTCCGTATATGGCTATAGTTGAATCATGGTGACATGAGGGTCAACCCCGCCCACCGGATCCTCCCATTATTATTAGCCAATATTTGAGTCTGTACAACCAAATTAGTTCGCAACACAACTCAAGATACAGTATATTTGTCTTGACCATGGTCATTGCGCAACACCTCTGTGTCTTTCCATGCTTTCTATCTTTCCATATCTCTCCCAGGTCCGTTTGGTTCCAAATTATCATTTTGCTGGGGCCTCCCTGGAACAGCCTCAAGGACCCCTGGGGGTCCCCAACCCTGCTTTGGGGATCACTGATTTACATAAGTTGAATGTGTAACCGATTGTGGCTTAAATAAAAACATAATTTTCAACTGTGAAAGGAAATAATTAAAGCATCCAAGTAGAAATTAAACTTAAAAAAATATAGAAGAATTCCACCGTTTTTTTTTTTTTTTTTTTTTTTTTCGCTCAATGGACAAGTGCCTCTGAGACCTTAGTGTCACCCCTAGTCCATCTGCTGGCCATGGGGCATTGGCTTTTTGGTTCTTCCACAAGTACACTTCGTTCAACTGTATTCATTCACAGTGTAGCAATATGTATACAGTACAGTTGTCTTCAGTCGATTTGAGACTAACTTCATCTGGTCCCGGGAATGGTCAGATGATCCGCACTGGGGAATGGTTAAATGGTCCTGAGTGCACATCTGGGACCATAGTGTTAATCTGCCCTATCCATAATTCCAGATTTTCATTCATAACGGGTAACTGCTTGTGACACAGCACAAAGCCAACATGGTTCCCATGCAGTGGATGAGAATGAAGGTTACACTCACCATCATGGGGCTAAATGCTGCGTAAATGTGTGTCAGTTATAAATAGTAGTGCTAGAACTTTGTTTACAGCAAGGACTGAACTCACAGGTTTATCTTGTGCTTGCTTCAATTTTAAATTGGCTGACGCGCTGGAATCTGTGGTTTGCCAGTCCACTGGTCTTTTATTCAGCTTGTCTTTTGGGTTTTGTGATCTCTACTTTTAAAGTAGTATTTATTTTATTGTCACATCGCTATAGGCAACGCTTTAGAAATCTGTTTGTGGCTGTGAAATATCTCATTATTAGTAACTAGTGACTACATCAATTATTGATGATTATTATTGGTGGAGCGGTGGCGCCACACAGCGTAGTCTGATGTACCACACATCCACTCAGACTTAACAGTCATTGTATTGAGCCATACTTGAAATGTACTGTAATTCAACAAACTATTAATAAATATTTCAATTACTCAATCAATTCTCCGGAGCTGCCAGATTAACATTGGTATGGAAAATTCTCAGAAGACAGAAGTATAAAACGTTTGTATAAAGAGAGATTACTTCACCCTGAAGGCTTTGCAATGAAAAGGCTTGCTGAGCTGACTCAAGTATCCCCAGTTTTGCCAACTTGGCGCATTTGTCACTATATTTAGCTTTTTTTCAGACCCCTCTAGCGCCAAAATTAGTGAAAAACTCCTGGCGGAAAATCTAGTGCTTTTTTACTGGTGAGTTGGGGTGAAAATGATTGACAGGCCCCAGAGATAAAAAACCCTCATTTTTCACCATTTTTCCTCTTATGATGGTGGTTTTCAACCAGTGGTCCCCAGGCTAAATGATGGACAGCTGGTTAACCAGATGTAACTCTTTGAGAGCGTAAAAATGAAACCAAATGGGCTCTTGCGTGTCCATTTGGTTTTAATTTTACACCCTCAAGAGCTCAAATATTGATCATGTGAATTAGCCCAACTTAGTCTACACAACTAGAGAATGTAGAAGATTAATGGTCATTTTGATCTGTATGTTCCAGGCGAACATCTAGCGCATTCTAGTGCATTTTGGAAGTGCCACTAGTGCATTTTGGATTTTGGCAGTTGGCAACACTGAGTATTCCTGTCAATAACATTTTAGAGATGTTCAATATTGACCTTTTTGCAGAGATTCAATATTCGTAATTTCCAATTCTGTAACCAATAGCCAATATTTAACCAATAGCTAAAAGCTAACTAGGGTATACAGTTGTGTTCAAAATAATAGCAGTCTGATCAAAAAACTGAATAAAGCCCAAAATCCTTATAGTGGTTTTATTTCCATGCATTGGGAACACTGCACATCATATTTTAAATCAAAACATGCAGAAAAAAGCAGAAATTATTTAATTACTTTACAGAAAATGAAGAAAAATGAACTTTGGGCTTTTCAAAAAAATAGCAGTGTCTGCACTTTACTTTACAAACTCAAATATTTACTGTATTAACTGAAAAATATCCAGGATTCAGCATTCCTGTGAATCACTAAACTAATATTTAGTTGTATAGCCACTGTTTTTGAGAACCACTTCACATCTGTGTTGCATGGAGTCGACCAACTTCTGGCATCTGTGAACTGGTATTCCAGATTTGACAACATTCCATAATTCCTCTGCATTTCTTGGTTTGCCTCAGAAACAGCATTTTTAATGTCACCCCACAAGTTTTCTATCGAATTAAGGTCCGGGGATTGGGCTGGCCACTCCATGACTTTAATTTTGTTGGTCTGGAACCAAGAAGCTGCTCGCTTACTGGTGTGTTTGGGGTCGTTTGATCCCTGGTATGCGATAAATAGGCCCGGCACCATAGTAAGCGAAACATCCCCATAGTAAAGCATGGTGGTGCAAGCATCATGATACTCTTACTATGGTGCCGGGCCTATTTATCGCATACCAGGGATCATGGATCATTTTGGATACATCAAAATACTTGAAGAGGTTATGTTGCCTTATGCTGAAGAGGAAATGCCCTTGAAATGGGTGTTTCAGCAAGATAACGACCCCAAACACACCAGTAAGCGAGCAGCTTCTTGGTTCCAGACCAACAAAATTAAAGTCATGGAGTGGCCAGCCCAATCCCCGGACCTTAATCTGATAGAAAACTTGTGGGGTGACATTAAAAATGCTGTTTCTGAGGCAAAACCAAGAAATGCAGAGGAATTATGGAACGTTGTCAAATCTGGAATACCTGTTCACAGATGCCAGAAGTTGGTCGACTCCATGCAACACAGATGTGAAGCGGTTCTCAAAAACAGTGGCTATACAACTAAATATTAGTTTAGTGATTCACAGGAATGCTGAATCCTGGATATTTTTCAGTTAATAAAGTAAATATTTGAGTTTATAAAGTAAAGTGCAGATACTGCTATTTTTTTGAAAAGCCCAAAGTTCATTTTTCTTCATTTTCTGTAAAGTAATTAAATAATTTCTGCTTTTTTCTTCATGTTTTGATTTAAAATATGATGTGCAGTGTTCCCAATGCATGGAAATAAAACCACTATAAGGATTTTGGGCTTTATTCAGTTTTTTAAACAGACTGCTATTATTTTGAACACTACTGTATACACTGTTGTGCCCCACCTGTTGTGTAATGCTATTATCTGATGTAATCATTCCCGTTCTCAGCGCAGGGAGCTTTGCTTTGCGCCGCCGCTTTCTATTGGCTTCCTTTACCCATGACCACAGAAACCCATCCCTAACAGTAGAGTGGAGTGCTCTGTCCGTATGCTGAAGGATCCTGTCCCTAGGGCTTTCCATTATCTGACAGCCTGTTTATAATGAATAATATTATGATGGACTCACTCAAAGCTATTTGGCTTTGCAAGAAACTGTTCCTTGCGGACTGCTTCATAGCCTCAGTCAATCCCTTATAAGAGACTTGTTAATCATTTAAGAGCATGTTAAGCATGCCATTTGGGTGAAAGACACTTTCACCCAAATGGATCAATACAGTGAATGTCAAGTAATTATCTCCTTTCTCCAAGCGTCATTCACCTGCTATTTTAGCCACCATTCACAAAGGCTGTAATGTCAGCATTTCACCCATAGATAACATGATATGCTGCCTTGAGTCATTTGATAATGAATCCAAATGCTAATTTAGGAAGAAATCAAAACCTGTAAGCACCTCTCTCTCTCTCTCTCTCTCTCTCTCTCTCTCTCTCTCTCTCTCTCTCTCTCTCTCTCTCTCTCTCTCTCTCTCTCTCTCTCTCTCTCTCTCTCTCTCTCTCTCTCTCTCTCTCTCTCTCTCTCTCTCTCTCTCTCTCTCTCTCTCTCTCTCTCTCTCTCTCTCTCTCTCTCTCTCTCTCTCTCTCTCTCTCACAGCTCCCCCCACCCTTTTTCTGATGTTCTATTGGTTGTCACTCTCCGCCCCATCCCCCGTTGGTGCTCCCTCCATCTCTCTCACCTCCCGATTCCAAAGCTAGCTGTGTGTTTCACATCTGTTGCGCTAGCAGCTGCTGGTCCAAAGCGCTAGCGGTAAAGTGTCAGTAAACGGCCAATCTGCCCACCCCCCAAAAAAGCGCCAACCGATATGGACAAGGGGATGTCTGTCAAAACACATGGATTATCAGAAGCACTAGTAGTACAGTGACATTACCCTGTTGGGGAGGAGGAGGAAGCACACACACACGCTGCCTGGAAACTGGCTGCAGTTGCTTAGCAAAGAGAGTGAATCCTTTGGGAGGAGGCAGGAGAGAAGCCTATAGGGAATATAGGGGGACAACCCAGAGGAAACACTTGGCCGGGGACGAGACGAAAAGGAATGGCGCGAAGGAATAGGGACTGAAGCAGCCGTAGGCAGCTGACTGTCCCCTCCTTTTTTTTTTTGAACAGGTTGATGCTGAGAGAGCGGGAGAGGAAGAAGTGGGAGTGGAGCGGTTAGGGAAGGGAAGGGAGGGGGGGCTGTACCATCTGAGCTGAATGTATAATCAGGCAGCTGCTGCCTCCGTCATGTGAGCAGTAGCAGAGCGAGGGGAGAGGGGAGACGGAGACCGGAGGCAGCTTGTTCACTGAGCGTGTGGTGTAGTATTCTGGCCGCAGATGATGGGTAAGCGAAGAGAGATGGAGCCTTGACAGCACCGCAGGAGGCAGGGTTCTGCTCCTGCCATCGCTCCCAGGACACACTGGCACAAGCAGGTGGCACCGCTAACGTGGCAACCCCTGTTCTCCTCCTCCTCCTCCGCCTCCAGCAGCGTCCCTCCATACTGCTGCAGCAGCTCTGGGTATATTTTTAGCGCGGCGAAGCCCTGGCATCGTTGTGCCCGTTTCACACGTTGACTGTCCTCAGTCAGTCTCTTCTTGTTCCATTTTTTTCCCCCCGTTTTGCGTTGACAATGTGTGTGTTTTGTTCTGCTAGTGTCTTCCTTCTCCTCCTCTGCCCTCTCTCCCCTGGTCTCTCTCTACCGCTCTCGTTTTCACCTGCTGTGTAACGGCAGCCCTTTTCTCTGGAAGCCACTGATCTGGTAAGCATGAAGCAGCAGGACTTGACAGCCTCTCGGTGTTGACATGTTGTGCTTGCCGTCTCATCACACATCTTGTCATGCATGTTGGCGGTTGTGTATCGCTCATCATTGATGTAGTCTACTGTTCTTAACATCAGGGCCTTGGCTGGCTTAGAGCGGCTCCCGCCGTCCAAACCTGGTGTCATCCAGCTATGTGCTGCTAGGGGTTTGTGATCTGTCGTATTATAGCTTTTGGCAGTGGCTAATGCACTCACTGTGCCCGCAGTACGCTCCGCGTTTGATTGGGCAAAGCAAGCTGGCATCTCCGCTGGCATCTCTGTAGCCGTAGAGCCTCGCCCCGCGTCTTCAATCTCCATGCCAGAATTCATTATCATGATAAAGGCCAGTGACCTCTGAACTCTCTTTTACCGGCACACGCGTGTTGCTTACAAAGGGAGGGGACAGCGGCTGGCAGTGAATGAAGAAATGGCATGCAAGGCTTTATATGCGAAGGTTGTGCAATTATTGTGGTAGTGGGGTTGAAGTCCACTTAAGTTGAAATGTCTCCTTTTATGTTTTGGAAAATGGACTGCTGTCGGTTTGAGGCTAACCAACTTCTATTCTGCTACTGAGTGCACATTATTCTAATCTAATTAAGAGTGAAAGGGTTTACTTGTGCTGAAATAGAATAGACGGTTAATAGCAATAGAACATGAATCAGTGGTCAGATCCTTATCTGTGTCTTGTCCATCTGCATCTCATAGACTTTCAGTATGAAGGTGGATAAACACCACACTGGCTGCCGGGGGTTGCATGTGATCACGACCGCACTCTCTCTATGTGTGTGTGTGTGTGTGTGTGTGTGTGTGTGTGTGTGTGGTGTGGCCAAACTTAGTCATTTGATTAGCTTTTCCATTATGCGGCTGATGTTGGCAGATGCATTCGTGTCATGGAATAAATCTAGGACTCGGAACACCTCACCCGCTTTGCTAAATCCGTTACAATGTAAGCCGTTACATGGCATGCCTTATACATTGTGTGTTTATTGTTTCTCTAATAACTTGCATGTCCCATTTCTGGTTCCCACATAAAGCCAGTGGTTCAACCAGAGTTTTATTTTTGAATGGTAGAATGTACCTCTTTATCGTCAGTAGGTGGGGTGTGCACTGTGTACTGGCATTGCACAGTGAACATTACCCACTCTCTAAATAAGGAGCAGATGAAACGCCACTGAACTGCTACACGCCTCCGCGCTCTCAAAGCTGCAACATGTGCAGCCCACTCACATGCACACACACACAGCCGCTTCTATAATGTGATGCTCGAGGTCTTTTGTATCCTGTAGCGCAGTGAACATTACTTCTCTTGTGAATGGTTAGAGTATTGTAATTAATCAGTGTGTTCTCCCTCTTTTCTTTTTCTCTCTCTCTCTCTGTCCACAGGCCTACTCCCAGGATGCCTATATACGTAGTCAAAGTGCCTACAGTGGGAACGCCTGCCACATCCCCAACCCACCCCCTATATGTTACCCCAGAGTAGACTGTAAGCCTCCGGGCATGGCCCAGGCCACAGACGCAGCCTCCCCGGCGGGGCAAGTGGGTCGGGGGCCGTCGGTGCCTCCCGACCTCGGGTATCGCAAGGAGATCACGGTCCCCCCTTCCCCGCCGCCTCCCCAGTCGTACCCAAAGAGCCAGACGGCGGTGTGCATGCGCAACGACAGCGTGAGGACCGTGCTGGTCCCTCCTGAAACGGCGCATATGCAGGGCCGCATGGCTCCGGCACACCGGATAGATTACATGGACCCTGTCTTTGTCCGGGGCAGGCCTGGGTCACTCGCTCAGTATCCCCCCATGCCACGCAAAGTCGACGTCTACCCTTCGGGGCCAGGGATGGCTCCTCCTTACGGTGCTCTGCCGCCTCACTACCCAGCCAACCACCAGAACATTGACTGGCGGACATACCAAACCTACAGGGAGTACATCGACAACAAAGGTATTCATTCCCACGCCAGCCGAACCATCCAAGAGAGACTAGACAGCCTCCGGGCGGCCGGTCAGAACACCTTCAGCACTACCCAGCACATTCCCCGGGGAGGCTGGGGTCCCCAGGAAATCCGACGCAGGAGCACTTCCCACGACCGCTCCTACCACGGACCCCCGCCCCACTTCCAGGTCGCTCCGCGCAGCGCCTCGCAGGACCGCATGGCAGAGAGGGCGGCCCAGAGCAGGAACTGGCCCCCTCGCAGTGTGTCTCAAGATGCCCTCACGCACAAGGCCAGGGCGCGCTCCACCGACTACGTCGACCCCGCAGAGCTGGTACGACCCATGGATAGGAGAGGAGGGTACGGCAGGTTGGAACAACAAGGTACTAGACCCAGCAGGCAGTCTATGCCCCGACAGGCCATGCAATACAGGCCTTCGGCTGCGTACGGCAGCATGAGAGGGGCTCCCAACGCCTCCCTCTACCCCAAAGCACCGGAGCCTCTGCAGACCCGCTCCTCACCCATGCTCTCGGACAGATCCTCTCATCTGGGGAAGAGCTCTAGCGCAGAACCTTCCCCCGCAGACCAAAGAGCCAGCGTCAAAAGTAATCACAAAGGCTACGCTAAGCAGCAGAGCCAGAGCAGAGTGCGGTCAGAGACCATGCTGCCCCCTGAGTCGGGCAGAGAGGCGGGGGCGGCGTCGGCGTCGGTGGCACAGCGTTCCGCCTCCTGCTCCGCTTCCTCCCAACAGAGACCTCAGAGGCCCGGCATCCTCAAGCCCCCTCCCCCGGACCCTCAGCAGAGCCAGGTGAACGGGCGGAGTCCCACCGAGGGCGGCGGGGTGGTCATGAGAGAGAAGCCTCCTTCGGGTTCGGGAAAGAACCCCAGCCCGCTCCGCCACCCGTCCTACATCCTGGCGGTGAACGACGACGGGCCGGACTCGTCCGTGGCGTGCTGGCTGCCCAACGACGCGCGCAGAGAGATGCACATGAGGCGCATCGGCGAGCAGCGCGAGCGCCAGACCTCGTGCTCCAGCAACCTGGACGAGTCCCTGGACTCCATTCCTTTCATCGGTAAGATGCTGAGCAAAGGTGCAAAGAGCTGCCGTGCCGAGTCACCATGGCAACGGCAGCCATGGCACATGGCAGACTCCAGACCAGACAGTCTGGTCAGGGCTGGCCAGGTGAAAGTGGTGTCAGTTTAAGTTGCATCACAAACAGTGTTGGGCAGTAACTAATTTTAGATTACATATTACTGTAATATTATTACTTTTGCTCCAAAAAGTAAAGTAACGAGATTACTCTGCAAAAATGGGTAATAAGTAACGCATTACTTTGCAATTAACGCCAAGTTACTTTTTTAAAATGAGCTTGTTGTTGCATGCAACAGATTTACAAACTATCGACAGGTACTGTAACAACAGAGATGTGCACTAGATTGTAGATCCAGTCCACACGCTGCATCCACAGTTATGTACACTACAGATTGCTTGCTGCTATATTTTGTATTTATTTTTAAATACAAGACCTCAACTGTCTTTGAAAACAATTGTGAAAAAGTTTAAAAAGTCAAAGAGGCAAAGAGACTATTATTATTCCAATAAATTGGATTCAGTTCTAAAAAGAGCTCGCTAAACAGATTATGTTGTACACCTCTATTTTTTCAAAGGCGGTGTTGAGAACTTGGGAAAGTAATAACCTAATATGTAATATATTACTCTTCGATTCCAGTAATAAGTAATGATATTACTTTGTCTAAGGGGTAACGAGTAAAGTAAAGAAGTTACTTTCCTAAGTAATATTGACCAACACTGATCACAAACATGTTCAAATCAGTCAAACTGATCAAGACATTATGCTTCTAATCTGAAAGTCATTTGTTTTTGCCTTTTCTTCTAATCTGAAAGTTATTTGTTTTAGCCTTTTCATTAAGTACCGTATTTTCCGGACTATAAGGCGCACTTAAAAGCCTTTAATTTTCTCAGAAATCCACGGTGCGCCTTATAATCCAGTGCGCCTTATATATGGATTGTTTGACTGCAGGTGCTTCTATTCTGTGTTAACTGTAGTAGCTTCTATTCTCTGCGCCTTATAATCCAGTGCGTCTTATATATGAAAACAGTTTTAAAAGGTGCGCCTTATAATCCGGTGCGCCTTATAGTCCGGTGCGCCTTATAGTGCGAAAAATACGGTAATGAATACCAAGGCTGGTTTGACTTAGATCTAAATCAATCTGTATTTATGGCAGTAAACTAGGTAGCTGCTGGTCTGTTTGGTTTAACATGTTGGAGTGAGGTCATATGCCAAAATTCTCCCAGAACATTTTTCTGGTGGTCTTTATGTTTGTAATGTGTTTTTATTTATTTATATATAATTATCTTAGCAGTGAGCCCAGTGTCATCGACATCGATTTCCTGGACTACATGTTGTTCATTGAGACAGCCCTTCCCCGATCCACAAGAAAAAGCAGTTCACCAAACCATTATGGGAATTGTAGTCCAGGAAGTAGTGTCCATGGCACCAGGGACACTGGGCTCACTGCTAAAATCTGAAATATCTAAAACCATGTATTACACACACAAAGACCCCCAGTGTTCTTAATATTCCAAAAAAACTGTTTTTTGAAGATTTAGTCGCTTCTTAAAATTAATTGTTTGGGAACAATTCACCTCAATTACACTTTAGGATATACACCTTCTAAATATTGATAATTAGATGCTTGCTTTTGACTTTGAGAACATAACTGTAGCTACAGCGGAGGTAACAATGTGTAGTTATCGGAGAGCTGCAAGTGGCTTTAATGGCATTGTCTTATATGAACCTCTTCAACGGTGGTTAGAGCATTACTTCCTCCAGAGTAAAAGTATAAAAAGATGAAACTTTTTCTTTTACCTCGAGTGCTGAAGAAGCATTCGGAATTTTAAGAATAGCTCAGTAGATTATGCTGAGGGTGCTGGAATAACGTAAATAGTAAGCTTTTGGTGTAGCATTTTGCTTATGAGAAAACTCTGTGACCATAAGTTGTCACCTGCAGGGTTTACTTTAGTTTTATTCAAGCCTCTCTGTGCTTTTTACATTATAATTATTACATTGAATTATGACGGCGGGAGGGAAGCAATTAAAAAGCACAGGTTGCTAATTACTATTTTTAGTCTCAGTTTAATTTATTAGTCATAGGATTCGGAATGGCATATATTGTGTCTAAACCCTTGCCATTGTTGTGCTGTAGAAGTCAGGAGAACAGGAGAACAATTTCTGCTTCAATATTATATGTAATGACTATTTTATTAATTAAAAACATTACAGTGACCATCAGTAATGATTACTGTATATATCAAGTGTCAATGCTCTGCTAATTCTAAACTTAATACTAGTAGAGAGTAAATAAGTAGGCCTAAAGTAACATTAATTCTCAAGAAGGTAGTTTGTCCCTGATGGCTGATCTACTTCCTCTTTGTTTTGGAAGGACATAGAGGAACATTGTGCACTTTGCAGGTAGATCACATTTAGGAACTAGGGCACAGACGGCAAACTGCACTGTAGGACTATAGTTAGCCCCTCAAGGGAAAAGAACTTGATTTTCAATGTGTTTTTGCGAAGTAAGTGCGCCACTCTTTGACTATTAAACAAATTAAATTGAATAGGAAGTAGTTTGAGTAAGTAAATGTTGTATAAGCTATACGATGTGCCAGTAACCAATTTAACACGGAGTTCCTATTAAAGGCTCATCACAAGTAGTATTGCACAGAATAATAAAAAAAAAAAAGTTTTACCACTTGTTTTCTTGATTTAGTCAGTTTTCGACAGTGCTGGTTTGAGTGAACTAAAGGATTATTTAACCAGAAGTCTTGTCAACTTTTGACAGGATTCAGAACATTACTGCCCCACAATAACCCCCCTACCTGAACTGGCAGGGATGTGTGCACCAAGAGCACTTTTTCTAGTAGTAAACTAGAAAAAAGGTCAGAATTAGCTGTTATATAGGGTTATACATTTCCCATGTCCTTATGTGCCCGGTTGGCACTTTTACTAAGAGTGCCTTCCACACCTGTCATGGTCTGTGTCAAAGCCAAATTCATTCTTTGTGATAGAACGGTGCCGTGTGCCTGAAAATACCACATCAAGGCGACACCGTTGCACAAAAAAAAGTATAAATCGGCCTTAACTGAGGCCGTTGAGAAGAGCCGGCAGGCCAGGTGCGCACAAAGCAGGCAGTGACAGCGATGATGACGCCGCAGCACCACCACACTGGGCCTGGTGCCCGGCCAGATGAGAACACAGCCCTGATTGACCAAGCCTTCATCAATGACCCGTTTGAAAAGCCACTGGTCCTGTCCCTCATCATGTGAGGTCAGCCTGCCTTCTCATGTCCTCGAACGGCAGCCACAGTATTTTTGCTTTTTTTTCTGTATAGGCGTAGAATTTGCAGATGCGGATGTGGACGGAGCACCCAGCTTTTTTGGGGGGAGGGCGGTGGATTTCAAAGCTAATTATTATGCAGCGTATCTGGAGTATTGACACTGCTCCCGTCTTGAAATGTAGCGTAAAGCCTCAGATCATCTGACCTAATGGCTACACTGTCTCATTTTGGCTGTCTTGGGAGGTTATTAACAAGAGATACTTCAGAAGATTCCTTTTGTAATGTGGATTTAATTAGCAGAGCTTCTTCACAGGAGTTTCATGTAAGAGTGGTTTTGCACTCATCAGCAGAATGTTGGAATCTATTGTGGTAGATGGAATGAACATGTCGCCTCTTTGTCGGAAACCTGCGATGAGCAAGTGAGTCTGGATGCCTCTTCAGCATGTTGCTGGTGGAGAGGCTGGACAAGGTGTTGTGGTGCAAGGCTTGCCAGGAGTGGGAACGCCGTTACCTACAGTTGGAGGAACCCGGTATGTTGTGTTTGACATACAGCAAAGGTTGTTTGCACATGGGTTT
Source organism: Benthosema pterotum (assembly GCA_039105355.1). NCBI lineage: Eukaryota > Metazoa > Chordata > Actinopteri > Myctophiformes > Myctophidae > Benthosema > Benthosema pterotum. Next base: position 41,885,849 of record CM076976.1, read on the forward strand.
TAGAGCTGAGGTGGGCAATTATTTTCCCCAAGGGGCCAAATGAGATGCATAAAATTTTGTGGAGGGCCAAGACTAAAGGCTGAACTAAAGTCTGCATAATATTAATTTAATTTCAAGATAAAAGTATGGTAAGACCAACCATTTTGTCCCCAGGGCCATCTATTTATTTAGTATTTGAGCAACAGACGACCACCATTTGATGACATTTTAGCCCCACAGACCGCAAAAGTAAAGATTTCTTTTGCTTTTGTCCCCAATTCCAGGCTGGATTTGGGAAACAAAACAGTCAAACATACAGATCAAAATGTGTATAGACCATGTGTAGACTTGTAATTCAGATGAATATTTTAACTCTTGAGAGTGTAAAAATGAAATTTTCATGCTCTCAAAGAGTACATGGTTAACCAACTTTCCATATTTAACTGGAACTCTCTCAAGGTCCACTGGTGGTCCCCGGGCCGGTTAGAGTCAGCCAAAGGGCTTAAAGCTGAAAGTTTTCTAACTTGTTACCTTTATGACTAATCCCCCACAGCAGTGGCTTATTAGGCCTTCACTGGGTAATGCCTCACACCTCTTTGCCCCATTTGAGAATTGGGCACAGACTGGAAGTAGGGCAGTCACTTTTAAATTTAGCTCCAAACGCCCCATGGCTGCAGAGAGCAGCTTTGTACTGTGCTTTTTCAGTTCTGTGGTGTCAGGCGTAGGCGGTGCTCAAAGAGTTCAGAACTTTCTTGCAAAAATAGAAATCCCCCTTGTCGATAGTATCTATAATTTTTCTTAGCCGTGCTATTGTTGCAGAGTCCTGCAAACTGCAGAGGGCATCTACTTATACTACTGACCATGAACAGAGGCGATAATTTTTCCCCCTCAAAATGCTGTAGCTAACATGGAGGCTGACTTTTGATGATGATGCACAAATCAAAGGTTATTTAATTTCTCAGTAACGTGGTGTGTGTATGTGTGTGTGTGTGCAGTTGAGCAACTCTACTCCAGAGGTAGGCTAATGGTAGCCTGTCCTGACCTGAAATGAATTTGCCTAGAGGGGCGAGGACCGGCGCAGCCATGCCGGTAGATCGGGTAGATCTGATTTGATCTCACCAACCTGAAATAGAAGTCATGTACTAATGTTTTCTGTGTGATGATTGCAGATGAGCCGGCCAGCCCAAGTGTTGATCGAGAGGTCACCTCCATCCCAGCTTCCGCTGTGATCTCTGTCGCTCCGGCCACTAGTGTAGTTCCTCCCAGCCCCACCTCCTCACCCTGCCATGTCATTCGCCGTCAGCTGTCACATGATCAAGGTAAGCAATGACTGTTACCATGGGAACCCCAAGCATGTAAATCAATTCAAAATATATTGTATTTTGAAACAACTGTAATTTAAATGCCCAGTGGTTCCCAAACCTTTTAGCCTGTGACCCCAAAAAAGAAATTTCATTTTTCTCGAGGACCCAAACTAGTGAAAACTGCAGATTTACAAGCTTGCACTGTTGCTTCATGTTGTGCTGTGAACTTCTCTAAGTGACTATTTTCAAGAACCAACATTTATTTTCTATTTTTGGAATTTATTAGATTTTTTTTTTACTTAATGAAAAAAACAAACCGGATGTTGTATTTTACTCATGAAATCTCAATTTTGTTGGGAATCTTTTTAGGAAACAACTAAAGCGGCCCAAAAGAAAACGCCCACAACCAACAATTACCAACCCAGTGTTTGGGAATCAGTGCTCTGTTTTATTAGAAGTTGAAGATTTAAAACAATTTTAAAGCAGTTTCAATATCAGTTTGATTTTACTGTGTGTGTGTGTCTATCTTGCTGTATTAGAGTCCCTCAGAAATGCTATCCTGGACTGTGATTCGGCAAACAAAACCGAGCGTTCGAAATCGTACGATGAAGGCCTGGACAACTACCGGGAGGAAGGGAGAGGGTGAGTGCATAACACAGTCCATCTTGTCGGTGCTCATTTCTTCCTATCAGGGACATGCATTCCATCTTCCAACATGTCGTTTTTAATAATGTAATTTTTCACCCTGTTCCGTCTAGGCGATCGTACAGTAAACACGTGCCTGGCCTGCGGGGCCTCAGAAAGGTGAGTTACTACAATGCGATGCTACAGTGACATGTTAAACTCAACGGCACACGTTGAAATGATATGGTGCAATGTGTCTTCCTGACGGCTTTCTTAAGAAATCACATCACTATTTTGCTACTGTTGTGGTCACCAACAGTAGTAGTTAACATTTTCACACTCACTGATTTTAATTTATTAGGATAGCTATACAAAAGACTGCTCAGGTTTATAGCTGCAAATGGAATGGAATTATCCCTTCCACAAATGTGGAATTGTGGTATTGCAGTGGTTGAAAACCACTGCAATACCAGAGCCCAATACCAGACTATTTTCATACCAGAGCCCACTATTTATTAAGAATTTCAGCCACGGACCATTTGATGACTTTTTAGCCCCACACACCCCAAAACTAAAGAGTTCTTCTTTTGTCCACAATTCCAGGCTGTATTTCTGAGAAACAAAACAGTCAAACATAAAGCTCAAAGTGACCATTAATCTTCTACATTTTCTAGTTGTGTGTAAAAATGAAACCAAATGGACCCGCATGGGTCCATTTGCTTTCATTTTTACGCTCTCAAAGAGTTACATCTGGTTTAGCCTGGGGACCACATGGAATCCTCTCAGGGACCAGTGTTGGTCCCCGGACCTCCTGGTGAAAACCCCTGATGTATTGCACTGATGTTGAAAATCATTATAGTCTTCCTAACTGGTATTTCTGTATCTGTATAATCGCTTTGATGTGACTTTTGAGGTGTTAACAGCATTAGGAAAACAAGGGTTGCTTGGAGCCATCTTTAGGGTCCAGTTTCTACACACGCAGAATGGTCTACTGTCAGGTCTCATTCATTCACATTTCATTTGCAGGCTCTGGACGGGCACAAGTCTTCTGACGACTCGGGATCGAGGCGGGACTCTTCATCGGAGATCTTCACCGATTCTTCCAAAGAAGGCTGGCTCCACTTCAGGCAGCTCAGCACAGATAAAAACAAGGTGAGCTTACGACACATCTCCATGCCCTCATACTCGGCGGTCATAAATGTCGTTCCACACAGGCTCTATTTGTGAGTTTCTCTTTTGTCCTCTACACCCCGTCCACCATCTGTGCAGCGCACTAGCGGCGGGATGAAGTGGAAACAGATGTATGCTGTCCTACGAGGTCACAAGCTTACCCTCTTCAAAGACAAAAAGGAGGCGGTGTCCCACGCCTCCTCGCAGTCCGACGAGGAACCGCAGTCGATCAGCATCAAGGCCTGCCTGATCGACATCTCCTACAGCGACACCAAGCGCAAGAACGTCCTGCGTCTGACCACGTCGGACTGCGAGTTCCTGTTCCAGGCAGAAGGGAGGGATGACATGCTGTCTTGGATCAAAGTCGTGCAGGAGAACAGCAACCTGGACGAGGAGGTGAGTTCTAGGCCAGTGGTGGCTCTTCTACATGGACTACATATCTATTGGTTTGCCCAATAGAAAGGCAAGGCTTCAAATGGGACAACTGGAAGTTTCCTTCTGTCATTGGAGTCTCGTACAGGAACCACTTGACCAGACTATTTTCAGAGCTTGACAAAATCTCTCTCTATATGTATTTTTTTTTTTTTTACCAAATCCATTTATCAGTATATTGATGATATTATGGGGATGAATATTGGTCCGTCAGCAAACGTATTATTAACACAATTATACCATATTACTTTAATGCAGTCTTTAAAACCAAGACGAGACGGCACATTTTTACAATACTATGATATCCAAAATCCCAGACTTAATATCACAATATCGACATAATTTTGAGCAGCCTTGGCAACAAAAAAGAAAGACGGGATTATTTATATATTGTTACTTTTCATAATTGAGAAAAAACAGCTGTGTTGTCTTGGTAACCACTTGCTTGTCCAATAAACAGCAGATGTCGTTCATGTATTGTTGTGGTTACAGTACACGCAGTTTGCATTGATTTAGAACAATGATTAAACTGTTGACAGTGGACTATCACGACCTTGATGAACTCCTGCTGGTGTCAGTATAAGAATTCAGTACAGACGATTCATATAAAAAATACCTAAGTAGTCTTAACTCCAATAACAGTTAAAACTAACTCCAATGATCCTACATCTTCCGGATGTTGTGGACATCGATACATGAAACCCGCCACAGCAGGCACACCACCACCAGCATGAGCACACGGACGCTGCTTTCCTTCCTCTCTGTGTCAATGAATGCAGTCGTTCTTCTCACAGACGCAGGCGAAAGTTTTTTTTTCCCCCCCTGCTTGGGATAATAATAAAGATTGAACACACGCTCATTATCATTGAAATGCATTGGATATAGGATGACCAGACGTCACGCTGTGGACATATTTACTCAGAAGAAAAGCGATTGTGTGACCCTTTTTGTTTTGGGTTGGATTTGGTGCACGAGTTTGGTACTCTGCTGTATTGGAGGGAGGCTACCTAACACGTGTTGCTATCACATCAAACCATTCAGCAGTAGATATTTGGTTAATCAAGCTTTGCTCAATGATTATACTGTACTTACTAGCTTGTCCTTTCGGGAGGCCTAATGGTAAATTTGTTTTATGTCCTCTCGTGGCTTCAGCCTCGGTGGACCGCTGCTGGCCCATGAAACAAGTTAATAGCATTGTCGTTTGTTCGGCTGTTTGTCCGTTTGCCATTGGCCTTTAGGTTTTTGTTTTGTGGTCCGTACCGCCAAAGGCACAAACAGTCAATTCAATACCATAGGAATTAGAAGTGGCCACTATGCTGAACACTATGTAGTGTTTAATTAAAATTGAATACATGTTAAGTGTTCATTTGGTCGCATTTCTTTACCACTCAGAGTTAAACATTAAGGATGTACTGTGTATGACCTTCTAATATTGTCTTAGTTCCAGGAGAGGAAAAAGAGGACACTTAAATAATGAAACAAAATTGGAACCTGAGACCCATTGTTATGGTTGATGGTGTGTGTATGTGTGAACTGCCTATCTCCATCAAACGGTGTGTAAATGTGTATGTGTAAATTGCTTACCTGCGTCACATGTTGTGTTTGTTAGTGAATTGCCTATCTGCATCAGATGTGGTAACTGATGGTCATGTTTCATTTCAGAATGCTGCCGTAACAAGCCAGGATCTGATCAGTAGGAAGATCAAAGAGTACAACACCATGATGAGGTATTATTCAGCATTCTATGTTGCCCCCTGGAGTTCATCTACAATATTGTTGTTCTATATCCGTTTTGTTGTTTTTAACCCTAATGTTGTGACTTGATGTAGAGAGGAAAGCAGTGAGCCTAGTCTAGACCCCTGGTTGACTCCTGTTAATGAATGTGTTTTGTTTTGAAACTGGATTTGTGCTAGTGCTCCAAGCAGCAGATCAGAACCGTCCCCTAAAAGCTCCCGTCAGTCACTCAGCATCAAGCAGGCCTTCCGGGGAGGAAAGTCGGTCAGTCCCCATTCACCCAGAGCTGGAGAGGACAGGAGGGCTATGAAAGGTAAGCATTCTGACCATGTCTTCATGGTTCCTTATGCCGAGGGTATGCGCATGCATAAGCTGAGTAGCTAATCGAGTAGAAACGCAGACTTTTACGTTTGGATGTATGAGCCACAAAGTAGTCACACACACACACACACACACACACACACACACACACACACACACACACACACACACACCCTCAGTTGGCATTCCGGCATAACTTCCAAGTTTAATGATGATGTCATGTGCATACCCTTTATAGATGTACTTTATTAATCCCTGTAGGGGAATTATGCTTTAACATTTGGTCTGAGACAAGTGTTTGTGTGTGTGTGTGTGTGTGCGCGCGTAACAGATGATTCTAGTCCGCCTCGGGACAGAGCTCCCTGGAGAAAAAACATTACAGACATCATGAAGAAACCATTTGAGAAGAAGCCTCCTGCTGGGGTGACGTTTGGGGTGCGACTGGATGACTGCCCACCTGCACAGTCTAACAGAGTAAGTCTGGCAGGGAGAGCTGTGTGAACCAGTGTTTCCACAAAGAGACTGAGAAGCCCCAAATTTATATATATTTTACCACTAGTCCCCACTCTGTAAGATTCTGTGCCAGGGACCCTCCTACAGGGTTCCCGCGGGATCTTAAAAAGTCTTAAAAGCATTGAATTTACGAATTTGAAAATAATACCTTAAAAAGACTTAAAAAGTCTTAAATTTTTATATCTAGGTCTTAAATTTTGCGCAGTTTGTAATTTCTACGTGTCACATTGCTCCTCAAAATTTTCATTTGTCAACCGCGTGTTTGGTTTAAATAACATAGCCAGAAAACGGCAGCGTAAACTTATCAATCATCATCAAGTAACTGATTTCTCAGTTACGCACCGAGAGAACAGAAAACTCTCTGAGTCAGACCTTTAGGTTTATGCATGCTGCGTTTCTGTTGCAACTTCAACAACAACTGATGTTATTGTTGATGCTTTACTTGACTAATAAGTCCTGTAACTGAAAATGGGATGGGTGCGGCTTCATCACCCGTGGCGCGAGGCGGCACGGGTGATGAAGCTGCCCCCATACCATTTTCTCCTGCCCCTCCAGTTGGGAAATGTTACATCCGCGCTGGGCATTACGTTTTATATAAATGGACTTAAAAGGTCTTAAAAAAGACTTAAATTTTACTTTAAGAAACCTGTAGGAACCCTCCTAGTATATGTATTTAACCTATTCAACATTACACATTTCAACAATCTTTAAAATTTTGCCAGCTCACTTTGTGCTTTTAAGTGAGCAGTAGTTTAACTATAAAATAGCAAAACAAAGTATTTTGTATTTTAACCCTGTATTTAAACCCTAACCCACTCTGTGGAGGTCGACGATATTAGGTACACATTTTAAATATAGGGTGAAAGTAGTTGGCTAAAATGCAAAAGTAGATTGGCTAAAATGCGGCCTCAGCCCACACAACCCCCTACCCCTCTCGCATTAGCACCACCTTCCCTGAGCCAACGAATGTTTTGTTTTCATGATTTGTTGACAACAAGAAAGTTCTGGACTGTCTGCAGGTCGAAGCAAGTTTCTATCTGCAGGGAAACAGCTTCAGCATCAAAGTAGAAGTAGGCCTAACATAGAGAGGGAAAAATGGCTTTATAACTATTTTGATTTATGGCTAAAAAGTTGCCTCTATTACCTTTTAATTTGGTTGGGGATCCCCCTTGACAACCACTAGGTGTCCCCAGATCCAACTGTGAGAACCACTTATGTAAACAGGCGAAAAGTAAAAGATCTACACAAGTGTACGATCATTCTTGGAACCTTCTTTCCGCAGTTTGTTCCCCTTATCGTGGAGGTGTGTTGTAAAGTGGTGGAGGAGAGAGGTCTGGAGTACACAGGGATCTACAGGGTTCCAGGGAACAACGCTGCCATCTCCAACATGCAGGAGGAGCTCAACACCAAGGGCATGGCTGACATCGACATCCAGGAAGATGTAAGTGACACATAATTAGGGCTGCAACCATTTGTTTGTCAACTAACCACTGACGTTTTTTTTTTTTTTTTTTTTTTTACCAGTTTCCCACTTAACCATAGTTTTTCCAGTGTTAAGTGTAACAAATTCATCCCATTTTCAACATTTTAATCTTTGTCATTAACAGTTTTCGTGCCGTGGAAATGAATCTACGTCACCCGTTATCATTATGATTTACAGTAACAACTGATGCCGCTGACGTTAACGCTACTTTACGTGACGTTACTTACCGGCGCCGGTTCAATACGATCCCCATGCTAACAGCAGCTAGCAGCGACCGCAGCGACCATTGCTAGACCATAACAAGGGACGGACCAACCCGGAACCAAAAGTGTGTGTCCGTCAACTAACTTGTCCGTCGGGAAACATGGACCGAAATATGAAATATGACTTTTAGATGAAAATCGCTGGCACTGGCGACCTCCAAAAATATGAAAAAGGGCTGGCACTGAGAGAGTTAATTAACATACCTGAACATACCTGTGTGGACATGATGAAGTTCCCCCATTCTGTGCTTCCTAGACATGGAGGTCTGAAAAAAAATAAAATAAATAAGTGTTAGGACCTCTTTTTCTCAGGAAAAAAAAGGTTCATTGTTGCCATAATGTTGTCTACTGGCTTTTATCTACCCACAGAAATGGCGGGACCTTAACGTCATCAGCAGTTTACTCAAATCCTTTTTCCGGAAACTTCCAGAACCTCTTTTTACAAACGGTGAGACCCTGTTGAAAGTGTTTGAGAAGGATGGCAACAGCCTCTCATTTAGTCAGGTTTCTTCTATGTTTCACCATTTCGAGTCTCTCTCTGAATAACATTTGACTTTTGCCTCACTTGTTCACCAGAAAAGTATGGAGAATTCATCGAGGCCAGTAGAACAGAAGAACAAGTTGAGAGATTAAAACAGCTGAAGAGACTGGTGAGCAAGGGTTTTTCTTAAGTTTGTTCATTAAGTTAAACATATTACTGTATATTAAGCGTATTCAATTCACCTCAAACACTTAACATTCAACCTGGTTCATTTTGTTAATAATGCCTTTCATCTTTTGTTTTCAGATCCATGAATTGCCTGATCATCACTACGAAACTCTCAAGTTTCTTTCTGGTCACCTCAAGCTGGTTGCTGAATACTGTGAGAAGAATAAGGTATGACCACAGTCTTAACCAGTTCCGTTACTGTGGTATTCAGTTACATAAGCTCATGCTTGGCTGTTTTGTTGTTGTGCAATGCATGTGTGCGTGTTTAAACCCTATCTTGTCCTTGGTGTGGATAATTTAAGTAAATGTCACTAAGCCAAGTCTCGATTGACTTCAGATGGAGCCTCGCAACCTGGCCATCGTGTTCGGACCTACCCTAGTGAGAACCTCAGAGGACAACATGACAAACATGGTCAACCACATGCCAGACCAGTGCAAGATCGTAGAGAACCTCATTCAGCAGTGCGACTGGTTCTTTGCGGAGGATGGTGACGAAGACCCGGTCGTTGTAAGTCAATATTTATTTATTTATTTATTTCCCTCGCAGATATTTAATACTACAGTATCCAAAATCACATTATCCAGTCTGATATCTTGATATGGATATAATATTGATACTAGGAATATCCTATTATTATTTGCTCCCTATCCGATTCAGATCATTTGAAAATGTTGTGATCGGTGTGATTAGAACGGGGGAATAATAAAAAAGAACGTTTTTAACACAAAATACAAGCCAACCATCAATGCTAGCAAGCTAAAACAGAACCGATCCTTGCTCCAGACAACACCAATGTTCCCATTTGCACCACCGGATAATCAGCAGGAACCCCCGAACATCATACTTTTTTATGGATACCACGTGGAGTTCTCTAGATCTTTGAGTCGTGTCGTATTTTAGAATGGAGGTGTGCGGTCACAGATTGAGGAAAAAAAACGAAAAAAGGAAATTTCATGTTTATTGATCAAACTTCTCTCCCATGCTCTATTTTCATTTCTACTTCCCTTGCCTGACCTTAAAGGGCCATTTCACCCCTTTTGCAGTCATGAACATCTAGGAAGTTCCTTCTTGGACCACAAAGCCATGCAGCCTTTCCACAAAGAGGGCAATTGCAATGGGGGTGGGACAAGGAAGAAACTTATTGGGTGTTCATGACCTCATCAACATCCCTTCATAACTAAAATATATTAAAAAAAAAATCACATCACACACCCCCAAGAAAGTGTTCCTTGTGTCCTAAACAGCATTGTTCTGTGTCCGTCTCATACCAGACCCTGACAGAGCAGGAGAGCACGGTGCAGTCTCAGCCTGTGCCCAACATTGACCACCTGCTCTCCAACATCGGACGAACCACAGCCTCGCCGGGCGAAGTCTCAGGTACCTCACCAGCAGTTCAGGCTCACCTGCAGCATTCCTGCACCTCTAAGCACTGCCAGCACATCATTATGCGCCTCAGATCGATGCTGTACTTGTATTAGAAAAGAAACATTTTTTAGATGTGTGATAAGAATGTGCTTTTATAATCGTTAGTATGACGAATAGTTCTTCCTTATGGCTAAGCAATTAGTGTTTGTGCTTCTGTTAAAGCAGCTGCTTTTTTTTTCAATAGTTTTCCAATGAATACATTATGCTGTGGTTTCCCCCCCATTGGAAAATTGTTGGGAAATAACTGACCTGGCATTATGTTGAACCTCCTATTTTTGATTTACCGTCCATTTCGTTTTGTGTTGAGTCTTTATAATTTTGTCACCCTAGACATAGTATTGTTTTCCACTTTCTATTTTTACTTTTTTCTGTTTACACTTTTGCTTTTGAAATCTTTTATTTCTCTTCGCTCAAGCCATCCTTTTTCCTTTTCCCTCCCCGTGCTTTTACTCTACGTTAAGGTGACGACTCCTTTTCTTTCAGTTCTTTTTCGTCCCCCTTCCTCCTGCCTCCTCTCACACATAAACCTGGCATGTTCTTTCCCCTCCCAAAAAAAATTACAATTCAATAATAACAAACGAAAAACTAACCAACCAAAAGAAGAGTGGAAGTTGTAACCCTTCTGACCTGTTGCCGTTCTGTTGTGTAGTGTGTTGTTTTCTCTCCTTCCTATCTATCTACCTGTGGCTCACACGTTACCCCCTAATCTTGACACAGGCCAAGTGGGCGGCGTCTATCACTCGGTGATGTCACTGATGGACTCTGTAATATCAGTGGTGGACAGCTGGGACTGTCGGAAGAAGGACGAGTGTTGTCCGCAATGTAGCTGCCTAGTCTGCAGAAACCCGCAACTCTTGTAAATTGGTGGTCAGAGAAAAAGGAGAACAAAAAAAGACGAAAAAAAAGTAAAACGAAAGAAAGAAGTCGATGTTTGTCACTTTTTTTTGTTTGTTCCTGTGGTGTGCACGTCTCATATTAAGAAAAAAAAAAAGATAATACCCTAAAAAGTGATACGGGGATACAGAGCGACGCTGCTGTACTTCTCTCTGAAAGCCCTTCTTGCTGTCTCTCGTTGTCTCTAAAGCTGAACGCAAAGGACAAGTAGCATGGTAGGGTCAAACCTCAGGTTCTCTTGTTCGGTCATGTGGCATAATCTGTCATGGTGTCTGGGGGGGGGGGGGGGGCTTAGTGGCGGCGGTGGGACTGAGCTGGCTGTTCTCCAGTACACGTGCACACTCACGCACGCACGCGACACATGTGCACGCCACACACACACACAAACACACTCATGCCAGACCGCTTTAATAATAGTTGGTTGGATTAGTGGATTAGCGTAGTCGACGCATATTTGCGGTTAAAATGTTTTTTTTTGTTTTTTTTTTTTGTACGCCATGGCACTTATTTATTGCCATCGGCAGCCACTGGTTGTTTCAGTCGCCCCCCCTTTTCTGTGCATCTGTCTTATTTTTGGTGTTTGACGTCCTTAAATGCCAAGTCTCCCCCCCGTCCGTCTTCATTCAGCACAACAGCCTACCTTCACCTCCCATTGTTACCAGAACACCCACCATTTTACATGTCAAACCCTGCCTTCCGCCCTTCAAATCACAACACGATTAACGCAGTTTGTGCGGGAATGCCTTATGGTGTTCTAAGCATTAATGTTGTATTTCAGCAATTGGAAAAATAGTAGCTAGACAAGCTCATAGCGCGTCACCGAGTGGATGTAGAAGATATTTGTAGAATCTGTTCTCAAAATGAAGTTCCACATATACCAAACCAGTGGCCTACTTAATATTTGTTAGCTGCAGCAGGCGCAGAACTTTTTACTGGCCCAGTTAGTTGTTCAGCAGCACCACCACCGGGTACCGACCTGTTTCTGTCGACACTCTGTCCGCCACAACACTGTGGCTTTTTTTTTTTTTGCCAGCATCAGGCACACATACACACGTTCATTAAACACATAAACACGTGTTCACCTCAGCTCTCTAACTGAGCGTGTTTATCCAGTAGGTTTCGTCAACCCCCCTCTCCTATGTGACGTCTTTGAGTTGGGAAAGAATGCCTGTTTGCTGGTTGGTTGGTGGCTGGCTGTGCGTGATGCTCTCTCACTGTGACGTTTGTTCTCTGTGACGTTTGTGATGTTTGTCGTCCTCCATGCCGGTTCCATGAGCATGAGCTGCTTGGTGTCTTGGTCGTCATCATCTGGTCGGATCATAATACTGTTGTACCTGCTCCTCCAACCTCTCTCTCTCTCTCTCTCTCCATGTCATCTTCTGGCCTCCTCGGCTCTCCATCATAGAACGCACTGCACCTCCGTTGTTTGCTCCTCTTTGCTCCTCATGATCTGAAAATGTGCCGACCGTGTTCACACTGCCGCTCTCATCGTGTCTCGTCGTCTGTCCGTTCCACTCTTCAACAAGCCTTTTCACCCATCCACTGTCTCTCTCTCTCCCTTCCTTCTTCAGTCTTTATTGACCACTTATTCCCCCCCACAGGCCATTGCCATTATTGGCTGCTGTCATTAACTTTTTGTTTTGTTTTGTTTTTCTTTCATACAGATTCAGCATGTAGTGACTCCTCCAAATCTAAGGTGAGTGTGCTCTCATTTTCAGTATGTTTTTTTTGTTACCTCTACCAATGTTTATATCTGGTGCAGTAATTGCATCTTGAGGTTTTTGAGTTGCCAGAGATATGCACTCTACTGAGTGAACTTTTATTTTAACTGGGGGCGGCAGTGGCTCAGGGGTAAAGTCACTGTATGGTAACCACAAGGTTGCCGGTTCGAACTTGGGCTCCCCCAGAGTCTGTGTCGATGTGTCCCTGAGCAAGACACTTAACCCCTAATTGCTCCAGACATTTTGGTCAGTACCTTGCATGGTTTCTTACGCTATTGGTGTGTGAATGGGATCTACAATCTATGTAAAGCGCCTTGGATTTGCCATTTAACCCTAAAACACTTTGCTTCCATTCACCCACAAAATCCTTTGTGGGTGAATGGGATTTTGTGGGATCACACTATCGGAAAATTGTTAAACAAGCCTAACTTATGTGATGTCATGAAGCTACTGAACGAAGCACCCACCTTAGAAAGAAATATAATCGTCCGGGTGAAAATCATCCCATGATTAGTGTTTTAGGGTTAAAAAGATGAGCTGCTTGCTCGGTATCCTCTTAACGCTGTGAGTCTGTGTTTTAATGCTGTGTTTTGTGTGGTACCTCAGCAGGGCCTGTGGGGGTCCGGGAAGGATCAGTGTAGCAAAGAGATGCTGCGCTCCTCCTTCTTCGTCAGCCGCAAGCGCAAAAAGCCCAAGGACAAGGTGCAGCCCAGCAGCTCCGACGACGACCTGGACGCCGTGTTCTCCAAGAAGGAGCAGCTGCCCGACGAGCAGCAGCCTCCGTGGTCCCCCGACAGCCAGACCGAGGAGGACGGGGAGACGGACGAGACCAGCGAGAGAGGGAAGCGTGGCAACAGCTCCGAGGAACAGCTCGTCAAAGCCCAGGGGACAGAGTGGCGCCACTCCGCTAGCCTGGCGTCTCCGCCCTCCCCGTCTCCAAAACGTACCTCCCCCGCGCTCCACGCCGCGTCCCCCTACGCTTCGCCGTCCCACTCCCCGAGCCTCGCTCACCGCACGGCCGTGGCGCACCAGTCCTCGTTGTCGGACCCGCCTTCCAACTACGACGACACGGTGTCGGACCTCGGCACCATGAACAGCACCAGCTCTCAGGCGTCTGCGCCCAGGATGAGACACGGCAGGCCGGTGGCTCTGGGGCCGGAGGCTCTGGGCCCCAACACGCTGGGGGCGGAGGTCTGCTCCATCACCTCCGACTACTCCACTACGTCCTCCATGACGTTCCTCACCGGCGCCGAGCTGAGCACCCTCAGTCCGGAGGTGCGGTCGGTGGCCGAAAGCAGGGGCGGCGACGACGCGGACGACGAGCGCAGCGAGCTCATCAGCGAGGGGAGAGCGATGGAGACGGACAGCGAGAGCGATATCTCTGTGTTCGTCGGAGCGAAAGAGGCTCGGCCCGCGGAGGAGAGCCGGCAGGAGGCTATCCGGCCTCTCCCCTCCCACAGACTGATTGAATGCGACACGCTTTCCAGAAAGAAAGCCGCCGCACGGCAGAAGACCGACAGCGAGTCGTCGCTGGACGCAGCGCGGAGCGACAAAGACACAAACAGGCTGTCTGTGGCTTTGGGTCCGGCCACGGTTCTTCGTTCTACCGGGAGCCTCAGTTCGTCGTCGCGCAGCGAGTCCGAGAAGACGGAGCCTGCTCAGTGGAGGCTTAAGATCACAGACCGTCTGAAGTTCCGCCTGCGGACGTCCGTGGACGACATGTTCGGCGTGGGCACGCAGCGTAGCCGGTCACCGGAGGGCCGCAGCAGCAAGAAGAAGAACATCCGACGGAGGCACACCATGGGCGGGCAAAGGGACTTTGCCGAGCTGTCGGTGCTGGGAGATTGGCAGCAGCCGTGCGGCGTGGGCGTGTCGGCCGTGGACCGGCTGAAGCCCAAGTGCAGCTCCCAGGACTTCTCCATCAGGGACTGGATCGCCCGTGAGCGCCATCGCACCAGCAACCCAGAGTTCAGCCTGGACCTCTCTGCTGAGAGCCAGGGAGGGGCAGCGCTGCGCCAGGCGGCGGCTCACTCCTCTGCGGAGCCGCTGTCGCCGTGTCCGGCCGAGCTGTGGAACGGAGACGCTCCCCAAAGCAAAAACCTGAGCCTGTCGGCCACCGCTCACCCACACAAACTCTCGGGTGCCCAGGTGGTGCACTCGAGGTTCTATCAGTACCTGTGAAAGCAAACCGTGTCTTTGTTCGGGTTCCTCTGTCTGTGAGGTTTGTTCGTATTTGGGAGACACTAAAAAAATGTTTCGTCTTGGATGTGAGTGATGTCAGTGAATGAGCATGTTGTACAGAAGGTGTTTCTCAGTGTGTTTGTCGTGAGTCCATAACCAGGTGTGTGTGAGTGTGCGTGTGTACTTGTGAAATGAAATGACAGTTAACTGCACATGGGGATTGTTCAGGTGACAACTTATGAGGCATGGAACAAACCATTGTTTAAAAAAACAATTTATTTTTATTTTTTTAATGACAAATGACTTTGGGAGAAGTTGACAACACGAGTTGAATTCCTAATGGGAATTAAATTCTCCTGGTTGAATTCCCAGTTATGCTGAAGACAGAAAGGACCTATTTTTTTTTGCTCACGGTAAAACTGAGCATATGAAAGTAAAGAAAGTCTGAACGGCGATGCTAAAGAATATGAACAGGTTAGCTAAGTGGCTTTAAAAGGTATACTGACATCAGTAGGAAAATAGCAGGAAAGTAGTTGAATAAAGAACAGATTTTAGTATTGCAGAGGAACTATTTTTGTGTAACGATGATGAGGGTGGTCGCGCGTCCTTAACCAAATGAAGAATGTACAAAAATATGCTTGATGTTATTACCGACTAAAAGCTTTAGTTGCTTGTGTTTTTTCATTTCTAAAAAGAGAAAAAAATGTACATATGCCCCCCTTTCTCTCTGTACTTGAAGTGTTTTTATGTTTTCGGTACAGCCTGTGTGTGTGGACTGCCATAGAAGCTGTGTACTGTCAAAGGGGCCTTTACCAAGGTACATTGTGAGAGACAGAGACTGTGTTGGAATTATGCAAATGGAAAGATACTGTTTTTTAATTCATCCCTTTTCAGTGACAGAGCAGTGAACAACATCTTAAACGATGCAATATTTTCCACCGTGCAACAAGTCGATGCACATGTGTGGTTACGTTTGTGCATCGGTCGGTTACTAGTGCAGATTGCAAAAAAAAAACTAAAGGAGGAAAAAGAATGGAAGAATATGAATAATCAAATCAAAAAACATGTTTCTTCGCAATAGGAAGTGCCTCACAATGAACTGCAAGGGTGCCATGTCGTCTTTGTTGAGATACGTGGATATGTTACTGTGAAGTCATTCTACAGGTTATCTTATCAAATGCCGAGCTTCCATTCCTTAGGCATTCCACTATGGTCTTAACATGTTTTATACTTTCAACCTTTTTTTGTTGTTGCTTTTTTCATTTTTTCTTTTTTTTTTGGATTTTAACAGAACTTGAATTTTAAATATTTCTTGTAAAAAAAACAAAAAATAAGTACCGGTAACTTAATTGTGTATATAAATGCCATGTTTTAGCTGCTTTTTTCTCTTTATTTTTTTTTGTTTCCATCAAACTTGCGGGATTAATTCTAAGTACAGTATTGTGAGATCAGCCATGCCTGGATGGATGGGTGGGTGTCGTGGGCAGGTGGTATAGGTACTACTTACTACTCATGGGAGAGATACGCCTGCATATGAGCAGATTTCATTGAGCTGGACCATTTGTACCAATGTGGTGTCCTCTCTGAGAGTGGGAGAGAGGGCACACACTCCTTAAACACTGGAAATAAATCTTCTCAATGGCAGATTTCCATGTTCCATTGTGTTTATTTAACACGTCACCTTCACAGTGGCTCTGCAGGAGGCTACTAGAAGAGACGATCTCACACACCTCTGAACCAATGTCCTGTGAACCAGCGATGGAATGGTTTTGTATATTTCATTTTAGTTTAGTTTTACATTTTCTTTTCTAATTCAGTTTGTTTTAGAGCGGGTTTGCTTTTGAAAATGCTTATTTTTAGTTTAGTTTCAGTTATTTACGTAGTTTTTTCCTACTTTGATTCACTTGTCAGA
This sequence comes from Benthosema pterotum, assembly GCA_039105355.1. Lineage (NCBI taxonomy): Eukaryota > Metazoa > Chordata > Actinopteri > Myctophiformes > Myctophidae > Benthosema > Benthosema pterotum. Next base: position 41,902,515 of record CM076976.1, read on the forward strand.
TATAGGATTCAAAAAGATTAGTCAATAAAACTCATTAATTAGAAAAGATACCATTTAAAAACAAACTCTGCAATAATGGTAAGAAAACTTAACTTTGGTCCATTATTTCCAACTTTGGTAATACCAATTGGTGTTTTAAATATATTGTAACCTTGTATGCATATAAATGTTAAAAAGTAAAACTAAGGTATTTGTTTATAATTTCAGTTAGTTTTGTGAACACAATACAGTTTCAGTTAAGTTGTTTTTTTCAATTGATTTTTAGTTTTTATATTGGTTTCAGTTAACTTTTTTTCTAGTTATCGTTTTTTAGTTAGTTTTTTAGTTTTTTTTTTTTAGTTTTTAGTTACCGGTATACTATTATTATCCTGCTGTGAATGCAACACTACTGATATGTTTCACCTAATATACTTTTTAATGTGCTGAACCCTTGCCCAGAGGCTGGCCACATTAAGTGAATTCCCCCTTAGCAGCCACACCATTCCTATTTGGATCATGAGATCCATGTTCTACTTTTTATTCTGGTGTTGTGAAAGAAATAGTCCTCCTGGGGCATCTTAAACCACTGCCAAGATGGTTTAATCTCAACCATCTTGGCAGTGGCTCAGGGACAGAGCGGACAGAATGGCTGGATGGTAAAACTGAGGTTCCCGGACTCCCCCAGTTGTAGAGGTGTCGTTGAGCAAGACATTGAATCCCTAATTGCTCCAGGTATGCAGGTTGGTGCCTTGCATGGTTTACCCCGCTATCAGTGTGTGAAGGGGGTGAATGTGAAAAAATGCTTTGGATAAAAGTGGAATTATACAGGTAAATGAACCATTTCCCACAGCAAACATGCAATACCCAGAATATACACAAGAGGGCGCAATGAACTAGTCTAAAGAGTCCTCAGTCTAAAGTGTTGCCTTTATGAGCAGCCATTAGAATGGGTATAACTAGACAATATACTGAAGATTTGCAAAAAACGGTATGAAACACATACATTTCAAAATGCTTTATATACAATTTGCGCACACAACGATAAACAATATATTTAATATACATTTGTACATCCGTTGACTAGAAACCTTCACTGACAATACTGCAAAATATTAAACTCGCCAATATGCCAGGTTTTTAAAGTAAAACCTTCAAATACCTTTATTATTGTACTGCAACTGGTACATTCTTAATATTTGTATATTGTAATATAATTCCCCAAGGACAGTATTTTTGGAACACACTGAAAATCTTCCACTTTAATAATCGTTCTCTTACAAAATAAAAAATACCCTATGACTGTCTGGCAACCCATTGCAAATGTAAGGGGAATAAAACAATGGTCAGCCTTTTTAATTTTAAGAAAAAAAAAAAGGATCTGTCTATTTGCTCGATTCCATTGAAATGTGGGTCCCTAGCAGACATTTTACCCACAGTAAGGCACGGTAACTCTAACAACATCAGAGCTCAATTCCAAAAATGACAGGAGAGGAAAAATAAATAATAACATTGTACAATGCATTTTCAAAAGAGGTCTTCGTTTGGAACAACACCACAAAATCAAAAAATTGTGCCGTCGATTCTGGAAGGACGCCATGGACTGCCATCACTCCACTTAATAACAGCCACCAGTACTACTTATTATTAAGACATACTAAACATCACAGAGAAATTCAGAGAAACAAGTACTGTACTAATCATAATCCTGGACACAAAACAGTTTAGAACGGGGGTGTCAAGCTCAGATACAGAGTGGGCCAAGTTTGAACGAACTAACCTTTTAAAGGGGAATTCCACCCATTTTCAAAACTTTCCCGCTAGGGTCCATTTGGTTCACATTTGTACCCTCTCAGGAAAAATGGGTCTTGAAAGAAAAATCATTAACATGGTGAAATACATCTTGGTGACGTCATCAGATGTATTTCATGTTAATGATTTTTTCGGACCTCCATTTTTAGGACATACAGAATTGGGGGAACTTTTTTTCATCATGTCCACACAACATCTCTAAGGTATATTAATGACATATTACTGTAAAATGTTGAAAATGGGTGGTCTTCCCCTTTAATTTGATAATGTCTCAGGGCCAAATAAAATTAGAGAGTTTGACACCCATGGTTTAGAAGGTGGGGGGTGGTCTGATGACAACGTGCTCCTTCACGCCGGATGGTTTTGCGCTCTCAGTTTGGAGAGTACCCTCGATGAGCATGTCGATTGATCCCATGTATGTGGCTCCTTCCACACATTATAGTCCAAACGCAAGGTAGAAGAAGGAACGACTTGTTCATGTCTCAACTAAGTCAAAAACGTGACATAGGAGCAGGTGTGTATCCACCCAGGGCTCCAGGAGTCAGAGAATGAGAGGTGTGGGAGGTTGGGGATGGAAGATGATCACATGCAGCTAGACCTACTGCAGGGAAGGCGTATGTATGTATCTATGGCAGCAGATGGGAGAAGGTGATGGGGAAGGAACTGTTGCATATTGTGCTATAGTTGGGATAGATTAGATGGATGTCTTTGTTGTTGTTGTTGTTTTTTAACCATCGTCCTCGCCATCATCGTCCAGCTCCTCTACTACCAGTATTTCCGGCAGCCGGAAACATTCCTCAAAGTAGTTGACCAAGGACTGGCTTAGATGCTGCTGTGATCCGTCTCCGTGCAGGAAGTGTCCCTCGTCTGGGTAAATCTACACAGGAGAAAAATGCACTTACTATTGAACCCTAGAACCCTAGACCAGGAAAAAAAAACAGAACACCCACCCAGTGGCGTTTCTAAGAAATTTGAAGCCCCAGGCAAAATTTTCCCTTTTCTCCTGTGACGTCATGCCTATGACAGGCGTCCCCCCCCAAGGGATAAAATTATTTTTAAACTAAAGAACCTATTATAGGTGTTTTAAATGTTCAGTTCTAGTTATAGAAGACAAGTATAATGTATTTATCCATATGAAGCTTATTAGCCTGGGATCCTTTTAAAGCATGTCCGGTGCCCCCACGCCCCTTCCCTCATGGCACCCCAGGCAACTGCCTAGTCTGCTTAGTGGCAAAAACACCCCTGTACTTACTGTTAAACCCAAGACCAGGAAAAAAAAAACAGAACACCCACCACAGCATGACAATACTTACTATGAAACCCAAGAGTATGTAGTGAGTGTGCGTACTTCTTGTAACAATTCTACTGGGGATATTTCATATTTTTCAAATGAACCTGATGACTGAAACTCACCTGCAGGCTATAGTTGGCCTTCTGGCTAATTAGATGGTTGATGAATTTGGCTGAGTGCTGGAAGTGAACCATTTCTGTGATGGAAGAGAAGGCAGAAGAGAGCGCTAAAAATGGCCCATAACTCAAATTGCTTATTAATCATCATGGTGTGATCGATTTGAACATCTTGACAACAGGATACAGTCAGTGTCTATCGATGCAGCTTACCGTCAGCTGTCGGGTGGATTATTAGGTACTGTTTCTCCGTAAGAAGACCAGCTCTGTTAATCAAATTGGCCATCTGAGGAAAAATAGAAGGCACGCAATGGAATCCTTCAACACGTTTACTGTGTGTGTGTGTGTGTGTGTGTGTGTGTGTGTGTGTGTGTGTGTGTGTGTGTGTGTGTGTGTGTGTGTGTGTGTGTGTGTGTGTGTGTGTGTGTGTGTGAGTGAGTGATACAGTATATAACTACTGTATTTACCATATGTTTTATGCATGGATTTGAATTTGAGTCTCTGGCAGTACTGGTTTTCAGCCAGTAGGTGTCCTACTCCTACCTGACACCAAGCTCTACATACTGTATCTCATAGCACTAGGAGTTATAGGGCTCCATTTTCGTCACCGCTAAACCCCTTATCCCTTAACTTCTTTGTCTTTTTAAGCTATTACAAAAACTTTTTTCAATAGTTTTAGCCAGTCTACAAGCTCACAATGTGTCAATAGATTGGCACATTGAACTATTTCAAAAAGTTGTTCAAAATAGTAAAGCCCATATTGTATTAACATACTCTACCATACAGATAGACTGGATCATTAAACTACAAGTTCAGGTGGAGAAGGTTGACTGTTAAGTGTTAACTATTTTTTCTTATCCACGGTCTTCCATATAGCTTTGATAAGAGAACCAACTGTACCTGATACACTCTGTTGTCTGTCTTTGGGGAGCCGAGGTAACGTTCTGAGAATGCTGAGGCTGAGATTTGGAGAAAAAAAGGACAACAAACAAAGACAAAATACTTTACAATCGCTGAAAGTAGCCGACAATTTCACAACATGCCACAATGCTATGCGTTCTGAGCTTGTTGATGGCTGTTTTCAGTAATAGTATGAATTAAGCATAGCTTAGACTGCACGTGTTTGATTGAATTGAACTGCCAAGGATGACCGGGGAAACATAAAAGGCATCAAGTTTACAGCATTACCATAGAGTTCGAAATCTGTGATGGGGGAAACGGCAGCTCCACATTTAAGTTGGGTAAACTCCTCAGAATTTAGCAGCATGGTGGCCAAATATCCACCATACACCTAAAGAAAGAATGAAAGACATCCGTGAAGACAAGTCTCAAGGCCTTCATGGATCGTTAGGTTTAGAGCATGTGAGTGCAGAAACAAAAAATGTCCCTCAAAAGTTGTAGTCATGTCTAGAGGGTGCACTTGTACATCATTGGTGGGTGGTTCATGGGCGGATATAACATTTCCCAATTGGGGGGGGGGGGGGGGGGGGGGGCAGGAGCAACGCCTGTGTCGCTTCGCGCCCCATACCCCCCCATACCATACCACCACCATCGGTTACCGATTTCGGTTACAGGACTTTTATTAGGCAGGTAAGCATCAATAATAACATCAGTTTGTTGAAGTTGCAACAGGCACACAGCATGCAAAACCTAAAGGGCATTGCCCCCCCATGCCCATGCCTAGATCCGTCCCTGGGGTGGTTGTACTTGTACAGAAACAGAAGACAGGATCATAGGGATCCTGACAGCAAGACAGCAAACAACCCAGAAAGCAACGTCAACCAGCTTTCCTTACCTTTCCATACACTCCCATTCGATTTTTATCGATGTAAGGTTGTTTGGATATGAGTCTGAAATGAAAGAAAGAGACAAAATAATAATGAAACGTGGCAGACGCAGTCTACCAGCACAAGCATTTGGACTACCATGGATAGTTAGATGGTGTGGAGACACAGCTATGTTGTAAATGCACATCACTGTGCCTCAGTGGATCTATTATTTTATTTGAACTTTTTGTTCTTTACCAATGAAAGGGCATATACACAATTTCATGCCCTCTAGAGTGCACCCATGGCGCATCATCACAACATTTTTTTTAGGTGTTCAGCATATCTGTGTGCGTCGGACCTGAGCGCCTCCAGCTGGTCCCTCTCCTCCAGCTTGCCCAGCTTCCTCCTGACCCGGTGCAGGAGGTTGGTGCCCTGGAAGCCGCTGCCGTGTCCGTCGAAGCGCACCACGATGACGCTGAAACTGCTGACCAGCACCGTGGCCCAGTCCACCTGGAACTGCTCCGTCACCATCTGCCCGCCGGGCGTGCCGTCCCTGACCCAGGGAAAAAGGCACAGTCAAAAAACACAGCCTGCAGTCTCTCGGAACAACGCTTTGGAAAATCTGCAATGTCACAGTGTTGTTAAAGAGGAATTCCACCCATTTTCTTTTATATATTTTTTATCCCATGATTTTGCAACCCATTTTTTCACCCAGTGCCAATTCCTAATGTGATCCTGGGCTCTGCACAGCCTCCACCAACCGGGGGAGGCAGCGGACTGGCCTCATGCTTCCTTCAATGCATGAGGAGTCCAAGCTGCCTTCTTTTCACCTGACAGGGGTGAAAAGAAAGCACGTGGAAGGAACACGTTATTCCAGTTCCTGGCGCATTTGTGCGCTCTCAGAAAAAAGAAGCGTCTAAAGAAATCCATATATCTGTAGTTGAGACTTTGAGTTAGCTGGTGTGTATTTTTATTTTAGCATAACTAATCCCAGTTTTTAGCAGTCACACACTGGTAGCCCAGAGCCATGCATGTGCTGTTTTCTCCACTTCATGCTTTTTCAAATGAAGTTAATTTATTCTCCAAACCACTTGGTGGTGTCGAAATGCTTCCAGTCCATCCTTGGCATGTGCCAAAAACATATACATATACATATACAAATATTTGCTCATTGACTGGTATGTGCCAAATTTGACCAGTCGTCCATAAGGGTGAAAATACATCTTGATGATGTCATCAAGATGTTTCACCATGTCTCTGTGGCTTTCTTCAGACCTCCATTTCTAGGAAACACCTCTCGGGTTGTTGAGTTGGGTTGTGAAAATGGGTGGAGTTCCCCTTTAAAGTAGCTCCCCCCCACACACACTTTTTTTTCCCCTTTTTTGGCCCCAAGGGGGGGGGGGGGTGTAAGTGACCCCCTGGCAACCTCCTGAAATCGCCAAGGGTTGTGCTGCTGTGCATACAGTACTTACACTACTAGTAGGAGAGGATAAATGGATGAATCGATGAATGCTGCTGGCTTCAGAATCTGCATGGTGAGCACTGTGACAAAACACCTCAGGGTTAATGAACAGATTAATGGCATCAGGGTTCAAACACTCGGGACCTTAATGTATTTTCCTACGGGTGGGTGCGTCCATGTGGTACATACCATAGTCGTCTATGGTGATCGTCTCGTATTCGACTTTTGGCGTTTGCATGTTGGAGAATGTGTTGTTCACACGTTCATTTTTCTCAATGTCGATGACCTCTGCAGGCGAACAAAGAACAGAAGGATGAGTGAATCAGTGGTCGAGAGTTACAGATCTATAAGAGTCCAAGTGCTGGGGGGACTGTCATGTGATCTACCAGCATGGCCTGTGTGATCTACTGGTAGATCACGATCTACCTTTTGGGCAGCCCTGAGCTATAGTATAAGACTGTGGTGGAACTCACTCTGCTTGTCCATGGTGCTATAGACGGCCACACTGGGTATATCTGGACCTAAACACAGGAGGGGAAAAAAAGACTAAGTTAGTTTGTTACATTTTCTAGCACCCACTAATGAAAGCCTCAAACGACCCCAATAACCTCGCCACCGCCAAGTAAACAAACCTACGCAAACCTCTCCCTTTATCTTCATTATTTTCAAAATGGCACTCTCAGCTGCGATTCCACCTCACTCCAGTCCCCACGGGAAGCAAGATGCATGCCAGCTTATTATTCCTCATGGACCTGCTCTCTGAAGGTCTAATTAATGAAGAAAACCTATTCGGCAGAACCTTTTACCTCTCTGGAGCGAGTGAGAGCCCCCCTTTAGACAAAATCAGCTCCCGTAGCAGCAGCCCTGACACTGTGCCCTGGAGCTCCAGCCAACAGGGGAGATAACAATGATGAAGTGTCTTGTAGGGAATGGGAACAAGACAAGTCTCGATTCAGGGCCTCACCCCTACCGGTATAAGAAAAGTAGAGGGCACTTCCAAAGAACACCGACGGGCCTCATGCCAAGTGCCCACGAGTCACTGTTAAGCAGTTGGCTTGGTTTTTGACAAGACGTATAAGGCTACTGTACGGCCGATTAGAAGGTGCCAACGATGGTTTGAGATTAACTGATGCTGTCCAAGCCACTGTACTGCACTCAACCCCGACATGACGGCTCTAATTGAATGGAATCTGCTTACAAAACATGGCTATGCCTGTCCTGAGAGAGTATAGTTTACACAAGCACTAGTTTACCTAAGGCCGATGACTTTCACTGCTGTACGCGCAGCAGTACAGCAATATGATATAGGCCTACCGGTAGCTGTAATTTTGTATTAAAAAGAAACATTCTACTAAGACAGAGGTTTTCAACCTTTTAGGGCCCACTATTCTTTCTGTATTTTAGCTACGGACCACCATTTGATATTGATGTTCAGCCTCTCTGACCCAAAAACTAAAGATTTTCAAGTGTTGGTCCACAATTTAGGAGATAACTGGCAAAACATTGGACAAAATAACAACTCTTCTACATTTTGTAGATGTGAGTACGCTGAGGAGGACACTCACCTTTACAGTTCAATAAAAAGTACTTCATTTCGTGGCTGAAGGAGCCGTCCACGTAGCCACACTTGAATTCACAGGACAAGCAGCGGCGGTTGAATGGCGGAATGGTGTCTGCGCTGTAAAGAAGTGACAATGCATCTACATTTAACCATCAGCTCATCTATCGCCAGTGTTGTAGTGGTACTTTTAGAAGTGGGGGGACGCCTCTGAAAGGGGAATTCCCCACATTTTATTATTTTTTTCTGAGTGTACAAATGTGAACCAAATGGACCCTAGCGGGTCCATTTGGTTCCATTTGTACACTCTCAGAAAAAAAGGAAACTCATTAACATGGTGAAACACATCTTGATGATGTCATGATGTATCAAGATGTCATGATGTATCAAGATGTATTTCACCATGCTAATGATTTTTTTTTTCAGACCCAAAAATATTTTAGATGTGAGAAGTGGGGGGACGCCATCCCCCCGCGTCCCCCCTCCACTACACCCCTGTCTATCGCTCATCCTCTCCTCTTCCACAAAAAGTGTGCATACTTTTCAGGACCAAGGCCCACAAAAGTGCTGCACTAGCTCTTAATTTTAAAGACCACCAGAGAGTTGAAGACAGGGGTCTTACCTGTACAGGTGTCGTCGCTTTGGGTCATCCTCTGTGCTCAGAAAGTATCTGCGAAAAACAATACCATAGGTCAAAGATTCATAATGCCAATGATTGCCAACATTTCCCGTGGCCATATTGCCATTAATAAGTACGATAATTTAATGTTAAATCCCCCTGGGTTTTAGCATAATAATAATTAGGACTATTCTATTAAAGGGGAATTCCACCCATTTTCATTTTTTTCCTGAGAGGATACAAATGTGAACCAAATGGACCCGCTAGGGTCCATTTGTACCCTCTCAGGAAAAAGGGGTCTGAAAGAAAAATCATTAACATGGTGAAATACATCTTGATGATGTTATCAGATATAGTTCACCATGTTAATTTTTTTTCAGACCTACATTTTTAGGAAATACAGAATTGGGGGAACTTTTTTACTATGTCCACACAACATTTCTAAGATATATTAATGACATATTAAAATGTTGAAAATGAGTGGAGTTCCCCTTTAAAGTGTAGCCGAACCTCTCCTGTGAACCTAGTGCTCACTGCTTAACACCAGCACCCTGAGCTCACCCTGGCTTTATTTGACCTGAATGCAACGCAACCTTAATTAGTGTCGTTAACACCTTTCTATTTCAAGCCAAAAATGGTGTGGCGTTTAGAAGGGATATTAGGAGGTTTTGTGGCAAAACAATAGAATGTAAGTTCAGAGCTCTATTTGTTTTTCCTAAAGGTCCACTTTGCCAATTTTCCACTTACTGTATCTTAATGTAATCAGTCCTCACTAATGTTCAACATGTTGAACATTAGTGAGGACTACTGTGACTGAACAAATGTCATACTTTACTGGTAAGCCTGTTCTCTTTTCATACAGCAGGTGGCGATACTGCGTGTGAACCACATCCACCGACAGTGCATCCAGGCTTGAAGCAACGGGCCCTGGTGGCGAAAAGTGGAAGTGCAACCCTATAATGGAAGTGAACGGGCTTCATGACGTCACAGGTGTCATGGCGGCACACATGTGGACACCAAAATTTGGTGTCCGGAAGTTGCCTACAATGTTATTCCAATGGGAACTTCCGGCAGTTCTCCGGGTGCTTCAAAACGCCACTGAGCGACTTATATTGAAATGAACGGCAAGGGGGCGGGGCTATCGCTCGAGTCCGTTCTCTATATTTTATTACTCTATGGTGTGAACCGGCCAGGTGTGCACCAGGTGTGTGTATAAAACAAGCACTCTCCCACAGCTCTTGTTTTTCAAAATGGCAGCTTGTGATGTTTGTTGAGGAATATTCTGGACAGAAAGTAGCTCATATCATAACATGTCTACAGTGGATTTTTATGGCACAAAAGCTTTGCAGATTGGAAGAGGATAATTCAAGCTTTCTCTACAGCTGCAAAGTTGGTGAGTTTGAAGTTGTTTAATGCAAGCATATGATATCACAGATGAAATTTCTTGTAATGGGGGAGTAAATGGATGGAATTGCAATTCTGAATTAAATTCCAATTATAAAAGAATTTAGAGTTGCATTGCGGCTAAGTAGGCCTATGTGTTTTCCATCAGGCACAAACTAGACACCTACAGTATATTGGCAGAAGGATCCACCACAGCACAGTAGCCACTAGCTGCTAGCTAGGCTAACAACAGGCAAATGGGAGTATGAGAGAAACTTTAATTAAAGCATTGCTGACTGGTGAGTGACACAACTTTTAAATACCCTATCTACCAACTCACAGCACATTCCAGTGAGCCAACAACGTGTTGTGAGCTTGTAGATTGGCCATGATACCAGGGCCCACTACTTATTCAGAATTTGAGCCAAGGACCACCATTTGATGACATTTTAGCCCCCCAGAACTGAAAACTAAAGATTTCTTTTGCTTGTGTCCATAATTCCAGGCTGGATTTCAGAAACAAAACAGTCAAACATACAGATCACAATGACTATTAATCTCCTACATTCTCTAGTTGTATAGATTTGGGCTAATTCAGATTATGAGCTAATTCAGATTATGAAACGAAATTTCGTTTCATTTCTACGCTCTCAAAGAGTTACATCTGGTTAACCAAGTCAATCGGGCCACTTGCTTTGAGAGAAAGTCGTCTGTGTGGATCTTGTGAAAAGTGGAGATATTTGACTAAATAGACGTTTTGCACTACAACTTTGACATGAATATGAAAGTAGAGGACTATATGACACCACATGTCTTTGGGATTATTTAATGGGTAAGTAGCCGGGGAATAATGAGGACGAAAAGAGCGCCAACATTTAAATGTAACAGCAAGTCAATCAGACGGTTGCATGGCTTTTATTCTGAACAAGAATAAAAGCCATGCAGGGCTAAGGTGGTTGCAGATTTAATGAATGCAAAGGTGGATTTCGGGTGGCAAAAAAATCTCATCCGGTGATAATATCTAATATCCATTCATCCCTCACCCCAAATGTAACGTAAACATAAATGTGATATACTTTTTTATGTAGCCTATATGAGGTGTTGCCATGGTTTTTGTTCTCACTTAAATGTAAATTACAGATTGTCTGCTAAATGTCTAAATTATAAATTGTCGAGTCTCACATGAGGTTTCTGTGTTGATCGTAGGCCAAGATGCTGGTGACGTCCCAGTCGCCGGACGTCAGAGACTGAAGGATGTCGATGCTGGAGTTGGGCTGGAACAACAGAACAACATTACATTCAGTCAATGCTTGTACGTTTGGACCTCGGATATCAGATCAATGCTGCTGTGTTAGAACTGCTGCCTGCTGTGTACCTTTGAAGTAGACATTGAAATGTGGAAGAACTTCCCTCTGCCACCCTGGGGAATGGCTCTGGTGAGGAAGAACTTCAATCCATCTTGGGAGAACAGCGGTGCTTCGTTCTGGAGTGGAAAGGAAGAACGAAGTAAGTCTTAAGAGTGTCTGTCTGAAGTGTGTCAGCAAGTAAAAGTAAGGTCCTCTTCATCAGCCGAGAGGCTCGAAATGTCTTGTCCAAGGGTGTGTAAATGATCCAGTGTGAGGACCTTTACCTGTCTATGCAGCCAGCTCTCGCTCTCGTCTTCATGTTTCTGAAACAAAAATACAAAAAAATCTTTACATTAAAACCCGACTCAAAATCTCCAAACCTTGGTAGAATCTTGGTAGCTCAGCATGGTATACTGTGCTATACATGTAGTCAAAATATTCAACCAAAGTACTTTGTCGAATTGTTGATAGGAGAATATCAACAAGCCCCTCTCTCGTTGGTTCACAGGATTGTATTTTTGAAGAGCATTCAAACATCCACCATGAAAAGGGACGATTGGGATTCAATTTGTTAAGTAAAAGGAGCGATACCACATGACACTACTGCGCTGTATGTCAGAAGTAAAAGTCCTGTACAAAAATATTCATCAAAATAGCCTCAAATTACACTGCTTAACAGTACATCGCTCTCCTAACGTATAATTAACTCATCATGATTGTTTTCATCACTTTAATGTTGCAGTCGATGTGGGACTGATTGTAATTACTTTATCTGCTGCTGAGTGGCTGCATCTAATTTTAGATATGACTGCATGTTTTTGTATTATAATTCAGCAAAACCAGTCGAACTCCCAACACAGGACTCTGGCAATCTATTAATACAGTTGCAACCGCTATATTAATGGCTTAAGTTAAGTTTTAACTTAAAAAGTTAAGTTTTAACTTAAGTCAGAGGTTTTCAACCAGTGGTCCGGACACCACCAGTGGTCCCTGAGGGGATTCCAGGTGGTCCCCAGCTAAATGATGGACAGTTGGTAACCAAGTGGACCCTTATACATCTGTAACTCTTGAGAGCGTAAAATGATACCAAATTTTGGTATAATTTTATTCTCTCAAGAGTTAAATTATATTCAAATATCTGAATTACTTAATTTTCAAGAATGTACACATTTAGAAAATGTACCGGTAGTCGAATTGTTATTTTGACCAATGTTTTGCCAGTTATCTCTCCAAAATTGTGGACACAAAACTTTAAAATCCTTGGTTTTGGGTCCGAGAGACTAAACTCAACATCAAATGGTGATCCATGGTTGAAATACAGAATAAATGGGCCCTGGTATGAAAAAGGTTAAAAACCCCTGACTTAAGCCATTAATTAAGTTTTCATAGAACTTAAGTTAAAACATTGTGAGCTTGTAAGTATATGTTATGTGTCTATACCTGTTAAAGGGGAATTCCACCCACTTTCATTTTTTTTCTGAGTGTACAAATGGAACCAAATGGACCCTAGCGGGTCCATTCGGTTCCATTTTGTACACTCTCAGAAAAAAGGAAACTCATTAACTTTTTCACCATGTCCACACAACATCTCTAAGGTATATTAATGACAGTAAAATATTGAAAATGAGTGGAATTCCCTTTTAAGACACGTGCATGCACACTTGCATTTGCGTGCACCTGCACAACACACACAGACACGCTATTAAAACAAGTATAGCATATTGAGAACGATTGTTTACAATGCATAATTGTATCCATAAAAGTAAATGACATAGGACTACTTTTGCCCCAAAAATATTCTAGATGTGAGAAGTGAGGGCACGCCGTCCCCCCGCGTCCCCCAACCACTACATCCCTGGTCTCTACCTTAGTGCAGACCCCAGTGGTAGCTTCGCACAGCGTCAGGATAGAGTTGTTCTGGGCTCTGTTCAGCCAGTTGACGGCCAGCTTGGTGCTGGAGGCCCATTTCACCATGGTGATATAATATTCTCTCCTGGAAGAAAAAAAAAAACAAGACGGACCATATCATCATCACACAGCCCCCCAGTGACAAGTTTCTGTAGGCTGTATAAAAGATTGCGTTGCCGGGGCTTCCTCTCCTCTCGCTCATTAATTCACCCGCGGTGTGATAGCATCACGGCGCTGCCACTCACCCTATCCTGGGGTCATCAGGTTTCTTCATCACCACGGTGTGGAGAGGACCGTTCACACTCACCACTGACAGGTGTACCGCGGGGTTCTCCTCACCGGCCTGCATGAGGACGACAGAGGAACCAATTCACTGAATGATTGCCTTTTTTCACTAGTGACAAAAAATCAACACAAACAACAAAAAACCTGTGATGACTAAAACCCCCCACTGAGCGCAAGTGTCTAAAAAAACGTCTAAAAGTGAAAGTTTTTTAGGGGTCTAATCTTAGATTAGACGTCTAATCTAAGATTAGACCTCACTTTTAGACCTTTTGTGCTCAGTGGGACCATGATGATGATGATTAAACAAACTAGACTAACATTTTAGTGAGGGACTGTAATTCAGCAGAACTTAAAAGAGAAGTCATTTTATGTTTGGTTTTAGATCTGCTATTTTTACCATGCAACCAAGGGTAGTATCAGACAACATCGTGACAACATCAAGGCCAGTCGAAACGCATTTCTGTCAACAAAATCAACTGTAGTTTTAGTCTTATGACATTTATTTCACTAAAACTAGACACAAAAGGGTGCACCCGCTGTCCTAATGGTCCGGGAGCATGCCATATACTGTATAGGCTCTGGGCTGACAGCACGTCGCGTGTTCGAGACCCGTTCATGACGATCCTTGCTGTATGTCTCTCCCCCTCTTTCCTGTCTGACTTCACTGTAACTCTCAGTAAAGGAGCACAAACTTGACCAAAAGTTAAGCATTTCAGACCAGTATTATACAACTAAAACTGAATGGAATTTTATTTAAAAAGCTACATCAAACAACATCAAAATGTTCCGTTCACCGGTCACATTGATCACAGGTCACAGTACATCTGATGCCGGTGGCACTGTGTACCTAAAATAGTAGAACAAGGTTGGAGGTTGGCTAAAATAGAAGACCTACAAGGTTGGATGTTGTTAAAATAGTAGAAGTAGAATGTTTGTAGGTTAGGTTAGCTATTTCTGCGTCTATTTCATGAACCATAGGAATGGTGCTTCCTCAAGGCAGTGGCGTTTCTAAGCAATTTGGAGCCCTAGGCAAGATTTTCCCTGGAGCTCCCCTTACCAAATGGACCCTTACGGGTCCATTTGGTAAGGTGGGGCTCCAAGAAAAATCTGTAAAATGGTGCCCCCAAGAGATAAAATTATGAACTATTTTTTAACCTAAATATATTTTAAATGTTCAATTCTAGTTGTAGAGGACAAGTATAATGTATTTATCCATATTAAGCTTATTATCCTGGTATCCTTTTAAAGCATGTCTGGTGGTCGCCCCCCTCCCCTCGCCCCATGGTGCAATGGGGCAACTGCATAGTATGCCTAATGGCAAAAAGGCCCCTGCCTCAAGGCAACTAGATATAAAAACAAGACCTGCCTTGGGGTAGTGGTACTCCTGGGCTGAGGGATACGGGGAGCCTGTGAAGATGGGGAGCTCCATCTTGGGCACCAGAGTGTCATTGATGGTGGCGTAGGCCAGCCACTGGCCATCAGGGGACCACCAGTGGGCGATGTTGGTCTGAAGAATCTCCTCTGTGGAGAAAAGGAAAAAGGTGTAAGGCAGTTGTTCTCAACCTTTTTTGATACCAGGGCCCACTATTTATTTATTCAGCATTTGAGCCTCAGACCACCATTTGGGGACATTGTATAGCCCTACTACAAACCCCCAAACTAAAGATTTATTTTGCTTTTGTCCACAATTCCAGGCTGGATTTGAGAAACTGACCAAATGACCATTAATCTTCTACATTCTCTAGTTGTGTAGACTTGGGCTAATTCAGATGGTGAATATTTTGACTCTTGAGTGTAAATGGACTCTTGCGGGTCCATTTGGCTTCATTTGTACGCTCTTTAAGAGTTACATCTGGATAACCACTTTCCATAATTTAGCCTGGGCCACCTAGAATCCACAATCCAGTAACCAGTGGTGTAAGGTATCCAAGCCTAACAAATCTCATTACTGAAAGCTTTTCTTTTTTATTTTTGTTTTTGTGGAAGATGCAATTTTATTCTTTATCGATGTTTACACTTTTTACAGTTAAAATATCACTCCGGATATACTGTGTGCAGTGTTGCCAACTTGGCGCATTTGTTACTTTATTTAGCTTTTTTCCCAGACCCCCCCTAGTGAAAAACCCCAACCATTTGGTAACCAAACGGACCCTTATAGATCTGTAACTCTTGAGATCGTAAAATGAAACCAAATGGACCCTTACCGGTCCATTTGGTTTCATTTTAGGATCTCAAGAGTTAAATTACATTCAAACATCTAACTTACCTTTTCCAAGAATCTACACATTTTCAGAATAAATCGTGGGCCCTGGTATGAAAATGGTTGAAAACCCACTGCTCTAGCGCATTCTAGTGCATTTTGGAAGTGCCACTAGTGCATTTTGGATGTTGGCACTTGGCAACACTGACTGTGTGTACTGTATGGTCGGAACACAACATAGGTTTGTGGGGAGAATCAAGTATGTTTGTCTAAAAAATATATTTTGTTGTTTACTTGATTTAATAAAACCCTGCAAGTACTACTGGTAGACCAGATGTACAGTACATGCATGCTGTTTTGTAGCCTGCAGCTCCCTTATTTAATTGTCAAAACTTTGGCTGTAGACCAAACGTAATTATAAGGTAGGTGCATGTGGGTGCGTGTGCCGTGCGTGCATGTGCGCATGCATCTGTGTGTACAGTACACATACTGTAGTGTGTGTGATTGTCGCAACCTCACATCCTGCACAAATACAAATGAAGACATCTTTCATGTGACCTAATTTAAACAGACACAAGTTTAGCAGGGAGCGGCAGCACGCTTGTCTGATTTATTGTTCTGTTTACTGCACTGTCACTGCAGAAACAGAGAGATGTCTCGTCTTATTTAACGTTGACAGTGTGAATTATGTTTAGGCGGGTCAAACACAGTTCATTCCTCTCTCTGGATCGACATCATGTTTTGTCATTTATCATCAAGGAGAAGCAAAGAATTAAGTGTAGTAGATACAGTAGATGCTCATGACTACTATTGTCCTTTGCATTGGGGAAGCATTACTCTCCATCGTATCATTAATATAGTCGCTACACTGTGGTGTATTTGGTGGTGTTGGTTGTTGTTGTTATTTGCTGGGGTTGGTCAACTCCTCCAGCAGGATGAAATATTTAAAGCTGAGAGAGTCACAGTGAAACGAAAAACCTGGTTGTGGTGTACAGTATGCGTTCTACTATCCTCCATGCTTCTCTTTGTTTTGAGGGTGTTGGTCTTTGGCAAATGCAATTTACCTGCAGATTTGTTGTTATCCAGCAGGGGGCAGAAGAGATCTGCAGAAACCCGCATGACTAGATCACTTTTAACATGCCAGACAGTGGTTTTCAGACGTTTTCTATTATCAGGGCTCATTATTGTCTCCACCAGGCCGGAGGCATGGTGGAGAATATGTTTTGCCCTCCGTCCGTGTGTGTGTGTGTGTGTGTGTCAGTCCGTCTGTTACCAGGAAATCTCCGGCGCCGTTAACCCGATCGATGCCAAAATTTGCACACACACTCCCTGGATGCCAACGATGAATCTCTACACCAAAATTTCCAGAAGAGCCCATCATAGCGCCACCAGGAGGCAGATGCTTGCATTTCTTGGGGCAAAAATCTGTGTGTGCGTCCGTCTGTTACCAGTTAATCTCCCTAACCGTTAACCCAATCGATGCCACAATTTGCACACATACTCGCTAGATGCCAACCATGAACCTCTGCTGCAAGTTTTCCACAATGGCATATTATAACGCCACCAGGAGGCCGATTAGTGGCATCTTTTTACAAAAAAATGTGTGTGTGTCTGTCTGTTACCAGCTAATCTCCCAAACCGTTAATCCGATCGATGCCACAATTTGCACACACACTCCCTGGATGCCAACCATGAACCTCTGCCCCAAAGTTTCCACAACGGCATGTTATAGCGCCACCAGGAGGCCGATTTTTGCCATCTTTTTGCAAAAATATATGTGTGTCCCCGTCTGTTACCAGCTAATCTCCCAAACCGTTAACCAATCGATGCCACAATTTGCACACACACTCCCTGGATGCCAACGATGAATCTCTACTCCAAATTTTCCAGAAGAGCCCATCATAGCGCCACCAGGAGGCAAATGCTTGCATTTTTTGGGGCAAAAATCTGTGTGTGCGTCCGTCTGTTACCAGCTAATCTCCCAAACCGTTAACCCAATCAATGCCACAATTTGCACACATACTCCCTAGATGCCAACCATGAACCTCTGCTGCAAGTTTTCCACAACGGCATGTTATAACGCCACCAGGAGGCCGATTAGTGGCCTCTTTTTACAAAAAATTGTGTGTGTGTCTGTCTGTTACCAGCTAATCTCCCAAACCATTAACCCAATCGATGCCACAATTTGCACACACACTCCCTGGATGCCAACCATGAATCTCTACTCCAAATTTTCCAGAAGAGCCCATCATAGCGCCACCAGGAGGCAGATGCTTGCATTTTTTGGGGAAAAATCTGTGTGTCTGTCCGTCTGTTACCAGCTAATCTCCCAAACCGTTAATCCGATCGCTGCCAAAATTTGCACACACACTCCCTGGATGCCAACCATGAACCTCTGCTCCGAATTTTTGGCCAGGGCCTATTATAGCACCACCAGGAGGCCGACTTTTGCAATTTTTTGGCAAAAATCTGTGTGTGTGTCCGTCTGTTACCAGCTAATCTCCCAAACCGTAAACGCAATTGATGCCACAATTTGCACACACATTCCCTGGATGCCAACCATGAACCTCTGCCTCAATTTTTTCACAACAGCCTGTTATAGCGCCACCAGGAGGCTGACTTTTGCAATTTTTGGGCAAAAATCTGTGTGTGTGTCCATCTGTTACCAGCTAATCTCGTAAACGCGATTGATGCCACAATTTGCACACACATTCCCTGGATGCCAACCATGAACCTCTGCTCCAAATTTTTGGCCAGGGCCTATTATAGCGCCACCAGGAGGCCGACTTTTGCATTTTTTTGGCAAAAATCTGTGTGTGTGTCCGTCTGTTACCAGCTAATCTCCCAAACCGTAAACGCGATTGATGCCACAATTTGCACACACATTCCCTGGATGCCAACCATGAACCTCTGCCTCAAAATTTTCGCAACGGCCTGTTAGAGCGCCACCACGAGGCCGATTTTTGCCATCTTTGTGCAAAAATCTGTATGTGTCCGTCTGTTACCAGCTAATCTCCCAAACCGTTAACCCGATCAATGCCAGAATTTACACACAGACTCCCTGGATGCCACCCATGAACCTCTGCTCCAAATTTCCAACTCTGTTATAGCGCCACCAGGAGGCCGATTTTAAAAACATGACGAACAGCAGGCAATTTACATAAAATCTTTAACACGCTAAAATACTAGGCTGAGAAAAATATTCTCTCTAGTATCCACTCTTTTCACAATGGCTTGTTACAGCGCCACCAACAGGTGAACATTTGCAAAACACATTTTTGGACAAAATGCCTCAAATCATCTAAATGCTAAAGCCATACGAAGAAATGGAACCCTTTTAACATTGGCATATTATAGCGCCACCAGGAGGCCACAACCTGAACTGGCCTGGTGGAGACCTGTGCCCAGAAGGGCACTTTTCTAGTTTATTCAGCATTTTCAGCTACGGACCCCCATTCATGGTCTGAGAGTTAAAATCTCATCAACCTTGATGAGATTTTATCCTCTTAGAACAAAAAATAAACGATATGTTGTGTTTGTTGACACAATTCCATGCTGTTGGCACATGGTGATCAAAAGGGCAATTCTTCTGCATTCTCTGTAGTTGTGTACATTTCTTGTACAGATGTAACTCTCAACAGCATAAAATAAAAACAAATGGGCCTATACAGGTCCAATTGGTTTCATTTTTCACTCTCGAGAGTTAAAGGGGAATTCCACCCATTTTCAATTTTTTCCTGAGGGGATACAAATGTGAACCAAATGGACCCTAGCGGGTCCATTTGGTTCCACTTGTACCCTCTCAGGAAAAAGGGGTCTGAAAGAAAAATCATTAACATAGTGAAATACATCTTGATGATGTCATCATCAGATGTATTTCACCATGTTAATGATTTTTTTCAGACCTCCATTTTTAAGAAATACAGAATTGGGGGAACTTTTTTATCATGTCCATACAACATCTCTAAGGTATATTAATTAACAACATATTAAAATGTTGAAAATGGGTGGGTTCCCCTTTAAAGATCCATAAGACTCCCTGGCAGGGGTCCAATTGGTTACCAAAACTCCATTAATTAGCTGTGGACCACCCGGAACTGTGCCAAGGACCACCGGCGGTCCCCGGAACACTGGTTGAGAACCACTGAACTTTAGAATCTCTACTCGTAGCTCAATGCGAATCAGGCCAGCCTGTTCTTTTGATGCATCACACACACACACCTCAATAAAACGAGTGAAGCCTTTGATGTTTGATATGGTGTCAGTTGTCTGTGCAGCAGCAGCAGCAGCAGTGAGTGTTCACAGAATGTATGCCCACAGAAAATGAGCCATGCTTAATTAAAGTGTGTGACCCAGAATGAGGTCGGCATGTACTGAAGGGCATGGCGACAAGAGTACAGCCCTGCTCTAAAACAGACTATAGTGGGCTACTAACAGGACAGGGTCGGACTAGCTATAGGTGTAGTGTACCAGGAGCTGTCCCGGTGGGCCGCGGCCGGCCATAGAGGGCCGCTATGTGGTCAGTGGTGCTTAAAAAATTTGAGCCACGGACCACCATTTTGTGACATTTTGGCCCCACAGACCCCAAAACCCAAATATTTTTTTCTGTTTCATCTACAATTTCAGGATAGATTTCAGAAACATAACAGGCAAACCTAGATCTTAGTTGTGTGGATTTGGGATAATTCAGATGAATATTTTAACTCTTGAGAGTGTAAAAATGAAACCAAATGGACCCTTGCGGGTCCATTTGGTTTCATTTCTACGCTCTCAAAGTGTTACATCTGGTTACCAACTGTCCATCATTTTTACGCCCTCAAAGAGTATTTTTTTTACGCATTTTTATGCTCTCAAAGGGTTACATCTGGTTACCAACTGTCCAAAACCCAAAGATTTTTTGTTTTATCTACAATTTCAGGACAGATTTCAGAAACATAACATGCAAACCTAGATCTCTAGTTGTGTGGATTTGGAATAATTCAGATGAATATTTTAACTCTTGAGATCGTAAAAATGTTGCGGGTCCATTTGGTTTCATTTTTACGCTCTCAAAGAGTTACATCTGGTTACCAACTGTCCATCATTTATCTGGGCAACCCTCTCAAGGACCACTGGTTGAAAACCACTGCTTATATTATTTATGTTGTGGTGCAAAAGTGGCGGTGTTAGGGATTGTTTGTTTTTGAGCTGACAGAGTTTGTGCTACCCGCACGCTGGTTGTGGTAGGCTAGTCTGGGCCAAATTTACACACACAAAAAAAATGACCGGGCCGAATATTATTATGTCCCAATCCAGCCCTGGCGACTAAGTATACGGCGCTCTCAGTGCCAGTACTCGAGACCAACTATATAAAGTTGCTCTGTCAAATTAGCCTGCTTTTAAAGCTAGTTGGGGACTCCACTCTCAGATGAGCTCTGGGAAGATGGTAAATGGTGCATTTATATTGCACCTACGTATATCCAAAGCGCTTTACATAAGTTGTGCATCACATTCACCCATTCGCACACACATTCATACACTGTTAGTGGAAGAAACCATGCAAGGCACAACCAGCACATCAGGAGCAATTAGTGGTTAAGTGTCGTTCTCAGAGTTAGTGTAGTGTCGATGTGTCGACACTAACTCTGGGGGAGCCCGGGTTCGAACCGACAACCTTGCGGTTACCATCCAGTAACTCTACCCCTGAGCCACCGCCGCCCCTGGCCTTGTAGAAGTTAAAGGGGAATTCCACCCATTTTCAATATTTTACTATGTCATTGATGTACCTTCAAGGTGTTGTACTGGACTTGATGAAAAGGTTCCCCCATTCTGTGTTCCCAAGAAATGGAGGTCTGAAGAAACCACTAACATGGTGAAACATCTTGATGAAAATACATCTTCATCAAGTTGTATTTTCACCATGTTAATGGATTTCTTTGAACGCTTCTTTTTTATGAGAGCGTACAAATGGAACCAAATGAACCCGTTAAGGTTCATTTGGTTGCATTTGTACACTCTCAGAAAAAAACACAGAATCCATTATTCCCAATTTAAGATTGCATAACATATTCCCGGATGTCTTCTTGCATTGTGACATTGTAACACAATAGATGCAATCATGCAAATCTCCTTCACAGGTTTGTCCTCTGCCCCCAGATGCAAAGATATTGGATTAAGATATTTGAGACATTGTCTGACATTCCCTGATCCTGTACTTATTATTTAAAATACTGTAAAAAAGAGGAAGCGTCTACATTTAAACATTGGCTGAATGAGACTGCTAGCACATTACATCAGAGAATGAGGTGTTTCTTGAAAAACATAAGATTTGGCTGCCCCTCGTCCATTATTTGAGCAGAACTAACTAAACAAGATGCCACTGATGTTGATGATTTATTGTAAGGTGTTTTCCAGGAACATTTTATCATAATATTGTAGTGGTGTGCAATGTCACAGAATAGTATGGGTGGGAGGGTCATTATCCTTTTTTGTTGTTTTTTGTTTCTATAAAAAAAAATCAAGTAATTTGTGATCATTCTTGTGACCAGTTTGTATAATCTGTTATCAACTAAAACTTACCCATATTTGTAAAAAAAAAAAAAAAAAAGCTTTTAAAAGTTTTTTTTTTTAAATGCAAAATTCAAACGTATTTTTTTATATTAATGTACCGGTAACTCCAAACATTTTTTGTAGCCATAACACCACCATTTCTCTGGCATTGTGAGTTCACAAGTTAATATCTGTCCAATTCTAGTACTATTCTACTATATTTTAATATGCGGCTTGAAAAAATCCCCCCCTTCCCCCAGCAATCTGGCTAGGAGAGACAGAGGGAAGTAAACAGCAGCTGCCCAGCAGGACTCTGTACAAACAGAATGATTTTTGTACCTGTATAGATTGCCCACATGTCGCGTTTGCAAATGAAACACCACCTCGTCCGTTCATGCTCAAAGCTCATCAAACAGAGAGAGGCTACACTAAATTGCAAGTCATGGTGGAAGAACACTTAATATTTCTTTATATGAGACCAATCCAGTGGCTTCTCATTCCCACTGTGAAGCTACATGTACACTTTAGACAACTTTGACATACTGTACGACACGCTGGGAAGAAAGACAATTACCGGTAATATCCAACAAGACACATCGTGCAACATAGAAACTGAAACCACATACATAATTTTACAGTTGATGACAGACGAGATGTTTGACTGCAATATCAATATTCAGTAAACCTACGGTATATGATCAGATTTGAGTAGATTTTCAGGACACTATGCAGCCTTCAATTCCTTACTGTATACTCTATATTGTGCTGGTCAGAGTAGAGCATGGTCACCAAATTGAGAGAAGACCCCTATTCTACGGCTGGCAGTGAGGGACATCATACTGAATCACAGGAGGCAGTCAGTGTTTTGACATAGGATTGGCACTTTCACCTACAGTATATGATGGAAAGACAGGCTCTGCTCCTGGCCTGAAGACTATAGGGCCCGTTACACATCGTGTAAACACCCGTTACACATAATTTGAGCATCTAGCATTGGGGAAGTGGTGTTTTCACACTAAATGCGTGGCTTGTGATGTGTGGCTTCCTTCAATCACAAAATATGAATCCCTCTTGTTCTTTTTAAGCAGCAAACTGAAATGACCGCTACAGGCCCAACACTGCAAGCCATATCATATAATGATGGAATGTTACACACCTGCATTCAGTTAATTGCATCAGCTGTACAGGTCGGGTCAGATTAGATAACAGCGCAACCACTTCAATTAAACCATCCTTCACAAAAGGATGTTCAGGGCAGCCTATACAAGGTAAGGGCAGTTGCAAGTTATCAACCAGAATAATAAAACCAAATGCACAATAATAATTTATTAGTGTCCATTTGTTTTTTATTATGGCTGAGTCTTTTCAGCTATGAACTCACAGTGGTCGAGAACAGACTACTCGTTGACACTTCAGCACTTAAATAAAGCAGTGCACGCAAGAAATAATAAATAAATCAAAATATGTTGGCCTTTGGGCTTTGGTATATACAGTAGATATAAAAAAGTATCTGGTACCCTCCAAAAATTATAACATAGGCTAAGCTATCTATAACTTGTATAGGCTACGTAAAATTAAGAGTGGGCTATTATTCATACAATATCATGGCATTCGCTTCTGCTGTTTACAGAAAAATCAATAAATAATAACGAGATGAAGTGAACTGATGCCAGCTGCTTCATGGACAGCTCCAAGGTGCATATGCCCCTATAAGTCTGCCTATTAAGTTAGTGGGTGCTTGCTAACCCTAACCCTATATATCTATTTCCCCAAAACATGCCCATGGTCACACCTCCTGCTACCAATAACGGTGTCGGCATAATAAAAATAGAGGTCGTCGGACCGTATCAGGACACGAAAATACCAATTAGGGATTTGGAGAGCTTCATTTATGGGCAGCGGGAGCCATAGTTCTTCATAATACGGCATGAATAACTACTTTTCATTCATGGGAGCAGTAGTTTACAACCTGTAGGAAATATTCTAATCAAATATTTGAGCCTTCTAATCTTCAAGGGATATTCCTGGTGACTACCAAAGCCAGTGTTGGGAAAGTTCTCTTTTTTTCTGAAATAGTTCAGTTCATAGTTCATACATTTAAAAACGAACTAGTTCCGTTCATAGTTCATTGTTGAATTTTTAGAACTAAAGTTCTTGGTTCCAAAAAAAGAACTATTATAGTTCTTTTTCGTTCTTTTTTCCCCTCCCTCTTTTTTTTTGTTCAAAATGGTTGCAGCCCAAAGCCATATACAACTGAAGATGTCCTTAGTTGATTTGTGAAGATTTTATTATGAAGGCGCTCAGTTCAGTCCAGCCCTGTGCATCTCTGTGTGCTGAAAATAGAGCAGAAAATATCAGCAGAAATAGAGATCAACAAGCTCAAAGTGCGTCACTGAGTTTGTAGATCTGCTCTATTTTCAGCTCATTCGGTCTCACTCTTGAACAGGGCTCAATGCTTAGCATTTTTCCAAGTTGGCTACTATTTTACAATATCAATTTATTAACATAGCCAGGTCGACTGAAAGCCCCAGTGATTCAGCTGTCTCAAAAGGTGGGGGCGTGGCACATGGTTTATGGCTGAACCACTGCTGAACCAAAGGTGAAAGTGAAAGTGTGAGTGTTAACACACTACTGACATGGTGGGGAGACAATATATAGCAGAAAATGCATTTTGGAGTGATGTATATAGGTGAACTTGCATTTGACCCATTAGCCCCATTATAAGCTTATTTTGGGATAGGGGAAACAGCCATTAAGGAGCGTTTTCACAAAACAGCACCTGGACCACTTTTTTCTAAATAAATAACTGCAAATAAAGATAAAAAAAAGTTTTGGGGTGAAATTCTCCTTTAAGCAAATGAGCCCGGGCCGTCGCGGCTATTGTTTCGGTCGGGTATCCCAACTCTATACAATAGCCCATATTGTTATATTAATAACAATGTGAAAGGGTCCCCCAAACCTTAAGGCCGCCTCTGCTTGTAGTAGGCTAATTGTAGCCTACCGGTAAATAAAAATGAAAACGATCCGACGGCAAATCAGGCAATGATGATAAGAATACACAAGTGTTGTGCGTCCGAGCGCGCATGTGGAGCGTTTATGATTAATCACGGGATAGCGGCACACGTACGTGAGGCAAAAGGTTGCTGCGCAGACGGTATATGATTTAAATACACGCATAGCGCAGGAAGATTATTACCAACATGAACAGCTTTAGAAGCTCATTCAACGTGTTGGAGAGAAGCGTCCTCCCTTGGTGCTGTGTGTGAGCTGTCTGATGCTGTGCGCTGCTGACAGGGAGGGGCGGGGCGGTGGGCAAGGAGAACAGATCTTCAAGCTAAGGATGCCTCGAGCCTCAACACGTTGTTAGCTTGTATATCTGCTCTATTTTAGCGAACAACACCGCCGTACTACAGTAATATAAATACTCGCACCGGTGCTATGAACATTTTAGTCACAAATGCGAGGCTGTCGAGCCCCGCTCTCGAACAAAATCGAACGCAAGAAAAGTGACGTTCACTCACGCCAGAAATGAACGAGTTCACACCGCCGTTCTTCAAGCAGATAGAGGGTCCGTTCCGTTCAAGTTCCTTAAAAATATGAACGGTTCAAAGAACTTTCGTTCTTTGAACGCGTTCGGGTACAACTCTGATTCCTGGTGACTACCAAAGCAAATGATGTGGTAAACTTTGGACTGCCTTAAAAAATACTTAATACAATACAAACAAACATGGTACATACTATAGTATACAGTACTAGAAACCACAATCTGCTTCTGAAGTTCTGAAGTCACTTGTTTCACTCTAAACTCTAAAGTCAAATAAGGCAAAACAAATCACAACTGAATTGCATCACAAATCATTTCCTTTTCCCAAAAAAATGACAGTTAATTAACAGGCCCAAACAATACTTTGATGGATCCGCAACAGTTAACATATCAACACTGCAACAACACGCAACCTGTCACCAACACCGAGGTAATAATACCTCCAGTCTCAGAGTTCAAATCAACACGCTCCAAAAGTATGCAAGAGAGATGTCATTAGAACTTCTCGGTGTCACCGAGAAATGTTGTGTATCAAATGACACATGGCTGAACAGCTGCTGAGTGAGATTGCAGCAGTGCATGCAAACATTAATTAATTAACATAAGCAAAAACATAAAAAACAAGCTGTGTTGGGGAACCCTGAGGAGGGAGGGCAGCTGAAACGGAGCCAGCTGTGTGCGTTCAAACAGAGTCATAAACACCAACTCTAGTCACGCCTGGTGCCTCCCAGGGACAGGATTAAAGTCGGCGCTAAAGCAAATCAAATCAATTAAAAGTTTGCCAGACTTGGAACTTCAAATGTGTCTCATTTGTTGCTACCGTCTACAAACACATGTTCCCCTTTTAACCATCTTGTTAGCATCCCTTTTCTGGCCAAATATTCGGCAATAGTAGGCAAACATTCTGTGAAAATATCTACGGCAGGGGTTTTCCACCTTTTTGATACCAGGGATCACTATTTATTTAGCATTTGAGCCACGGACCACCATTTGAGGACATTTTGGCTCCACAGACCCCAAAACTAATGATTTATTTTGTTTTTGTTCTCAATACCAGGCTGGATTTGGGAAACAAAACAGGGAAGCATACAATAGATCAAAATGACCATTAATCTTCTAGTTGTGTAGACTCGGGCTAATTCAGATTTCAGATTTTAACTCTTGAGAGTGTAAACATGAGGTTTACATTCTCAAGAGTTACATCTCTGGTTAACCAAGTTTTCATTCTGGTCAGCCAACTTAGCTGGGGACCACCTGGAACCCTCTCAAGGACCACTGGTGGTCCCCGGACCACTGTCGGAACCTACTGTAGGAACGAGCAGGATCACTACGTTAATTAAGAAGAAAAAATCTCCATGTGTAATGTGGTGTCGTATTACTAATGCACGTGCGTGTACAGTTTTAATCATGGTGTAGCAGTGCTGGGTTTGTCGTTGACTCACGCTCATAGAGCCAGTCTGCCAGGCCGTTGAAGACGACTCTGTCTCTACCCGTGGACACCAGGCGAATGGTGCGGCCGTCTACTGTCGCCCTGTAGTAGATGTTGTTCTCAAATATGAAGATCTGCAAAGAGAGACAGTTTCACATCAATAGTGTGTGTGGCTGTAGGAGAGGTTCCAACATAGTTGTTGTTGTGGCTGTGAGTTAGTTAGTTTATTGTCCACATAGTGGAAATTTGTCTTCGGTCTCATGTACAGCAGACAACAGAACAACAACAGAAACACTTACACAGGGACAAGCACAAGTCAACAGTGGCAAATAAAGTACAGACAGGTTCAGCGGGACATTGTAGCATTTAGTGCATTAATAGCATTAGGAATAAAAGAGTTTTTAAAGATGTTATGGTTAGCTTTTGGTACTTTATACAGTCTACCAGAGGGGAGTAATTCAAACTCACTGCAGAGGGGATGGGAAGGATCGTTTGCTATCTTGATAGCTTTTTTCTGAATCGCTTCCTCATAGATGCCACTTAATTGTTTCTGTCTCTTGCCGATTATTTTTTAGGAAAGGTTAGCTATCCACTGTAACTTTGTTTTCCCTTTTACATTAAGGTTGCCATACCTTAATGTAAAATAGCAGAGTGGCTTCTGCTATTACAAAGAATTTTAAAAAAGCCCTTGGCACCCAGTGATATTAATCTATGGTATTAGTATGTTGCTGATCAAAGCACTGAAGCTGACGTAACAGTATGTCCTGCTCTCTCTTCAAACGTCAATCGCATGTAATATACATGTACACACATACACAGGAACGCACAAAGGTTATGTATAATACAACATACAGAAATACACACACACACAGGCGCACACACACATTTGTGTTGTCCTTGTGCTGATTGAGACGTCAGGCGCCGGGCGGTCTGCCTGGGGTGGGTCTGACTAAGCTGACAGCTGATTTAAGCCCCCTGTGGCCTGCCCAGGATGCATGCCACTGCCAGAGGGGATGTACTAGTAGACAGTATAGTGCAGTGCATGCAGGTGAAGGTCTGACACTTAAAAAAAAATCCACTGTGTCAATCCACTCTGCACTGCCATTATTTTACCCCGCAGTGCCTGCGTTGCAAAAGGTTAGCTGTATTCCTATTGTTGTATGTTCAGGGCCTTGCTGTATAGACGCAGGGCAAGAATCCGACAGAGACATGACAGGCGAGGGGCCATTCTGTGGTCCCTAACAGCTAGGAAGGAGTAGTGCCAGAAATACGGTAACATAAAATAGAGGAGGCAGGTGGTATTTTTGACATGCTGCTGCCTGTGAGCAGTAGGTACTTGTGGTATCCGAACTTGAGTAGTGTTGTGTTTACAAACCTTAAAGGGGAATTCCACCCATTTTCACCCATTTTCTAAGAGCGTACAAATGCAACCAAATGAACCCTAACGGGTTCATTTGGTTCCATTTGTACGCTCTCAGAAAAAAAGAATCATCTAAAGAAATCCATTAACATGGTGAAAATACATCTTGATGATGTCATCAAGATGTTTCACCATGTTAGTGGTTTTCCTCAGACCTCCATTTCATGGGAACACGGAATGGGGGAACTGTTTTTTTTATCATGTCCACCCAGCACCACATCATTGACAAAGTAAAATGTTGAAAATGGGTGGAGTTCCCCTTTAATAAATTAATCCAACTCCCTATATATTGTATATACCTTGTCTTTGACAACAATAGGGTAGCAGTTACGCCATTACGACTATTAACTGGCAATGTCATTGACACCTGTTGTACGTGCACGGAGGTCAGAAGTTTGTGTGTGTGTGTGTGTGTGTGTGCGGGTGCATGTGTGTGCGTGCAGGTGTGTGTGCATCCTGCATACTATACATGCGCGCGCAGTTGGCATTACTCAGTACTCGTAACCAGAAGATCAAGCAGGTCACTTGTGATGATTCACTTTCCCAACCTTTATCTGCAATGCCATCACTTATCTACCACTGCTCTCTGTTCACACTCTTCTGACCTTACCGCCAGGTTAACATACCGAGCGCGCGACGGGCAAGCGCGTGCATGTGTGCATGCGTGCAGGTGTGTGTGTGTGTGTGTGTGTGTGGCGAGTGGCGACACACGCACCCATCTTGCCCTGGCCCTGCTGATTGCCCTGTCACGGCAGAGTGATCGCCGGCGGTTTAATGACTTGAGGAGCATTACAGGCCACGATTCATCTCCCTGCTCTGCACATCGCACACCTGATGCCTCCCTCCTCCTCCTCCTCGCTGCACACACAGATACAGTACCAAACCATCCATCCCAGCACACACCCATCATCTTTACGTTTAGGGGAAACACTTTACTATTAATCCAATTCAAATGAACATAATGAGAAATCATTACAGCCATAAATGGGCGTATAATGTCAGATTAGATGGAGGCAGAAGATGAAAGCTTGTCTCGTTCCTCCCAGGTTTCCTCCGACTTCTCATTATAATTGAACAGAGAGCAGCACAACAAAAGGAACAAACGGGCAGATGATTACTCTATGCAAATTAGAGCAATTTCTCCCCTGACAGACAAACTCCCCCAGAATGAATTTCAAATGTTTATATCTGATCATCATATACAGTAATATGGAAATTAGCATGCTTGCAAAATCTGTCGAAAGAAAGAAAGAGAAAGCAAGCAAGCATGATTGTAGAGAGGAACACATTGTCCTTCTCAGTTAACCACTTGGATGCCTGGTTCTCTGGGGAGAACATTTGTCATAAATAAATAATTAGATGTCTACAAGCTCACAGCACATCACGTTTGCAAATGAATGCTGTGGAAGCCTGTGGATCGGATATTTTTAATGAAGAGGTTTGGTCTTCACAGAAGAAGAAAAATTGTCAAAGTACACTTGTAACTCAGTTTTGGCGATAAGAAACATAAACATAAAGACGGTTTAAGTTGTTCAGCTGCCCAATGAGCAGATTCCCTGACCAACCTCTAGGGGTCATTATAAGGCCTGACTGAACTCCTGTCACTCACTAGGGTCACTAAGGCCTGGTTTACACTGGCAGCAAAGTCTAGAATGAATGAATGAATCAGATCTGAGTCGCTTCAAGATAGAAAACTGATTGGTCTAACAGGTCACATGACTCATTTAAACAAATCAGATTCCATGCTGCATACGGCTCAGATCTGAGTCAAGCTGGAATCAGAATCACCGCCATGTAGTTTAAGTGTATATTGTATAGGCCCTATGAATGACTCACTCTATAAGGTTAAAAAAAAACTTTCAGAGCGGCATTGACAGAGGGCACCTTTGGACCCTTTGGACCTGATCTACAAGCTCTCAGCACGTTACAGTGTGATGTGTTCAGCCTGTATATAAGCTATTTTCATTGCACAAACCCAGCACCCCTTAGCTATTTTGGGCAAATTTTGTTCAGCGCAAAATCCTGTGTTCAGGTTCAGGAGACTTCAGAAAAAAAAAGCAATCCTGAATGCTGCCTTCCGGCATGGTGTGGAAGGAAAGGAGTTGCATTTGTGTTCTATAAACCAATTTGACACAGCTTTACGGCTGCTTTTAAACTCCACTATGGCTTTCATAAATGTGTGTGACGAAAATAGCAATTAAAGGGGGGAAGCGTGACAGCACGGCTATGACCACACGTACCGTACAGAGGCAAATAACAGCTTCGGAATAATAAAGAGCGGGTGATGCTGGACCGAAATACCATTAAAGTAAGGTTAGCAAGCTCCATTTACGGGCAGAGGCTGACTTGTGGGCCACAGCGCAGGTCAAACACAAAAATCGGGCCCTATAGAGATGGGCAGTCCCGCCCCTTTCATAAAGTTCCAGAAATGGAATCCTCATTCATGTTCCTCATAGACTTTTCGAAAATGGCTAATATAGACGTGACTAAGCCGTGGACAAAGCCAACTCGGGTCATGACAAATCATGACAACCACCACAGTATTATGGTGGTTGTCATGATTGCAATATCTAATTAGCAATAAGCAAAAAATGGCAGGATACAACACATGTTTTGTTTTTCTGCTTAGAAATTATTTGATTGTCCCAAAACATTCTGTGTGTTGTTATCATGATTTGTCACGACCCGTGTTGGCTTTCTCCACAGAATAATTGTCTTCATATGATTAATTTTTGAAAATTCTATGAACAAACTGTACAGGGAATCCATTTCTGGAACAGGGGTGACGTCACGAGGGGGACGGGACTGCTCAGCCCTATATGTGTGCATGTCCCTGCTACTGGGGCAGGGGCGGATGTAACATTTCCCAATTGGGGGGGCAGGAGAAAATGGTATGGGAGCGGCTTCATCACCCGTGGCGCGAAGCGACAATGATGAAATGCTGTTGCTTTAGTGGTGACACAGCTAAAGTTATAGTTTAGTAGCAGTAGCAGTGTTTTAAATCATTTTAAATATATTAAGCACTTTAATTTGAAATATCCTGGTTTGTTTTGCATGCCATCGTGTTTGGTGGGGCAGACTGGGCATTTAGGGCCCCCCCCCCATGCCCATGCCTAGATCCGTCCCTGCTACTGGGGTGATTTAGTTGGTGTGTTATTGTCGCTGCAGCGTTCTCCTTACCAGCTGCTGGTCTTGCGGTCCCCAGCCGGCGTACTGAAGGACGGCGTTCCGCACCTCAGGGGGTTTTAGACTCCATGTCTCTCTGTGGAGAAGGACGACACGGCATTACTGGATGTCAACACATCTAGCATGCTTACCAAATTAGTTACAAATGTTTAAATTTGGATTTCACTAGGGCTGCAACTAACGATTATTTTCATAATCAATTCATCGGCCAATTGGGTTAATCGGATTATGACACACGGAGATTCCACCCATTTTTTTTTTCTGAGAGTGTATACAAATGTGAATCAAATGGACCCTAGAGGGTCCATGTACACATAGAACCACCATTTGTACACTCAAGAAAAAGGCCATAGAAGAAAAAATAATTAACATGGTGAAACACAGCTTGATGATGTCATCAAGCTGTGTTTCACCATGATAATGACTTTTTCAGACCTCCATTTCTAGGAAACACAGAATGGGAGAACTTTTTTTTTATCATGTCAACACAGCAACACATCAGGTGTATTAATTAATGACAGTAAAATGAGAAAATGTGTGGAATTTGTTACACTTAACACTGGAACAACTATGGTTAAGTGGGAACCGATTAAAGTAGTTGACAACTAATAGAATAATCAATTTGATTACGGTCAATCGATTAATCGTTGCAGCCCTAGATTTTACTACACAGTTATACAGATACGTATTTCTATGCCACGTCTCTAGACAGATTGATACATTAATTAATGGATCACAAGTTTATACATGCATGACTTTGTAATCATCCCCCTCCCCTTTGTTTATTACACAGACATGTTGTAAAACTGCTGCCCTCATGCACAGTCATTCATTGCATGAGTCTGCTATTCCCCGCAGGAGGTTTGAGCAATCACCCACGGATCTATTTTAACACGCGCTGATCTTGCTCAGCGGCGTATGAATCTGGAACATTTAGAGAAGTATGCTGACATAGATGGATGAAGACCTAAAAACAGGCCATGTTTTTTTTTTTCTTTTTTACTGTACGTGCGCCACATAAAAATGGATGGGATTCAAATGGGTCCCAAGTTAGTCCTACGTATAAGCCAGGAGGTGGCAGCACTAACGGGTCACATTGCAGAGCACTGTGTGTAACAACAAGGCTGCAGATGATAGAGAGACTTATTACACGGTTGAATGCCTGAGTCTGATTGGTCAATCGCTGAATTCACCAGTGTGACATTTCTGGATAACGAGAACCTTTACCTGCCACTTAAAAGAGGTGCCAGCCAGGTACAACTTTTAAAAGGAACTGCTTTCTTCAGAGAATACGTGCAGGCATATTGTGTATACCAAATTGCTTAAAGGAGGAATATCATGAAATTCAACGTGTGTGTGTGTGTGTGTGTGTGTGTGTGTGTGTGTGTGTGTGTGTGTGTGTGTGTGTGTGTGTGTGTGTGTGTGTGTGTGTGTGTGTGTGTGTGTGTGTGTGTGTGTGTGTGTGTGTGTGTGTGTGTGTGTGTGTGTGTGTGTGTGTGTGTGTGTGTGTGTGTGTGTTTTCTATCCCCACAAATTATCTAGTTTGAACAATAAGTCTTTCATATCATATAGGAGCTTTAATGTAAATTGCTCTCAGGAACAGCTTGTCATGATATTGGCCTCATAATGATGTCAATGCACCCTGCTTTGCATAATTCCTCCTTTCTTTCAGTCTTCAGTTCGAAATTTGCATTTCCACTTTGCTTATAATGTCCACCATTGTTGATTTTCCAAGTTGACATAGAATTTATGCAAGCCTACTTTTTATCCAGCATCAGTATTATAATAACTCTATTATAAAATATCTTCCATATCAGTGCCCCCATCACCTCAGGACATTGTGGTACTGCAGCTGTCCAACTGTCCATAAACAAATGACAAGGGCAAACCATTAGAACTAAGCTTGAGGGACATATACAATATGAAATAAACCCATTTTGCTTATTGCCCTTTTGTGTGAAATATGTCTATAAATAGTCTATAAAATTTGTCTGTAAATAGTCGTGTACTAAGTGGGATAATCTCTGGGTAGCTGGTCATTGTTGGGAGGTGAATCACATTATATTCCTTACATGAAGGGATGTGTGGTGTGTGTGGTCTTACTTACGCAGAGTTGAGCCTGCAGATGATATAACTGGCCGTGTAGGAGTGCTGGTACACCTGCAGAACCAAACACACACCATCAAGCAGTCAGTTGAACCAACGCTACCCCCAGAAACATGTCAGTGTAGATTTTTACTTCAGTTTTAGTCACAGTTTCTTAAAGGGACACTTCACCAGTTTTGCACGCATACATACAACACAACACAACTAGATGATGCGTTTCACCATGTGAACATTTTTTTCAGAACCCCAGCTGAATAGGGAACACAGAATAGGGAAACTGATCTCCACACAACATCTCTAAGGTATATTAATGACATAGTAAAATGTTGAAAATGGATGGAATTCCCCTTTAAATATATTTAGTCTTAGTTTTAATCATCATTAAGACAGACACACAGAATGCATAAAGCTAAAGGTCTGACTCAGAGAGTTTTCTGTTTTCAGTGATGAAATGCTGCTGGTTTAGTTGGGCCGTTGGGTTCCACTCACCGGGGTTACGTCAAAGGCCAGGAGCACATGCTGCATGTCAGGAGACACCTGGTATTTGGTAGCCCTGTACGTTATCTGGTTGTGTTTGGGGAAACATATCGTTAGATTACAATTACTGTAGCAAAAGAAATAAAAGCATGAAAGGAACAAGACTGTTGAAACTCACAATCATCTTGTTTTCCACCAAAATTTCACTCTTCTTCGTGTCGATGTCCAGTTTGACCACGTCCCCGTCCCTCGTCCGGTACAGCAGCTCCGTATCTGGAAATGACACACATTATTCCCATGATGTGAGTGTGTGTGATGTCCGGGGGTGAGAAAATATATAGCGACATCTGTTTTTTCGCTACATTTAGTTATTGAACGTTGTGTCTGTCAACTAAAAGAGAACACAGAGGGATGTTGTTTTTGTTAAACCCTGAGAAAACGGTCAATACGTTGGTTCACGGTTGTAGCTTTTAATAAATGTTTGCATCGTGGTTAAGAGCTGTGCAGACTCCTCAACACGGATATCTGGGCTTAACACTGCTGTATGAGAGAGGGAGAGGGAGAGGGAGAGAGAGGGAGAGAGAGAGTCCATTCGACCTCTGGACCATTGCCAAAGTATCATTGTCCGTAACATCAGCAGGGCACGTTACACACACACACACACACACACACACACACACACACACACACACACACACACACACACACACACACACACACACACACACACACACACACACACACACACACACACACACACACACACACACACACACACACGGTTCCAGCATACACTCCACAGGAAGTATATACTGTATTCCCAGCCTACTGCACTTTATTCCAGTCTCTCCCTGAATCTTCTCTTAAAATGGCTCTGTATCGCGGACACACACCAGGTTGTTGATATTAACGTGTTTAATGACGTGCGATATTAATGAAACGACTATTGGCAGTAGTCCCCACTGCCAATAGTCGTTTCATTAATATCGCACACATACTGTAGACATCCAAGGAGGCCGTCTGTAAAACGACTGCCCTCTCCGGACCACATACGCAGCATTTACTATGGTGAAGGAAATGTAAATGACACTTTTCCATGGCATGCTGGAAGGCAGCATTCATGGGAATTGCTTCCCCCCCGTTTAACCCACATCTCCACTAGCTACAGAGTGCTAGGATGTGCTCCTGAAAATAGCTGATCTACAAGCTCTCAACGTGTTGCAGTGTGATGCTTCGTGATACTTTGTGAGCTAGTACAAGTGCCCCCTTACCAAATGGACCCTTACGGGTCCATTTGGTAAGGGGGCTCCAGGGAGAATCTCATATTATAGAACATATGTGTTTTAAATGTTCAATACTAGTTATAGAGGGCAAGTATAGTGTATTTTTCCATATTAGTCTTAGCCTGGTATCCTTTTAAAGCATGTCTGGTGGTCGCCCCATCCCCTCACCCCCCTCCCCTCATGGCGCCCTAGGCAAGTGCCTAGTCTGTCTAACGGCAAAAACGCCCCTGTTCTGCACAATCTGAGTTTACTACTTTGCAGGCGCGTATTTATCGCCGGTGCCGCCGGTGCGGTGCACCAGGGCCCAGCTCCCTTGGGGGCCTACTGAGAGGGAAGGGGGAAAAAGAAAAGATAGGCTGCTGACAGCGGGCCCCTGCGACTACATTATGGACCTGTGGCCGGTCGTTAGGGGGTTAAACGCTGAGAGTGGCTGGGCCTACCAACTATTAACATCGTGCATGTTGTCATCGGTAGCTTTATACTGTAAGTTTTCTACTGCCCTGTGATGTGACTGACATTAGTGAATACGTCAGTCATGACACCGCTGTCCTTTCTCTCCTTTCTGATGAGACAGATCCGACACAGCCACGGGTAACACGCTGTTTTGATTGCCAATAAATGCCGTCCGTCGGCTCGTTTAATTATTTGTTTGCCGAGATTGGACTACGTTTCTATTGTATATAGGCTTAAGCCTGCTGCCCACCAGCCTGCTGCTGGTGGTCAGTGAACCATAAGACTAACCTTACCAAAGGCTGGTTTAATTATTTGTTTGCCAAGATTAGACTACGTGTATATTGTATATATATAGTCATGCCTGCTGCTGCTGGCTAGCCTGCTGGCTAGGTAAATACCATACCATGAACGTAAAACCAACCGAAGTCAGCGTGCAGCTCTATAGAGTACAGACGGAGTTGCGCAAACTCCGTTCACTTCCTAGAGCTAGTGCTGTGTTCTTGATGCTTGTTGCTTATGCTGTGGAAGTGCATACCAGCTTTGTTGGTGTTGGACATAAAGTGAATGTGTGAATGTAATAGTTTGGGGACATCATGTTTGAGCCCAGGTCAGGGCAGGCTGTTAGATATTAGTAGGCTAATGATGGAGGATAGTCTGGATAGAGATTGAGCTTGGCATCTGTCCATGTTGTTATGGTTCTGAAAATGGTGTGTGTGTGTGTGTGTGTGTGTGTGTGTGTGTGTGTGTGTGTGTGTGTGTGTGTGTGTGTGTGTGTGTGTGTGTGTGTGTGTGTGTGGTTTTCATGGCCAAGATCATTTAAAATGAATGAAATAATTGTGTAGCCACTAGCCAGACGTTTGGTGGGTGTTTGTGCGCACATGCGTACAAGTTGCTTGTTTATGGCAATAGTAGATAGGGGCCCACAAAATATTCTTGCACCAGGGCCCATCCTCTGCTCCCTACGCCACTGCTACTTTGTCATGTTTTGATGCCTGTACTTTTGTACTTTTACTTGTTACAGGGTATTTCTACAATGCAGCATTGATTGACTTTTACTACAAAAAAAAGGTCAGTACTTTCCCCACCACTGCGTGTCTATCTGCCCTCTGGACCAGTGCCATGGGGTCACTGACTGTCCACCACCTCGTGTTCCACCCAGGGCAGCTCTCCTCCCATGAGAGACCTCAGTGCACCACAGAGAAGCGTTCTTCTCTCCTTCTCCAGATAAAACATGTCTGGAATGTTTTCATCCATCCTTGTTTTCAAAGACAAATACAATGGTGGAGAGCTCAGACCTGGATGTCATTCTCTTGGACATACTAGTACAGTTGTTTCATGGTTCTGTGTGTGTCGTAATGGAAGAGTCAAAGCCTTTTCTCAAACAAACGTGTCGAGGTCCAGGTTCCCAGGAAATTGGAAGCGATGTGTTGCATGTTGCAAGACTTGACTATTTTTTTTTTTTTCTACTTTCTACTTTTCAAATTAAGTTATCAGTGCGCGGTTAGTGCGCAGTCAGTGGTGGTCGTCCCTCGGTGCACTTCGATTGGCCGGTTAGATGATTTAATTGGGACCTCAATCACGTCATCACCCATGGAGAGGAGCTGGGCGATGAGCATGAGGAGAGATAATATCCCATTTGCCCATATTATGGGCAAATGGAGATTGAAAAGGTTCGAACAGCTAAAGGAGAGGAGAGGCGTAGGGAGTCTTAAGGCTCATTCAGAGTTCAGAATTGTTGTTGTTGTTTATTCCCCCCTCTGTTTCTCTCTCTACTTCCTACCTGCATCAATTATAATAATTTCTGCTGCTTTTATGTTTATTTCCTATTCTATTTATGTCATTGTGTCTATCATTGAATTCCCCCCTTCCTTCTCCTCCTACCCGTCGCGCTGTGGTGTGCTGTGTGTTTTCTTTTTAACCAGCCGTTAAAAACAAGCAGCTGGTGGTCCAAACTTCTGGACCAACCAACAGTTCCCGGCGGCTCCCGGCCAATGGGGTGGGTTTAGCTCTGTTTGGTGGGCGTTCCCACTGAGCACCGCTGCGGTGCGGTGGTTAGTAAAATCAGAGAGGAGGGCTGGACAGAGCGCTGGTTGCGGTGGTATGTCGTCATATTGTAAACGGTGGTCGCGGTGGGCACCGAAAATCATACTCTGAATGGGCCTTTAGACGGAGACTTTACCATAAAATGTCTTTCAAGTGAGAAATTAGAGAGATTACATAATGATGAAATAATTATGAAACCTTAATAATTAATATTATTGAGAAATTAAGCAGATGAAAAACTGATGCTCCTTAAAGATTAGGTAGGCGATAAACAAGGAATAAGAGTTTGTTTTTGTTCATTTCTGATTCGCCCCCTCCGCTCACACACAAGTAGGCCCTGGCCTCCACGGGAAAAAAAAAAAAAAAAAAATATATATATATATATATATATATATATATATATATATATATATATATATATATATATATATATATATATATATATATATATATATATATATTTTACTAATTTTCTAACTACTTCAGTAGTACACAATTAACTTCAATACTGCTAACAGCACCAATTAATGCTGAGTACAGAGCAGGCTAAGCACTGCTTGGCTCAAAACCTGATATCATGTTGTCTTTCTGAATGCGCTTCTTGTCGCGACAACTGTTACCAGTTGATGACATTCTTGCAGCCAGATATATAATCCAGTACATCCCTCTTTTATTGCGTTGGCGTTTGCTAGTGCAGGCTTAAGTCCAGCGTGTCAGGATGAGTCTCACATCAATCTGATGGCAAGATCCGTGCTGGGAATATACCGTACGCTCTTATTATGAAGGGCGCTGTTGTGGTTGTCGGGTGGAAACCTTGTTTATGTCCACAAGTGTAGTGAACTATAGCAGTGGGTTCTCAACCTTTTTCATGCCAGGGCCCACTATTTATTCTGCATTTTAGCCACAGAGGATCACCATTTGATGCTGAGTTTAGTCTCTCGGACCAAACTAAGGATTTTGAAGTTTGTGTCCACATTTTAGAGATAGAAATAGAGAAAAAAAACGTTGGTCAAAATAACAATTCTTCTACATTTTGTAAATGTGTACATTCTTGAAAATGAAGTCATTCAGATGTTTACACATAATTTAACTCTTGAGAGCGTAAAATGATACCAAATGGACCCGCAAGGGTCCATTTGGTATCATTTTACGATCTCAGGAGTTACAGATTTATAAGGTTCCATTTGGTTACCAACTGTCCACCAGAGACCACCTGGAATGCTCTCAAAGACCACTGGTGGTCCCCGAACCACCCGTTGAAAATCTCTGAACTATAGTGAATATAGCAGATGAGCTCACAATATAAATTCTAATTAGGAACCAAATGGGTCTGCAACTCATACAAATGGAACCAAGTGGAATGGTTAATTAACTTAACTTAAATGCCAATAAATTGGGGCCCATAGTCTAATGCATGTCAAACTGGCCGTCCTTGAAATGAAACGAGTTGCGAATCACTGCTAGAGCTGTAAACAACTACTTGTACGGGGGGTCCCTGGCATATCTTTTCAAATGGGGGGGGGTCCCCCGGGCTAATTAGTGTCAATTAGGGGGGTCCTTGACACGAAAACATTTGGGAACCGCACTGTGCTACAGAGCTGAGCTTGGGACTGGAAAATTGCATTTTAATTGGGCATGTACAATGCATTAATTAATTTGGTTATTGTACAACAAGCATTGATGCTATCCTCTTCAAATTAATTGTTATGTAAAATGCAGAACTGTTCCTTGTCGTCAGTGTCGGTCCCTGTAATTTGCTTATTGCTCCGGCCTCCAGCTGGCAGGCTCAATCAATTCAGCCATTAATTATAGCGCGATCCCCGAGAAACAAAGGAACAGCAGACAGCTCCCCCCCAACCAATCAAATTGGGTTTGTGTGGTTTAATTGATTCATTGTAAGAAAGTTTGGCACAGTTGGTATGCTCAACTGTACCGTAGGCATGGATTTGGTGGTCTTAAAGGGATGAGTGTGTGTGTGTGTGTGCGTGTGTGTGCGCGCCCGCGCGCGCGTGTGTGTGCGCGCGCGTTATTCTTTCAAAAATGTTAGATTGGCTGATCAGCGTCAGACTTTGCTGGCACACTTCCAAGTAGAACGAATCCTAATTGTTCCTTCCAAATTGACATCATGGTGGCACCAGATTGCTGTGTGTTTTGGCCTACAGTAGACAGTTTAAAACTACAGTACAGTTTTAAACTGTAGTTTGTACAATCAAAATAGTGTCGTGCTGCTGGTGTTGTTGTTGAGGTGGGTCCGAATGACGAGGCACGACAAAGAGTTCAAGCTCAACATTTACTGAATACTGGTAGACAGTGGATACGGACCGGTTCTGAATGCTTGGGAACTTGTCAGAATGGCTTGGTTATGCGGTTTATCGTCATTAAGGCACTCTAGCACAGGCACAGAACGGGAAGACTTGTCCGTCGATGCAGTGTGCGCGAGTACCTGTTAACAACAACTAAACTAGGAAGTGCTACTTGTGACTATATAACCTTTCATCACGGGACGTCCCACAGCCAATGAGAACCCACTAGGCATGCATATCACCAATCAAACCGAGGTAGCTCAATTATACAAGTCACCAAGCACTGTGTTACACACACATTACACACATTAACGTGATTGCATATAGAGAACTGTTACTGGACTGTACTGCCCATCACAACAATAGTTTACCCCAGTATTGGCTGTGCTCAATCACTCATTTCAAACTACAGTAGATTTTCCGCCATTTTGCATTCATCAGAAACCAAAGTTTCTCATTTTTAATGGCCCAAATCAACAGTGTTTTGATCACACAATAAAGCAGAGCCATAGTGCCAGGGTTGTGGTCATTAACATTACAGAATATCCTCTATTAACAATTACTTAATAGTCCTGAAAAGTAATCCCATCATAGAGTTTCAATATTCGGGCGCTCCACCGTTCTTCTGTGCCTCGTGCCTAAACCTCACAGGATCTAACACGCACCATTCTCACTGGTTCTGACCTTGCAAAAGACATGTAGGTTGGCTTTGAATGTTAGTACATGCATGGGCACTTCATGGGTGAAGGTGATACTTTGTTCCTCTAGGTGTGGGTCTAGAGGGAGTGAACGTAATTCTGAGCTCTGCCAAAATTGCTGTTAAGCCGGTGGTGGTGATCAAAGCGCAGCATGGATCAATTATGCATTATGAAGGCCACAAAATATTGATGAAGGGGAACTGAAGTACAAGGTTGTCTCATTGGATTTGCTTTTTGTTTTTTTTCCCTCTCATAAGGTCATTAGCACAAAACCGAGGCTGATTGCATTCATTTGAAACAATGTCACCAAGTGAATAGCTGCCGGGGCTTTTGTCCAGGGCTGACAACATTGTTGCCGTGCCTCTGTGTGGCTGAGTGAAGGACGCAGTGACATGGGTCCTGTGACGTGGTTCATGACGCCGTCATCGTGCACACGAGCAATCACAAGCAGCACGATTTGAGATATGAGGAAATCTTAGGCTATTTAACTGCCAGGGGCGGATGTAACATTTCACACTTGGGCAGGAGAAAATGGTATGGGTGCGGCTTCATTGCCCGTGGCGCAAAGCGACACGGGTGAGGAAGCCGCACCCATACCATTGGTATGGTTGCTGGACTTTTATCAGGCAATTAAGCATCAATAATAACATCAGTTGTTGTTGAAGTTGCAACAGACACGCAGCATGCATAAAGCTAAAGGTCTGACTCGGGGAGTTTTC
The DNA here is from genome assembly GCA_039105355.1 of Benthosema pterotum. Classification (NCBI taxonomy): domain Eukaryota; kingdom Metazoa; phylum Chordata; class Actinopteri; order Myctophiformes; family Myctophidae; genus Benthosema; species Benthosema pterotum. The sequence goes on from CM076976.1 coordinate 41,944,429, forward strand.
TGTTTTCAATGATGAAATGTTGTTGGTTTAGTGGTGGAACAACTGTAGTTACAGTAGTTAATGACAGTAATAGTGTTTAACATCATTTTAAATACAAGCACTTTAATTTGCAATATCTTGGGTAATTTTGCATGCTATTGTGTTTGGTGGGGCAGTCTGGGCATTTGTCTGCAGCGTAGTCGTGTTTTTATCCATTTGTGTGTGTGTGTGTGTGTGTGTGTGTGTGTGTGTGTGTGTGTGTGTGTGTGTGTGTGTGTGTGCGTGTGCGTGCGTGCGCGTGCAATCAGGGGCATAACATTTCCCAATTGGGGGGGCAGGAGAAAATGGTATGGAGGCGGCTTCATCGGCCGTGTTGCTTCGCGCCACGGGCATTTTTGGTTTGGTGTATTAGGCAATTAAGCATCAATAATAACATAAGTTGTTGTTGAAGTTGCAACAGACACGCAGCAGTTTTCTGTTTTCAATGATGGAATGCTGCGGGTTTAGTGGTGCCGCAGCTGTAGTTAGTTAGTAGCAGTATAGTGTTTCAAATCATTTTAAATATAGGCACTTTAATTTGCAATATCTTGTGTTGTTTTGCATGCCATAGTGTTTGGTGGGGCAGACTGGGCATTTAGGGGGGCATTGCCCCCCCATGCCCATGCCTAGATCCGCCCCTGGTGAAAATTACCTGGCCATTTTTTTTTTGTCTCGGTCCAGCCATGGAGGATGATAGAATGATGCTCATGGGGTCAATTATCTTGGCCCATCTGCTGCTGTTATTCATACTCTAGCCATGCTTGGCAGCTTTTAACAACAAAACCCCAATGTTTCTGAGAATTCTACAGCGAGCAAAGCTTACCACTGAGCCACTTGGCATCCGGGTCATGGATGTGAAGGTCTTGTCCGAATACGTCGTCCACAGTCACTTTCTTCTTGAGGGCAAGACTGTCATCTTCGCCTGCAAAAGTGTGTCACCAAGGGGAAATAAAATGAACAAAATTAATTTGGCATATTCTATCTAGGTCATAACACATTCCAGTCATTCAAAATTCTGAAGCGTTGTCGAGCAGGTCTTATCGCCCCATGCCTGTCTGGGGGGAAAAACATTTTTTCCTCCACACCTACTGTACAAGGTTAGATCTATAATTTCTATATTCACACAAGTGAATTTTAAGAATGCGGATTCTTTAAAGAAGAAACCCTCAAACTCTTTCATGAGCATGTCTCTGTTGTCAGTTGAGGCCTTAACTATATTTCAACCCTTTCAATTGAAAGGGGCCCCAAGCCTCCACAGGGCGCTCAATTAAAACAATAAATGAATAAAGTTGCTATCCATGGCGCTGGAAAAAAAAACAACAGAACAAAGTCCATGTACATGATGAAACTATACATTACTGCTGCAGAAGTGCCAGTCCCAGTGGGAAAAAAAAACAAAACAAAAAAGGTGTTTTCGCGTCTTTTTACTTGTTTTAGCTCAGCTATGCTGTTCAATCTTTGATAATACACACTGACAAAAAGAAAGGTATATAATTATTAATTATTCAAATTATGATGTGACGTCATCATGACGTGATGAAAGGGACCCCCCGACCCTTAAGGCCGTCCCTGTCTGTTGTGTCTCACTTCTATGTGACTTCCTTTCCTTGGATAGAGAAACACTCACAGGAGGATCTCGCAGCGCTTGGGGGTATTGCAATTTAGTACGGTTTACAAATGAAGATGAGCCAAGACAATTGCTCTATTGATCTCGTCGGGAACATCAATTCACATCATCCTGCCTTGTCTTAAGGAAGGAGGGAGGGAGGGAGAACTCCCTCTGTCCCAAAACTCAAAATGAGATCTGACGTTGACGGGCTGAACAGCAGGTGTTTCTGTGGAGAACAGCAGCACTGGTGCAAGTTATCATGGATGGATTGGAGATGGAATAGACAGTAGTGACAGTAGGGGTGCATGCCCTTTCACCGTTTCCCAGTAACACACCGCTGCAGGAGAGAGCCACTAGACACAGCTTGGCAGACAGGGGCGTTTTTTTGCCATTAGGCAGACTAGACAGTTTGCCTAGGGCGCCATGAGTGGGGGGGCTCACCAGAGCGACCACTGACCAGACATGCTTTAAAAGGATCCCAGGCTAATAAGCCTCCATATGGATGAATACATTATACTTGTCCTCTATAACTAAAATTGAACATTTAAAACACATATTATGTTCTTTAGTTTAAAAATAGTTCATATTTTAATCCCTTGGAGGGTGCCATTTTACAGTGCCTGTCATACAAGGTATGATGTCACAGGAGATTTTCCCTGGAGCCCCCCAAGAAAATCTTGCCTGGGGCTCCAAATTGCTTAGAGACGCCACTGTTGGCAGATGAACGGTTGTTGTTTGGTTGGAAGCATATCTTTGATTTAAATCTGACTGTGTTGACAGAGACACTAATATCAAGAGTGTGTGAGTGTGCGTGTGAGCATGTGCACGAGTGTGCGTGCGTGCGTGCATGACAACGAGAAACTGTTTTGCCGGAGACTGCAGTTTTAAGGGGGGAAAGCCAATTTTCACCTCTAGGCAAATGGCATCTCTGATGCTGTGCCAATTTGACAGAAGACTGGCGCTATTACTGCATAATCATTTCCATTAAACAGGCCTGAATGGCATTACACATTAAAAGAGCCCCATTACCTAGCGAGACGACGACCTTGCCGCTCTGAAAAACCAATATGCAATCTCCAACCTAGACAAACTTTGTCATATACCAAACTTTGTGTGTGTGTATCTGTGTTTGTGTGTGTATAATGTACGTACGAGGGGTCAGCAGAATGACTGAGGTGACGATCATTGAAAGAATTCCAATGATGACCAGCAGGGCAATGGCAATTCCCTTCCAGTTCCGCTGAGTCGGGATACTGCCCACCAGGTCCTGAAAACAAACACAAACATGTTCATACAATTAGTTCATAACATGCACTAGTCTTGGGCGGTATTGACTTTTTAATATCGGTATAGATAACGTGTTAATTAGCTCGATATTCAATATTACCGTTATTGACCACTAAATGGCAATGGCATGCAATCAGAGTCAGACATGTTCTAACAGTCACCTAGTTCTCAGAATTGCGACATTGAGGGGTCAGAAACTGAGCGCTCTGCTGTCCAAGCAGGGAAAAACTGGAGATGGAAATACATTGTTTCCAAAAAGCCTAGCCCAAATAAGGGCTATTTTAGGCAAGTGTGTAACATGAAAATTGTTTGTATAATTACAGTTAAAAGTCTCATTGGTCCTATTTTAATAGAATACAGTATAATGTCGGTATTTGACGATATTCGGTATCCGATAATTTTTATAGACCCAACGATATTAGTCTGTATTGATTCCCAATATCGCAATAAATGGTATATTGCCCAAGACTAACATGCACACATGCTGGTTTTGAACTGGACTCTTTTAACCAAAACATTTTGTTGCTTTGTTCCCAAATTGGACAGTCAAATGTATTGCAGATATAAAGTATACACAGATGTTCATTGTGCTGTGCTGTGGTGGTTTGGTGCAGCTATAGAGAGATGAACTGGCCAGAGGATGGACCATTCATCACCTCCTTCAGAACGTGGATGACTACCAGCCATGTGTACAACAATGCTGCATCTTTTGGCTTCTTCCGCGGTTCGTACATAATGGCGGTATCCCGCTGCTTTGTCTGATCGCCACAGTGCATGGGCCTGGCCTTGGGGTTCCACACAAAGAAAATTAGCTTCTTTCTTGTCTAGCACAGCTAGACAACAGATGGAAGATGGCTAATCAGTGTCATTATTCGAAACACAGCAACAGCACTATCTGTATCCGCATGACATACAATAGACCTTGCAGTATAAGCCTCACCCTATCCCCAGTGTCCAAACCATGGGTTGGACACTTTACTGGCCTCATTCATTCCAATGTAAATATAAATTTGGACATTACACGTTAAATACTGGTTCATTTTCGTGTGTTTGACCCAAAATAAGTTGCAATAGAATTATTTTTTTAGGATCTTTATGGTATAAAGGTATAGTATGCCAACATTCAACATGGTATGCCAACATTCAACCCCTGAATTTACCATGTTCAAAATGTATATAATGAAATGACATTTTAATTTTATTTGAATCGGCCTATGCTATGGCCTATAAATCCTTGTTTAGGCTCATGTCACTTTTTTTTAGTTTAGATTGACTGGCCTAAATATATTCCATCCATGGATGTACTACAAATGGAGTTTCCTGAGGCTTGGCCCAGCCAACTTAAAGGCTGTAGTTATATTAACAAATACTTTTTACCCCATTTAGGTTATTTACCGACAGATGGTGCACAATTTATCTGAAAACACAAAGGACTCTAGCAGCTAACATACTGTTAAATGTACTCAGTTAATTCTTTAGGTAAATAGTTCTGTATTCCCTTGCAAGGGAATAAATAAAACCCTTGCGAGGGAATCAAATAAAACAACAAACAAACCAAAAAACAAAGAAGGCTTAACCAAAGAATAAATATCATTTGTACTGTACCACCTTGAACTATACTTAAGTAATATTGTTGTGTGTGGGTGTCGTGAACTAAAAATAACCACTCTACCAGCTCACAATGTGTTCCACTTGTGTACACTGTAGGGGTTGGCAAACATTTTGTTATTTATACTGTTTAAAATTGCTTTAAAATGTTCTAGTTGATTGAACTTGTCATGGTCCATATTGTTTAGAATTCCACCCATTTTCAACATTTTACCGTACTGTATTGTGTTGTGTTTGTTAATGATTTTTCTTTGAGGACCTTTTTTTCTGAGGGCGTACAAATGGAACCAAATGGACCCTGACCGGTCCATTTGGTTCCATTTGTACGCTCTTCTAGAAAATCTTGCAAATGGGTGGAATCCTCCTTGTTCTAGTATAATAAAAGCACAGTCTTTTGTGGGGAAAAATGTAATATATCAATATATCAAATCAAATTGCAGAATAACTAAGAAATCGCAATATAAATTGATTCAGGACCCTAAATATCAATATTGTATCGTAAGGTAAGTGAATCGTCACACTCCTAGCACACTGTGAGCAGGTTACTTAATATTCAGTGGGTGTGACAGGGACAGTCACATATGGCATATGGTGCCCCAGTCCAGCAAGTATCTGTCCATTACATGTAGTGGTGATTAGATTTAGAGTGTTCTAAAGGCCAAAGGTTATATTTCTTGAATTCATTGCAGGCTGCATTCTAGTCTCATTAGCATCGCATAATCAGCCGTATACAGCCTCTTCACACGCAATGCACAAAAGCAAGCATGTATGCACGCACGCACGCACGCACACGCACACACACACACACACACACACACACACACACACACACACGCGCAAACACACGCAAACACACCTCATTAGTTTGTGGTCCATGACCATGTGTTGTGTTGGCTTTGGTCTGGCTGTGAATATATAGGGACCATGTCTGCTCCTAATTGGTAACAAGACAATCAACTGCTCGGGATCAATAGGAAATACAGGAGCCATGTTCCCTTTCCAGACTGACTAATCACTATGAGTCATGCCTCATTGTGTGTGTGTGTGTGTGTGCGTGTGCGTGTGCGTGTGCGTGTGCGTGTGCGTGCGTGCGTGCGTGCGTGCGTGCGTGTGTGTGTTCGTGTGTGTGTGTTCATGCGGTGTGCAGGCTTTATAGAATAGGATGCCTAGTGGTGGCTGCAATTACTCAACATCCTTAGAACAAATATGAATTTAAATTGTATGAGAGTCAGGAATGTGTGCACCCTGCGTGTACTGTACACTCCATTTGCACCCACTGTGCCTATCATGCGCTCGCTCTCTCAGCTCAACAAATCAATTCCAAAAGGCAGTAAGCGTACCTGGGAAAATAGCAACCACATCAATAGGATGATTCATTGCTGCAGAGGTGGTATTCAACTTATATTAAAAATGGGATTTGGAGATAAGGACATGAAGTTGTTGTGTATATTGTACGCGCAGGATATTAATCTCATCTTCGTCTCAGCCTAACAGAAAAGCCACCTGCCGCTGTTTCTCTGCGTGTGTGACATGGCGGGCAAATATCTTTCAGACCTCTGACCACAACAAAGACACGACTTGCTTGGTGGTACGACAGCATTAGAGATAAACGCCCGCTATCTTGCATGTACCCTTCATTCTACGGGTCATTGCTCATTTTAAATCGGCGAGGGTTTCAGTATAAGGATGATAACAGGCCAATGTACAGACAGTATCGTTTCCCCAACGCTGCAATGGACGAGGATTGAAATTTTGCAGAGTCAACGAGTATCCAGTTCCGATCCTCTCGAACTTGACTATTAAAGGAGCGCTGATCCATAAATGTGTGAGCTGGCTCTGTGCCACGTGCTGCTTGGCAAACCTCTCTATACCTTTCCCCACTTAGAACTCAGTATTGAGTTAATATATTCCCAGCCTCCGCTCCTCCCCTCACGTACAGTATTCCACCCATGTGCCTGTTGGGTTGTTCAAAATAATTGAGCGCCGGTGGGTTGGGCTACAAGTCCTAGAAAGTATAATGACTTCAGAATCACCCTAGTTTCTGAATTTTAAATACACGTCCCATTAGGCTCTTCTGCGGCTCTATTTTGGGCTGCGGAAATGTATGATGATGCCATTGGAGCACCATCCCACCTGAGTTGTTCCGAGATTTAGGGTTCATTCCGCACAGATCGATGAATTCCGTGGAGTGACGGTAGTAAAGTGCACGCGTATGTACAGTACAGTACACACCCGCTTCGACCGTTATCAAGCGATAATTCCCAGGAGGCTGCTTATTAGCCGTTCTTATCGACGAGGCATGTTGTCTGGGAGCCAACTCACACGATGCCTTTGATAAAACGAAAACTGAAATCAGCGTGGCCGGTTGCCTGCCTTGTTTTAAGCCCTGTGTCAGCATGGCAACGTGCTTGCGGTTATGGCTATGATAAAAAGAAGAGGATAGTGCACGGGGGCGTGGCGCAGGCTGGTGCCGGAGGTTTTGCACATGCTCAGTGTAAACAGGAACTGCTATGGTGGAATGTTCCAGCAGGGGCGCTAGAGTTTCTGAACCTGAACTGAAATAATACAAAATAATATAAAAAGAGAACACTAATGCTTCCGTCTTTAGTTTAAATATTATGTCAATTTAACTACTGTGTGGAGGAAAGAAGCTGTTTAAAACAGACTGAAAGACAAGGGCAAGTAGCCTAAATCGAAATGCTTTGTACATTGTTATTTTGTAGATTTTCCATGTTTGTGATGCTTGCTTTAATTACAGACAGTACATGTGTCAACTTTTATTTTTGTGAAATGACAAAGAAACATGGATACTGTTCATTCAAGCACTGGATGGATTATATAAAATGTTTGAAAAGGGAATCGTGATGCTGTTTAATTTACAACTACTCTGGATCTCATTATTTACATCAGTTTCTATCTAGCGCCTCTGCTGGAACATTCCACCATAGCAGTTCCTGTTTACACTGAGCATGTGCAGACCTCCAGCACCAGCCTGCGCCACGCCCACGTGCACTATCCTCTTTATTTATCATAGGGTTATGGTTATGGTTAGGGGAGGCGAGTATATTGAACAAAACAAAACTGCGCCCCCCAACTGCAGCACGCAGTTGGGGGGCGCAGTTTTGTTTTGGGGCTGAGGACACTTATCAATAAGGGTTGGCAGGCAGGCAACATTAACGCAGCAGTGCGTTCCTTCTGCTGCTCCCATCTGGAAACACTGGAGCAGACCCAATGCACTCCGGTCAAAATCTGATCGGAGCGATATCCATCTGTACGTGGCTGCTAGAGGCGGGATCAACGTGAGACTGAGGACATATCGAAGCTGTGCCACTGCTCGAATGTAAACAACTACCTAACAATACTACAACTCCAAATTACATTGGATATATCATATTTTTGTTCCGCTGTTGCCCCACATAGTTTCTGTTTGAGAGTTCCTAGATCAAAGTAGGAGAAGTGAACTTGTGAACTTGAGGTTAAGGCGACATGCCTGGTGGAGAAACTCTGCTTAATAAGCAGCCGGAATACGGAATACTGTGTGGACGTCTGTGTTTCTGCTAACTCAACTTTATTATCACATCCAAGGATTATAGCTATTAAACCCTTGTCATTTTATTGTGTTCCAGACCACCAGACCAGTTCCATTTCAATTTCACTTGCAATTTCACTTGTTTATCCTGTATCTCATGGGAGTTCTCCCTCGCTGTCTCCAACATAGAGGAGAATGTTTGCCCTAGTAAGCTAGTAGGGTTACTTTTATTTGGAGTAGATTCATTTCCTAAGATGTGCTTAGAATGGGTCATGGGATGTTGTTAAAATTCTAAATGCGTCCTAAAATCCTAAATGCGTTTTTTACTATATATCGTCTCTCCATCATGTCCATAGTGTGCTAACACTCACGCTTTCAGTTCAGCCATAAATCGTTTTTCACAACTGGACCACTTTTTGTGGAAATAAATTGAATTGACTGCAAAAAAAAGAAAAGAAAAAAAAAAGAAATAAAATAAAAAGTGAGAAAGCCTTCTAGGGCATAATTCACCTTTAAACGACCTGGGGTACGGTATAGGAAACAATAAACCAGGTGGAGATACAGTATGTGTCCCGAGGTAGCACCGCTTTCCAGTTCGCCATGCAACCTGTGAGATGAGTGTGCGGGGGCCGACAGAGCCATCAGAACAATATCCTGACGGCTATAATACCACTGCCATTTGCACTGCCCACTGCCTCCTCCTACTATCAGATTAAAGCAACGCGCGGGGGACCCTTTGAGGTGACAATGTGCAGATGTACAGTACAGTATGTCCACGCTGTCACCACCACCACCACACAAAAGTGTGGTGACAAGTGTGTTTGTTTGGTGGCTATAAATATATATGGCCTCCGTATGAGTTGGACAGACTATCAAAAAATATTCTAATGTGCTGTCTGTAGGCCAGGGGCGTTTTTGCCATTAGGCAGTTGCCTAGGGCGTCATGAGGGGAGGGGGCGACCATGGGGGGAGGGGGCAACCACCAGATATGCTTTAAAAGGATACCAGGTATCAATATGGATAAATACATTATACTTGTCCTCTACTGTATAACTAGAATTAAACATGTAAAATACATATAGGCCTAGATTTTCGTCGCCGCTAAATCCCGTATCCCTTAACTTCTTTGCCTTTTTAAACTATTAAAAAAACAAGTTAAAATGGCCAGTCTACATGCTCATAATGTGTCAATAGATTGGCACATTGAAATATTCCAAAAAGTTTTTTAATAATAGTAAAAAAGGGTTTGGGTAAGGGGGTTAACGTGTGCTGAAAATGGAGCCCATATGTTATAGTTTACAAATAGTTCATCATTTTATCCCTTTGGGGGCGCCATTTTACAGGAGATTTTCCCTGAGGGGGAGGGCTCCAGGGAAAATCTTGCCTAGGGCTCCAAATTGCTTAGAAACGCCACTGCTGTAGGCTACCTGGTATATCGACTTCTACACACTTCTGTCACTCACTATAATCTATAAGTGAAATCTACCGTTTCAGTCGATTTATACATTTCTATGTTAGGTCAACTACCTATATAAAAAGCTGCATTGAACTATGCTGCTATAATCTATGATCAAGGTCATTCATCAATCGTTACTACATCTTCAAACACGCACGAGAGCTTTTCTTGAAATATATTTTTTCAGTGCTTAGGCAACTGCTGGCTGTAACATTGCATTGGGCACATATTATGGTTATAGTTTAAGCCAGGGGTTTTCTACCAGTGGTCCGAGGACCAACAGTGGTCCTTGAGAGGCTTCCAGGTGTTCCCCAGGTAAATGATGGAAAGTTGGTTAACCAGATGTAACTCTTTGAGTCAAGAGTTAAACTACTCATCATCTGAATTAGCCCAAATCTACACAACTATAGGTCTAGGTTTTTGCCTGTTATGTTTCCGAAATCCACCCTGGCGTTGTAGATAAAAACTGAAGAAATCTTTGTGTTTTGGGTCTGTGGGGCTAAAATGTCATCAAATAGTGGTCCATGGCTCAAATGCTGAATAAATAGTGGGCCCTGGTATGAAAAAGGTTGAAAACCACTGGTTTAAACAGTTGCTAGGTTATCGGTTTATCCCAGATTCCTACTTTCCTGAGGCACGGTGCACTACGCTACACTGTCTCACCACATTACAGCAGTGATGGGCAGTAACTTGTTACAAGTAGCTAAGCTACATAGCTTATCTACATTTTCCTGTAGCTTGTAGTGTAGCTTACTACATTTGTTCTGGGAGTAGCTTGTAGTGAAGTTACACTACTTGTTTCGAGTAGCTTGTAGTGAAGCTACACTACTTGTTTCGAGCAACAAGGAGTGTAGCTTACTACATTTTCCCACACACATTTTCAAATTCCACCCATTTTTAATGGGTAGAAAAACTCTAATATACATCCCAAAACTTAGACATGCCACCATCCTATGTTCAAACCCAGCCCTAGATTATTATGATTTTAGTGATATTATTTTATTATTATTATTTAGAAACTTGTACATTAAGTTGAGATGTATGATTATTTATATGTGGTGTTGATGTAGCAAGCTACTTTGTCATGTAGCTTGTAGTGTAGCTTTTCTGGGGATAGCTTAGCTACATTTTTTCAAAAGTAACAAGTAGTGTAGCTTACTACATTAACATTTTTCCCAGTAACTTGCTCATCACTGCATTACAGTATAATATATACAGCAAGTGTGATGTGATTATATTGTCTATTGTGAATAGCTCTGAATGAGCGCATCTAAATCCCTAATGCCTTGTAAGTTGATTAATAATTTATTAATAGTTGTAAGATCATTTCTAGTTGCATTATCCACATTCCTATTCCATCCTCCAGGACAGTCATAGATATAAAATAAATATGCTGGTATTCACTCAGCTGAAACTGTGTTAGTGTCCTTGGGCTGAACACTGAAGCTCTGACTGGCCCTGGTAAGCAGGCTGTGTTTTTTCCTCTCCTAGTGGTGTGTGAATGTTTGTGCAAATGGGTGAATGTAATGAACATTGTAAAGCGATTTGGATAAAGGTGACAAATGCACCATTTATTAGAGCCAAGAATCCTCATAAATTAACACATTCAAACTAGATTCTAGTTTCTGATGAGACTCTACTGTAATTTCTGACACTAGATTCTAGTTCTCGATGCTAGACTCTAGTTTCCGATGCTAGATTCTATTTCCCAACACGAATTCTAGTTTTTTTGCTGCTAGATTCTAGTTTCCAATGCTAGAATTTATTTTTTTTTGTCACTATATTCTAGTTTCTGACAATGGATTCTAGTTTTTCTGAGGAAAAAAAATCTTATGTTCCTGTGTCAGTGATGCTCAACATATTTCATGCCGAGGACCAACAGAATTATCTATATTTGGATGCAGACCCCCATCTGAAAACGTGTTCTAGGGATCCCCCAGAACCAAAGATTTGAGTTAAAAACGTTTGCTTCGGAAATAACATATATTCAAAGATTTGCACCACGTTTTCACGATTTTTCAAAAATAGCAGAGATACAAGCTCATAGCGCGCCACTCGGTGGCGTGCTATGAGCTTGTAGATCTGCTATTTTTCAATAGCTAAAACATAATGCTTAGAACACCAAAACGCGTTCAGTACAATAAAGGTTAAGAGTCAAGATTTTCAAAAGCAGAACACTAACTGGACCCCACTAGTACACATGGACGTGCCAACTTCTTCATTAAACTCAAACTCGGTGCATAATGCACACATTACAGTAACTTTAGGTATTCCCAGAAGGCCAATGCGTCCAAAGAAATCATGCAGTATGCAGTTTTTCGACCTGATTACTGTAACTCTCCATTTATACCAAATCTATGCCAAAAATAGCTCTTTGGTGAATGTTGACACCAGAATAGGAGGCAGGCTTCAAAGGGTAAAAGCAGGAAAAGCATCACCGATAAAGAACACAAGTCTTGTCTGTGTTTTAAACATGTTGTAAACATACAGAATCATCATCATTTACTTCATCCACTTTGAACCTGCACTTGGCATCACTATTTTGGGCATGTCATTGTAGTGTATGTCATTGTGTATTTAAGTGAACGTTTCATGAAGATTTTTGTGAAACCTGTTTTTTCTGTTCTATGAACCCTATGGAACATGAAAAAAGTGGTTCACATGTTTTATTTTTGCCCAGAAAATATTTACCCATAACATCCCATATAATGTAATAATTAAAAATATAATTCTTTAAGAAGCACATGTGACATGTTAAACTAGGGGTTTTTCATGCTTCTGAATCCATCCCCAGCATTAGTTTTGCAAAAAGAAGAAGAAGAAAAAAAAAAAAAACATTCCTTGGCCTAAAAACGTCCATAGATACTTGCCCAATGTGCAGACCTCATCACATTTTCCATGATTTCCATGGCTGATTTTAACCCAAGGAGTGTTTTGGGGCAAAACTAATGCTTGGGATGGATTCAGAAGCATGAAAAACCCATAGTTTGACATGTCACATGTGCTTCTTAAAGAGTTATTATATTTTTAATTATTACATTATATGGGATGTTATGGCTAAATCTTTTCTGGGCAAAAATAAAAAAAAATGTAAACCACTTTTTTCATGTACCATAGGGTTCATGTAACAGAAAAAAAACATGGTTTACAAAAATCTTCACAAAACGTTCAGTAAACTAGATTCTGCTACATAACTACATACACTATTGCCTAAACTTATCGAAAAATGCACCACCATGAGTTGCGTTGTGTGAGCTTGTAGACCAGATATTTGTGCATATGGTGATGCAGGGTCTCGGAGGAAAAAAAGAACATTTTGGGAATCATTGCTGTACGGTGTACATATAGTACACCCCTGTTTGATGTGGTTATACGATGCTGAATGCCTACATTAAGCCATCTCCTTGCATTAGTCAGTGCGAAAAGCATGCATGCATGCATGTGCAGGGGATGATAAACAACAATAAAACACTAAGCTCAGAAAGCTCACATCAATAAATGAGCAGTGGAGCCATTTTCACTGGCTGTTCTCTTCAGACACCACGCCAATATAACACCAAAGCCTGTGCATTTCCCCTGTTGCTTTAATGTCCGTCTGCCGACTTCTACTGGGTAGAAAAGGCCCACAGGGGCTAAACAGTTAAATCTTCAATCCATTTGTTGCTATTTTCATTCCATTTCCAGACAAAGAGGCAATAAAGAATGAGTCATTCTTTAAGAATAAGCCCCACTTTATTTTCTTTCCTCTCTCTCTCGCTGTCTGTCTCTTTTCTGTCTCTCTCTCTCCTTCTCCATCCATCTATCCCTCCCACTTTCTCTCTGTCTAACCATCTCTCCGGCTCCCTGCTTGCTGGTGGAGTGTGAAATGGATCTCTCCAAGAAGCACCTGGTTTCCAAGGGAACCAAGAGAGTCACTGGAGTCAGATGTGCGATGGGGACATAGGAGTCGTGGGGTGGGGGTGTGTGTGGGGTTGGTGAAGGGGGATGTGGGGTTGGACTAATATTACTGCTGACAGCAGCATGGGGGAATCGGGGATGTGATGTCTTCTATCCCCAAATAAGAACCGTCACACAGTGTACTCTTTATCCTAGTTGGTTTATTTTTAAAACGGAAAAGTATTGCCTCTGTTGGAGCTTCAGTTTGGAGCTTCTCCAGTGCAGCATTCCCCTCATGAAGTGTCTGGACAAGCATAACACTTGAAACACCCTTGTCATTAGTAGAACCAGCCTATGATGTGTGCAATAATGCACATTCTAATACACTACACACCCCTCCCTGCAAATGAGCTATTGCTCTTAGATTCAACCGACTATGGGCCTGACATTTGTCTTAGCGTCCTACTAAGCTAAGCCCTTTCCTCACCATCATCTCGCCCACTCTCTTTTAACACCTCTGTCTCCTGAAGAGGATTCTCGTTGTTCACATGGCCACACTGCCTGTGTGAAAGAACTATTGTCTCTTCCGATGATCCCAAAATACATTCTTCTCCTTACCCTCCCCTGTGCCGCCTCACCAAAACCTTCTGTTGAGGCTTCACCCTCTGGGTTGAAGTGAAACACTTCAACCCAGAGTGTATCGCATAGTTTCTGAAAGGTTAGGCTGCACCAGTGACACCCTGGTGCTCGGCTGTTCCAGGAACACTTATGTAAGTACTACCCATCATGCTAAACAGAAAGTTCTGAATATACCGTACTTCTGCCCGGTGGTGTTCATACATAGTCAAGGAAGGAGGAGAATATCTGCACGACGTCTTGCTGTGCATAATTTATGTCACATTTTCTAATAAAACATTTTGTCGGACGTGCTTTTCCTCTTTAGAGCGCGATCTAGCACGAATGTTGGTTGCGAGTGCACCTCCTCCTCCACTGCATTTGATGTTCAGAGTCGAGCTTTCAACACATCTTTCAGATTCTGCAATAGACTCCCTGCAGCGCCTTTAGATGCTGGGTCTTACAGAGCTGAGAAAATGGTTTTCACTACACTATTCTTCAGGAGGCCCTAAAATGTATATCACTAGAAAATTGGGCCCATTATGTGTAGAGTACGGTGCAAAGAAGCCCCTCACAACCTCCACAGTCATCTCTGCCACTGTAGTCACTATAGCACCACTTCAAACCACTTAAGATTAGCCGTCAATCAATAGCATAAACCTGTGTTTCCCTTTTTACACAAAAATCGACAATATGCACTCTTCGCCATTGTCCCACTGCCAAAGGAGTAATGGAGCATTTGCTGTACTTTCAACAGAGGCACTTTATAATTGCTGACAAGGGCATCCTTTAGGGTGTAACCACACTAGAATGGTAGAACCCTCCATAACACAAAAGAGTGTCCACTGACAGTTCCGTTTGTCCCACCCAGAGTTTTAGTTCTGACAAAACCGTAATGTTATGGTACAGAATTTCATGTTATAATTCAGTGGTTTTCAACCTTTTTTTTTATCCCAGGGCCCACCATTTATTCAGCATTTGAGCCACGGACCACCATTTGAGGACATTTTAGCCTCTGTCTGCATGACCATTACTCTTCTAGTTGTGTAGACTTGGACTAATTCACATGATGAATATTTTAACTCTTGAGAGTGTAAAAATGAAACCAAATGGACCCTGGTGGGTCCATTTGGCTCTCAGGAAAGAGAGTGACATGTTGCAACAGTTCTGACAACTCTCATTATTGTCTTTAGTGCTGATAAGCCTGTGTCAAATACACATCCTTTTTAATCAAGTTACAAACTATGGTCTCAATATGCGCCTGGTAGTACAGTAAGTAAGCCGTGCCAATAGGGCAGGAGCACATCTCCTGTTACAGTAGTGTGAACCAGCTTGATTTACAAGTAACATCCCCTGGACATGACACCAGTGACTAATATATCAGGCCAGGGCCTTCACCAATCCATGCCCCGATCCATCCCTTGATACAGAGTGCCTGGCAAGCAGAGAGTCTTTCGTATGAAACAGCCAGGGATCGAATCCAAACCTTCCAGTCTTGGGGCAGACCACATCCACCGACAGTGCCCCCAGGGTTGAAACAACGGGCCCTGGTGGCCAAGTTTGCACGCGGACAGGGCAGTTTGTATTTAAGTTGTTTTCTGGATGAACCACCGGTCCTCACATCATATACTACCTCTCAAAACATAACGGATGTATTATATGACAGATAATAAGCTCACCACAAATCCACAAGCTTGTTTTTTGATGCTGTTTAGTTTTTTTCCTTTGCTCGTTCTCGACAGCGCTCGTTCATGAATCCTTTCCCTTCCCATGATCCCTTGCTTCGGGTGCGTTCATGGAGGAAATGCCACCAAATTTTGGTAGTCAAATGCGGAAATAGGCACACTTCCGGCGTGCTTCCGGGTGCTTTAAATCGCCACTGAGAAACTTGTATTGAAATGAACGGAAGGAGGCGGGACTATCACTCTCGTCCGCTCTCTATATGTTATTACTCTATGGGGCAGACACCCTATACATGTATAGCCTAGAGTGCAACCACACACTTCAGCACCATGGACAACAGATCCCTGTCAAAACACAGGCAAATTTTAAGCCATGGTGAATAGAAATGTCTACATTTACAGTACATTATTTTTCCTAATGAGTTCCTATCTCATGGGAACAAGATAATATTTGGGGGGGAAATATTATGGCTTATGTATGGAAGGAATTTAATTTTCTAAATTAGGTGCATTTTCCTTAACCGCAATCGATTCTCTGGGTGAGAATATTAAAACAGACATTAACGGCATTGCGATTGCAATAAGCACTCGCAGAGGTTGTGTGCATCTGGCTTTATTACTAACACTTCTACTGTATTACTAACACTTTTAGCCCTTGTCCAAGGTGGAATCCAGGCAGGCAAAGTGTGAAATTTGTCACTGCTGGGGTCCCTCCAACCGAGTATAGTACAAACACCTTGACACTCCATCTTAGAAATATATAAATTAGGGCTGTTGAATGATTAAAAGTTTTTTAATCAAATTAATCAAAGCTTCAAAATTAATTTAATCATGATTAATCACCATTCAAACTACTGTATGTCCAAAATATGCATGTTTTTAAAAAAGAAACAGAATCTCTGAAAAAATAACCATTTATCTTTAAAATATTTATCAAAATAAGTGATCTACAAAGCCCTCAATGCTTGTAGATCCTCCAGCTATACTCTATGGCTCTAGGGAGACACATGTCTCCGTAAAACTGCGCTCTACCCATATCTTTCAATGAGAAAATGCTCAGTGGGTTGAGTCAGTCTGCAGATGAGTTAATTGTGTTAAAATATTTACGGTAATCAGATTAATCAACAAAAATAATTTAATCCCATTAATTAACTATTTTCAACAGCCTTAAAATATATAAATATATAGTTAGCAAATAAGTTAGTTGACAGTAACTATAATGGACGGTATTACTCAGCCATGAATGTAATAACATTGTGCAACCCCATACTTAAAGTAAGTCATGTTACCCCACATACTGTCTAACTTAATGGTGTGCCACCTTGTCATTAGCATAAGAGAGTCGACAACGCTCAACAATATCATCAGCAATGAAGAAGAAGACTGCGTTATTGGCTCTGCCTGGCTGAGCTAAATAAAACTACCGGTATGTGACAAGGCAATCTATTGAGTGCTGGCTTCCTTGTCATTAGCATGCTGTAGCAATAATAACTTTGTGTGTGTGCATTTGCCTAAATGCGCTACAGCATAGAACATACTGTAACTGGGGCAGGAACCTCACAGACCGGGAGCTAAGGCTCGACACTAAATAGTAGGGGTGGGACAATTCCCCTACCTCACAATACGATACCTTATCGATATTTAGGGTTCTGAATCGAATTATATTGCGATTCTTAGTTATGCTGCGATTCGATTTGATTTATCGATATATCACATTTTTCCCACACAAATTACTGTGCTTTTTAATACTAGAACAAGGGAGATTACACCCATTTTCAAGAGTACAAATGGAACCAAACGGACCCTGACGGGTCTGTTTGGTTCCATTTGTACACCCTCAGAAAAAAGGTCCTAAAAGAAAAAGTCAGTCAGACTTAGCCTGACCAAGGTCAGGCTACTACCACAGCAGTTTCTAGGATGGGTGTTATCAAAGCAGCAGTCTTAACTGTGACTGGTTCATATGAACCCCTAAGAATATTTGGAAAGCAGTGACGACGTTGGGAACGAAGTGAGTGACAGGGCTGTTGGCCAATCAGGTGCTGGGATTGGACTTCCAACCGGCACAAACGACCCCAAAGGCAGGGAAGCCAGACCTTGAATCACAAAAAAGCTAGTATTTTTTTAAGGTGCTGAATCAGTTGCTGAGTCAGTCTATCTGACATGAGCAAATTAATGAATACGACCTAGATAAATATCACAAAAATCGCTTTTGAACCTGGCAAATCGATATTGATATCATGACATTAAGAATTGTGATATATTGGCATATCGATTTTTTTTTTGCTCACCCCTACTAAATAGGATGAGCTTTGAATAAAATGAAAACTTTAGCCAGATGGCTGGTACTACTAGCAGAGTTGTTTACTGCTGGCCTACAGATTTCAGACACTCATCATACAAGCTATAGGGCACCAGTTCCCAATCAGAGTCTGTGTAGTGCAGGGTCAAACATGAGGGGGGGAAGCAGAGCACTCACTCTGGACACAGAGGTAAACTTTTCCCCTTGGAAGGCCATCAATAAACCATGGGCATTAACGAGTGAGATTAAGAATTCATGCTAGATGGGGTATTGGATCAGAATTGCACCAGGGCACCTTTTCTGTCTTTGTGTTCGGGTTCCCTTTTTGTTCCTGCTGGAAATGTGATGTAAAGACGGTGTTGAAAGTGATTGATGCCTGAGTGAAGACAATTACAAGCACACGTTGTGTCAGGAGGCTAGAGGGGCCATGATGGTCTTTGAATCATGTGTGATGGTTTTTAAATAAGACAGTAGGAGTGGGGCGATTCACTACCTCACGATACAATACACTATCGATATTTAGGATTCTGAATCGATTTATATTGCACTTCTTAATTATGCTGCGATTCGATTTGATATATCGCATTTCTTGCCACAAATGTCTGTGCTTTTATTATACTATAGCATTTTAAAGGAAATTCCACCCATTCCTAAGAGGAATGGACCAAATGGTCTGTTTGGTTCCACTTGTACACCCTCAGAAAAATAAGAAAAAATAAAAGAAAAATCATTAACAAACACAACTTGATGATGTCATCATGATGATGTCAACATGTTAATGATTTCAGATCTCCATTTTAAGAAACACAGAATGGGAAGAACTTTTTTATCATGTCCACACAACATCTCTAAGGTAAAATGTGGGTGTGAAAATGGGTGGAATTCCCCTTTAAAACCATTCTAAACAATATGGACCATGACAAATTCAATCAACTAGAACATCTTGAAGCAATTTTAAACAATATAAATAACCTGATAACATAGGTAACATCGATTTTGAACCTGGCAATTCAATATTGATATCATGGTATTAACTATTGCAATATATATTGGCATATTGATTTTTTGCCCACCCCAAGACAGTACTCTGAATATGTCTAGATGGTGATGAGAGAGCAGCCATGATATGGAAGTTCCCAAGACAGAGAGAGTTGCTCACATATAGTTAAATGAATTGTTGCTACCGTAGGGCAGGCAACTATAGTCACTCACAAACAAACAACCACAATGTCAGGAAACCAAACCCTACCACACAACTGACTTTCAGCAACTCTTAAAAAAAAGCTTAGGAAAAGGTCCCTTCCCCTAACCCTGATTTCACCAAATTTACAGTGGAAAAAAGCATCCAAAGTTCATACTGTTGTGAGCTATAGTAGTGAGAACAGAACAAGTCCAAGTGCATTTTGTTGTTCGCCCATCGCTATACAGCCCAGACCTCCTTTAAATGATTCAGGGCACTGCCCTTTTATTCCATCTTATGATTTTACTTTGGAATCAATTATTCAATATCTGTTGTATTCCCTGCCAGGGGGGCAGATACAGTAGGTACTGTACCTACAGAATCTAATGCTCTGCTATTGGAGGAGAGTGTGGTCCATATAAGCTTTAATACAACACACTGTCCTGTACATCAGGGGTTTTCAACCCATTGGTCCAGGGACTCTTGAGAACGTAAAAATGAAACCAAATGGACCCTTGCTGGTCCATTTGGTAACTTGGTTTCATTTTTACACTCTCAAGAGTTAAAATATTCATCATCTGAATTAGCCATTTTGTAATGTATGTTTTGCTCGTTTTGTTTCCCAAATCCAAAAATTGTGGGCAAAATAAATCTTTAGATTTGGGGTCTGTGGGGCTAAAATATCCTCAAATGATGGTCCGTGGCTCAAATCCTGAATAAATGGTGGTCCCTGAAAACCCCTGCTGTACATCATCAACGCAAGCTTTTCTTCAAACATCGGGAGTCAGAGCTAAATGGAAACTTTGCCAATCTGCAACCTAAATCAACCTTAAATCAACCGTAGCCTGTGTATTTCTGCAAAAATAATGCTGCCTCAAATATATAATAAAATAAAAAAACACCAGACGAGAGAGAAATCCGCTGAATGTTTAAAGTTCCATTTACCAGGGTGTAATTGAGGTCAGAAAACCTAAAAAAAATATTAATATTCTTGGATGTCATGAGACCTTTAAAGGAAGCATTTAAAAAAAATAATCATCAGACCCGGTTGGTCAAGGCAGCAGACATGGTGCTAATTCATTTTTTCATCTGCAATCACATCCCTGAAATTTCCACTTGAAATGTCATCTCAAGAGAGGAAACCTCTGTGAAATGAGATACCATTGTCTGTTTGCTAGAGCGACTGCAATTAGCAGAGGGGCCTTTTGAATATAATTGAAAGTTTATAGATTTCCTGGGTGACCTTTCCCAAAGCTAATTGTTTGAGAGACCACGCAAAACAGATTGAGAGGAAACGCAGCACCATTTGGACGGAATATCAAATTATTTGGTACCACGTCGTACATTATAAGACCATTAGTGAGGAAGCTAACAAAGGGGAATGCAATGAATGCAATAAGATTATGCAACCCCTTACTTAAAGTGCCATAAAAAAAAAACTCAAAATATGGAACACGAGACGTACAGATGGTTGAAAAATGAACAGGCAGCAGTCTTTTGCAAGCCTCTGGCAGAATATGAGAATCAGAGATGTACACATTGGAATAATGTTTTTACATTATTAATAGCATGTCATTGTTAACACGCGAAAAGGAGCAGGATAGGAAAAACAAACTCCGCGGTGCAGAAATGATTACTTGTGGGAGCGTGAATCGCAGCTTGCCTCTAGACTAAACTACAGGAGCACATTATCTTTTCAGTATCCGAGGAACAATAGGCTTGCACATCATTGCACTACGAGACACGGATGCTGCCAGATGGGATCCAAAAATTATGAGAGTGCATCATTAAGAGTGGATCGAGTATAGAATAAAGTATCAGGTTAAAATAAGTTTCCTGAGTGACGCCAAGTGTCAATCGTAGCACTCTTGTGTAGATGGGGTGTACAGTAGAATGCCACCAAGTGGAGTCATGCAGCCGGTCCACATCAGGAACCAGGGCCTCTATGGGAACCTCCCAAGGCCAAAGACACGAGGTTAGAGAGAGAGAGAGAGAGAGAGAGGGAGAAGGTCGAGGCTGCATGGCTGAGCACTGCGTCAGGCACCCGGAACTGGTGGCGAGCAAACTGACACCGTGGGAGCCAACCCAAAGGCACACTGCAGCACAGCAGCAGAGTTAACATTTCAGGGCTCAAGACCACGGATTAGATCATATATCCCTCAGAATACAGCGCATTTACTATAGAGCTACTGTACATGGAATGGTTTTCTGATGTGGAGCTAGACCAGAGGACGTGGAGGGCAAAGATTCAGGAGTTCTGTGTTTGCTATAGCCTGAAGTAAAATGGAAGTTTGAATAGGTTTGGTCATGTCTGTTAGCTTCCTTGACATGTTTTTTTGTGTGTTAGAGATATGATCTTTCTTTTCCCAATAGTTATTCCGATACCCATAACTTGCATATCGGTCGATGCCGATTATCAATCCGATACCAGTGTCTAAACAATCTAGGACAGTGGATGCAGGGACTATCTGTGCTTCTCAAGGTGGTTACATGTCTGGAACTCTGTAAGATGTACAAATGTAACCAAATGGCATGCTTTTCTGATATCGGCATTGAAACTTTGTGTGTGTGTGTGTGTGTGTGTGTGTGTGTGTGTGTGTGTGTGTGTGTGTGTGTGTGTGTGTGTGTGTGTGTGTGTGTGTGTGTCCGTCCGTCCACAAGGCAGCGGCTTCAACTCTTATATGCAGGTATATACTTTCAGAACAATATGAATTTGTCCATTTGAAAGCGCAACAGTAGCTCGCAGGCAGGAACATTCTAACTTTTTCTTGTAGAACAGCTTGACAATGACAACAGCATTGTTCTAAAAATAAATCTACCTAATGTTGATCGCATGCAATTATCGGCACAGCTCTGCCGCCGACAGCTATCACCGATTTGTGGAATTTCCTTTCTTGGTGATTTTGCTGAATGGTCGGGATCCCCGATCGAGATGTTATAGCGAGGGCATTGTGTCTCACTTACTGTCAGAATATCGTATTTCCAGAAAGGACACGCCACTGAACAAGCTGATCAAATTATTCCTATCAAGTGCTCCAGGGTTAGCCAACATCACCATAGAAACTAGGATAAAAAAGTACTGTGTTTCGTGAAAACCAGCCCCAGACCCGTAAAAAGGAAAACGGTTTGGTTTGTACATTTATTTTTGCAGATCAAGAAAAGCCAAATCTTTGTGAAGTGAAGAAGAGTTGTGAATAATAATGAGTGGTAATACGTCGATGCCACATAGAGCGCACACCTTGCCAAAGCCTTTAATAAGGTGCTTATTGGAACAGGAATATTGATTTTCAAAGCAGTAGGCGTTCATGCTAGTTTTCATTTACATTTAATGAAATGTATATAGCCTATATTTCCCCAGACATACAATATTAGATCACTGACCATCTGGCTAGATGAGCTGAGTTAACCGTCAACATGCATTTCTTTACTGCACTGCACTGAGCGGGACCCACACACATCGTCTTTGTACTTCCTTATATAAATGTACGAAAGACACAGGAATCACATAACTATTTAAAATATTCATAGGCGTAGACTGCATTCAGAGAAGAGATCTGCTAGTGCTACTGTATGTCTCAAGCAACAGAGGTGAGGGCAGAATAAAACCTCTAACTTATACATCATAAGAATGTCAGTTCCTGAAAGGCAGAGACAAGACCGAGCCAATTACCAACAACAAAACTATAAAAGCTAGTGATCTAGTATTACCCCTTTGTGCAGTGAACGCGTTTTGGTGTTTTATCTGTTGAAAAATAGCAAACCTACAAGCTCATATCGCGCCACCGAGTGGCGCGATATGAGCTTGTAGTTCTGCTATTTTTGAAAAATTGTGAAAATGTGCTGCAAATCTCTGAATACATTATTTTGGAAGCAAACATTTTTAACTTAAATGTTTGCTTCTGGGGGATCCCTAGAACAACATGGTTTCAGATGGGGGTCTGCAGCCAAATATGGATAATTCTGGTGGTCCTCGCTTGAAATATGTCAGCTTCACTGACACAGGAACACAGATTTTTCAGAAAAAATAGAATCTAGTGTCAGAAACGATAGAATCTATTGTCAAAAACCTGATTCTAGCGTCAGAAACTAGATTCTAGTGTCAAAAAGTATATCCTAGCATCAGAAACTATAATTTAGTGGCAATAACTAGAATCTAGTATTGGAAACTACTGTAGAATCTAGCGTCAAAAGCTAGAATGTTGCTGCAGCTATAATCTGGTGTAAGGAACTACTGTATAATCTGGTGTCAGAAACTCAAATCGAGGGTCAGGACAAAATCACCTAACATCCTAACATCTAGTGACAATGTTAATAACATATTTACAATCTTATCCATCCAAGCTTGTCAGCATCATCCTCATACATTGCTTTGGGTCAGACATAGATCATTCTCTGTGCAGAAGCTAAAGACCCAGCAAGAGATCAACCTCCTCTTGGTTTTAAGATGTTGAGCACTGAGCAGGGTGCTGGCTGCAGCGCAACATTAGAGACGCACTGAACAGTCTATGCCAGGGGCACTTTCAACATTCCTATATGCAAATGGATTTAACACTATATAGCCTGATTTTCTATTCGCATATCTCTTCAGAAACAAGTTAGGGAATTATATTATTTATTAAAAAAATATATAATGATTGAACAATAGAAAATATAATAGGCTACATATTCAAAGTCAGACACACGAAGTATGTAATCCACAGAAGCATTGCATAAGCCTATATGTAGAACATGACAATTTGTCTCACAGGTTGAATCAATATTGTATTAAACGCATTTAAAGTTCGGTTTTGGCTACATGGTATTCTTGACTAGTAGTTTACAAGTAGCCTATAGTTGTTTTGAAACTGAACACAACACACGCACACACAACACGCACGCACACACAACACGCACACACGCGCGCGCGCGCGCGCGCACACATACGCACACATTACAACCCACAGGTATGCAATGTCGCCTGCTCTTGCAGGGGTAGCCTACATTAAAGGTTGATCAATCAATCAATTATTAAAGCCTAAGTGCAAAAGTTGTGTCATGTCCACAGTATAGGGTTCGTTTCTGAATGATCACAACTCGTACCAACGCCTACCTAACTAGTAGGCATAGCCTTCAATAGATAGACCTACATGCAGATTTAAACTGTTAGATACGAATGTACGTGGATCATTCCCTTTTTATATTTCGGGAAAATTCCCAAACGCTCACTCTTCATAATAGAGAGCGACATTTTCGGGAATTCGCAATCAATTAGGCTACTTTAACTGCCGTATGGGGCTAGAATTCGTAGCAAATTAAAGACTATGAATAAATTGCATCTTATCATTGAACTGTATTGACAGTCCTACCTGATCTTGCTGCTGTGCCACTTTCTCCGGGCCGTTTTGCTCGGGTGTTGGAGAAGTCATGGTAAATAATAATAATAATGATGATGATAATATGAGCGGCGATGAGAGAGAAGCGTGACCGGTGACCGCTGACTGTGCACAAAGAATGCCACTACTAAACTAAACGGCGACGCGGAGAGACACAGAGAGAGAAAGAGAGAGAGAGAGAAAGAGAGAGCGAGAGAGAGAGCGGGGGGGGGTGTCTATCGAACACGTGTGCCAGCAGCATCCCCATTTATAGCCCCTACGTATCTGCTGGCTGGATATTCCGTAGTTTAATAAACTGACGGACAATTTGAATGATGTGTTCTTTGCTGTGGGTGGTCTCGGTCTCACTGGTCTGGCGACTCCCAACGTTAGCCAAATACCCGTGCAGTCTCACTTCGGTCTGCTCACACTCTGCTGCTGCTCACAAACCCTCATGCGCTTTCCCAGTTGAAACTAAACGACAACAACTGTATTAATCTGTATTAAAGCCTCAACCCGGAACTTTTGTGAAGTTTTTAAAGGTATATTTAGTGATTTCACTTTTTCTCCTCCCTAATACAGTGTGCTGACCACAGCCTAGTATTTGGAAAATGGTGCATTTATATAGGCCTAGTGCCTTTACCCAAGACACTTTACTCAGATTGTGAATCCCATTCACACACCAATGGCAGTGAAACCATAGCATACAAGGTACTGGGTAGCCTGCATACCGACCAGCACATCGATTCGGGACCAATCAGGGGTTAAAGGGATATTTCACTTTGGAAAAAAGCTTTTGGTAATTTTTTGGTCTACTCAGTCTCATGCGAAGACCCCAGACAGTTTATACATCACTCCATTCAGTATTTAGATATTTGATGTTCATTTTAGCATTTTCCAAAACAATATTTTAAAAATAAACTGTGAATGAAATTCCACTGCCCTCTCACATATTAGGAGGACAAAGTCACCAGAAAAAAGATGGGTTGTGTTCGATTCATTTATGATTAAAATGGAGTTTTAAGTTATACTGGGTTTGTATAGGAAGTGTCTTGCTCAGGGACACATCAACAGTAACTCTGGGGGAACCCGGGTTCGAACTGGCAACCTTGTGGTTATCATCCAGCCACTCTACCCATGAGCTCCTGTCCCCAGTGAGCCACACTGGTCAAAACACTAGTTTCGATTTTGGTGAAGCCCTCTGTTGAAGCGCTAACCTAGTGGTTAAAGTGTGAACTGCAGGCAAACTTGTGGATTCATGACTAGGACGTCTATTCTATATGCTATACTCTATAACTAAATAGACAATCTTTCACTCAATAGTGGCTGCTCCTGCCACAAGTTGATGATGTCATATGTCCTTTTGTGATCCAGACCTATGGCATAATATGGATGGAATATACATGAAAATAAAACATAACATCATCAACTTGCAACAGGAGCAGTCCCTATTGAGAGAAACAACTTTAAGAAATAATAACATTAAGAAACCAGTTGTCATACTGTAGCAGACAAAATTACTTTAACAATAACAGCTATCTTATTAATTTCTTTTTAACTTAGGTTTTCCCAGTATTGCATATAAAGTGTTTTTTTGGGGGACATGAAATAGAACAATGATGTTCTCTTGAACTTGCATCATTTGCATGTCAGGGTGTAATGTTGACTTATAACTACAATTAGATGAGTCAAGCGAACACAACAGAACAGAGTCAGATTTTATTTGACCTATGCAATGGTAGCCTACACCTACACGCAAAATATGACTACAGATATTTCTTGCATCATATTTTGTTTGTCTTACTGTCTTTACAATGCAACAGAGAGCTCAAGGTTTGTCCTTCAACCTGTGTGGAACTATATTTAGCAGTTCCAGTCTCACTGTTCAGCTGCAGAGATGTGAGCAAGCTGATATTATTACAAAGAACTCTGTCACTGTGGAGTACGGACACCCCTATCATCATTACTGGCGTTCCATTACATAGGGGGATGGAAGTGGCAAGAATCAATGTTCACATGAACAGTTTTGGTTATTGGTCATCATCATGTTGACATTTCCTTGCTGGAATTTCAGTGTGCAGAGAATAGGTCATGTAGATGGCACAATTTATAATTTAGGCATTTCGGCAGATGGCAGATGCTCTTAACCACAAGTGCAAAGTCGGAGTCAGCATAGTAGCCGAAGCCAACAACAAACAGCTTGGTAAATAAACAATCACAATGAAAATATCACGTGAACATGAGGCCTAGCATCATTTTAACCCTAGAAGGCCCAGTGTTGCTTTTTAGCAACATTAACCCTTTAATAATTAAAAAAAAATGACATTGATTGTTTAGAATTTCATTGAAATTGGTCATGATATTTGCATAGCAATACCCAGAGGCTGCAATCAACCTCTTCAATTAATCTCTGGACTGCAATAAATATATTTTTGTGATTATTAGAATGTCTAGCTCTAGAACATGTACATTCATTATTTGAAAAGATAACCCCCAATTATTTGGGAATTTTGAATTCATAATTAATTATTTTGCATAAATAAAATATTTTTCCATTTTCCCCCCTTTTTATAGATCATGGTAGTACAACCTAGTAGTAAGGTTGAAAATAGTCTTTTTCAAGTAGAAATAAGTCCGGGCCTTGGAGGGCTAAACAACATGCTATATCTAAATTATTCTAACAAAAAAACAAATGTAAATAATCAAAAGATGTGATGTGTTATAAAGAAGTATCATAATCCAACAACATATCTGCATATTAACACGATAATATCTATTTAAAAGGTGCACCAAAAAGGATACAAATGCTTGTAGATACTGTGTAGTTAACGATAGGCTACGATAAGAGATGTATGCTTTAAGTAGCCTACGAGTTGAGGCACCCACACAGAGTATATATATATATATATATATATATATATATATATATATATATATATATATATATATATATATATATATATATATATATATATATATATATATACACAGAGTATATCCACCCCAGCATGTTCTTATCAGCTTCAAAACAAAAGTGCTCCTTCTGCCCTGGCAGTTGAAAAAGCCATGCTTAGAGTCCTACCGCCCACATAGAACAGAAATAGTTCCCAGCACTCCCGACAAAAGATATTTTTTCGCAGCAATACATGGCTATAGCTGTGGCTCTGCAGTCTGCATGTATAATTGTGTGTCACAATTCTGTGTGTGTGCACACTATCTACATTCATGTTGGCATAGTGTGTCTACCGGGGGCGGATAGAACATGTCCCATTTGGGGGGGGCAAGAGAACATGTTGGAGGGGCAAGAGAAAATGGTAAAATGGCTTCATCGCTTCATTGATGAAGCCACACCCATTCGTTTTATTAGGCAAGTAAAGCATCAATAACAACATCAGTTGTTGTTGAAGTTGCAACAGACACACAGCATGCATAAAGCTAAAGGTCTGATTCAGAGAGTTTTCTGTTTTCAATGATGAAATGCTGTTGGTTTAGTGGTGCCAAAATTGTAGTTAGTAGCAGTAGTAGTGTTTCAAATCACTTTAAATACAAGCACTTTAATTTGAAATATCTTGGGTTGTTTTGCATGGCATCGTGTTTGGGGGGGCAGACTGGGTATTTAGGGGGGCATTGCCCCCCTCCCCCCCCCCCCCCCCCCCCCCATGCCCAGGCCTAGATCCGCCCTGGTGTCTACTGATTTGTATTGCAATGCGGTGCCACTGTTTGAGTGTTCAGCCAAAAGTCCAGCAGGGGCGAAATCCAAAAGCGACCTCGCCCGCGGGCGCCCGGTTTCAAAAGCGGGCGCCCGCTTTCACAAAAACGGGCGCCCGTTTTCAAAAGCGGGCGCCCGTTTTCGTGAAACCGGGCGCCCGTTTTTCACAAACGGGCGCCCTTTTCAAAAGGTTATGGTTGGGTTAGGTTAGGTTTAGGCATAGGTTTACTGAGGTTAAGTTTAGGGTTAGAGTTAGGTTTAGGCATAGCCTAGTTTGTGAAAACGGGCGCCCGCTTTTGAAAACGGGCGCCCGCTTTTGTGAAACGGGCGCCCGTTTTTGTGAAACCGGGCGCCCGTTTTTGTGAAAGCGGGCGCCCGTTTTTGAAACCGGGCGCCCGCGGGCGAGGTCGCTTTTGGATTTCGCTGGCTCTCCAAAAGTCAGGGTGTCTCCATAGAGCTCCTGGCCTTTTGAACCAGTCATCTGTTAGAGGGAACTTGCCTCTGGGAGGCCTAATGAGCCTGTTAGATAAACCCACAGACTGGCAGAGAGGACACCATATTTATGAAGATTGTGGAGGTTCTGTTTAATTACACTCCTACAATCCCTGAGTTTAACTCTGAATGTAAAAATGGACTCACTCACTGGCACAGGATATTTTTTCAAAAACTCTCAATTTGTGTGTAGACTGTGTAGACCAGGGGTGCCCAAAAGGTAGATTGTGATCTACCAGTAGATCACGACAGTCCCCATAGATCTGTAACTCTTGAGAGCGTTAAAACAAAACCAAATGGACCCTTACGGGTCCATTTGGTTTCATTTTACACTCTCAAGAGTCCAAGCAATTAGAAAATGGAGAATAACTGTTGTCACAGTTGTGGACAAAAGTGTGAAAGTTCTTAGTTTTGGGTGCAAGAGACTAAACTCAACATTACAAATTGTCAACTCAAACCCCAAATTCTGTTTTTCATACGTCAGTACAAGAAAACCTTCCAATTCTCTCCCTCTGTCTTTCATTTTAAGCGCAT
Source organism: Benthosema pterotum (assembly GCA_039105355.1). NCBI lineage: Eukaryota > Metazoa > Chordata > Actinopteri > Myctophiformes > Myctophidae > Benthosema > Benthosema pterotum. The sequence goes on from CM076976.1 coordinate 41,973,674, forward strand.
TATTAAGTAACACCATCACCACTATTTCAAAGCTCAAACTTTCTAGGGGGGCGTGAAATGGATTTTCAGTAATGGAATAATCACAAGATCACAAGATCTACACATCTTGATGTGTAGATCTTGTTGAGGCAGTCATTTTGAAAGTACCTCTCAAGTCAAAAAAGTGTGGGCACCCCTGGTGTAGACTGATATAAAAATTTCAAGAACCCCCATACCTTTGAGAGTGTACAAATGGAACTTAAGGGTTTGGTTTCATTTGTACAGACATGTACGGGGCCAGTAGGTACCCACTCAAGGACACCCACACTGGTGTAGCAGCACTAGCAGCACTGTGTCCTTGACTCTGTTTGACCAAAATGGAACAGAGCATTCATTAGTATCATTGGTGAAGGATGCAGGGAAGGCATGTGGTGCATAGAACCCGTTGCAGGAGCCGGACGAAAGATTCAGGTGTAAATGAGTATATTTAGAGGTTTGACTGGCAATGTGATACAACCCGGTGATTTAAAAATGCCATGATTTGGAAGATGATCTCATCAATTCACAAATGCTCTAAAATCATCCTCCTCATTGTCACCATTATTGTCCATATTACTTTAACGTATTGATTAGTTAATAGTTAAAGGTAATAGAGGCTTTTTTTTAAACAAATAAAAAAAATATATGGCTATATTTTTGCCTTTTTCCCCTTTCCCCTGCCTCTACTTTGACCATGCAGCTTCCCTGCAAACAGACACTTGCTTTGTCCTGCAAATGGTGCAGAACTTGTCAACGAATCATGAAAACGAAAACATTCGTCAGACTCCGGTAAGGTGCTAATGTGAGAGGGGGAGGGAGTGAGTGTGGGGGTGAGGCAGCGTTTTAGCCAATCACAGCACAGCAGTCTCCAGCAGTTTCATAATGGGCCAATAGAGTGGAGGTGAGGTGCAGTTACATTCTGTTTTTAAACAAATCTGTTCACACAGTGTTTGTACACACTAAAGTTTGCACACACCTTATGACTATATGACAAGTTGACAACTATATTAAACCTCATTCATTGTAGTTATAAAAGTTACTCTTATATAATGCCAGTGTGAGATATTTAAACAGATAAGCAGTGAAGTTCATCACACCATTCCTAGACAATGTTCAGCAGGAATATGCTGTAAATGGCATAGTAGTGCACTACACCAAAGTAGCTTACAGTGACTAGCCTGTTGGTGTTTCAGCACCACTGCTGTGGACAGCTCCACTGATACATTTCAGGAAAAAGAAAAATAATTTAATCTCCCACTATGTTTATGAAATCTAATCACGCATGAAGGCATTAGTAAACCGAAGCAAATTTTATGTATTCCACAATGTACCATTTTAATTCTCTAATTATCTTCCTGACATGTTCACCTTTTCACCATGTATATCTTCTACATCATTTAACAAATGATTAAATATTCCAATCTGATACTCTCTTGTTATTAGTTATACAAACATTTCTATGCAAAACTTTTAAGAGTCGAGATAGACAACAGGCTATAAGAGTGCATTGTGAATACACACAAAACCATTTTAATTGGCATGAAGTGTCTGTCAAGCAAATCTAGATAAAAGAGGAAAGAAATCCGACCCAGCAAACAAAGCTAAAAAACACATTATATAACAAGACACAACACAAAAAGTGTCTGTCTGGCCACAGCTTTGGCAGGAAAGTGGAGATGAAGGGAGTTGTCAGGCAGTCTTAATCATGTGAAATCTCATCTCCTAGTACAGTGGTTTTCAACCTTTTTGACACCAAGGACCACTATTTATTCAACATTTGAGCCACGGACCACCATTGGTCCGAGGACATTTTAGCTGCACAGACCCCGAAATTAAAGATTTGTTTTTGCTTTTGTCCACAATCTCAGGCTGGATTTCAGAAACAAAACATTATTTCTGTAGAGTAGACTTGAAACCAAATGGACCCGCAAGGGTCCATTTGGTTTTGTGGCTCTTACAGGTTTCATGTTTACACTCTCAAAGAGTTACATCTGGTTAACCAACTTTCCATCATTTATCCTGGGGACCACCTGGAACGCTCTCAAGGACCACTGGTGGTCCCCGGACCACCTGTTGAAAACCACTGTCCTAGTACTCTGGGTTTGTCACAGTTAAATAGGCACACATTTGTTGAAAATAGGCAAACATGCTTGACCAAACAAAGCTTGCCATGACTATTTTGAGAGAATGTATTTGATATAGTGAGTTTCCTTCATAATGAGTTAGTGCTCCTAAAGTGATGATTTTTGGCCAATATTCCTGGTCCATATTGTACATAAAAATAAATAAATTTAACTAAGCTCAGAGTGCATCTTGGCAGAAGCACAGAAGCTGCTGGTAAAATACGAAGGCTGGAGTCAAGTAGCATGGGTTTATCCAGCACTTCCTTACGAATGAATGATGTGAATTTTCTTCCTCTGGCTAACATACCAAGGGCCATCCTATAGTCAGTGTTTCATTTAAAGTACAGCAATGAGCAATGAACATGTACTTGTTATGACCTAGCTGTGGACAGAATCTTTCAAGAGTTCATCATGTGCTCTAAGCTTATTTAAAATCAAACACTTAGTATATATCAACATATTAGACAAGTAGGCAAACAACCTTTCAATTGCATGCTAGCTCCCCCCAGTGATCACCAGGTGTTTGACAGGTTTTGAGGATATTTACTTCCTACACAGTTTAAAGTGCCAACAGATTTCAGGCTGGCCACACAATCACTGTATTAGTATTAATTATTTTTATGTGATCTTGTTATGTGATTTTATTATGATCTCGGAGCAAAGTACCACACAGTCAGATCGCTCAGATCAACGGCCCTGTTGATTTAAGGCCAACCTGTTCCCATTTAAACCTGGTGCCAGTTGTCAGTCTGGGCGGTTGGGTCATCAATCACATCCCAGGTGGTGAGTGCCCCCTGGCATCTCTCCAGGTGGCACAACACACCGACACCCACCCTGACCTTGCCTGACTCGCTCTGCTCCGCCAACTCTCCAACTGGCAACACACCTGCTGGCTCTCAGATCACACCTATCACTGAGAACAATGCAGCCTGTTCACAAGTACACTGACACTTCATTTGTGGGATAAACATTGGTTATCAAATTCGGGGTCTACATCATCTTTTATCTGGTTAATACTGTATATAGCGTATACTCAAGGGTGTAGTAGAGGGGGGATGCGGGGGATATACTTTTATGGATACAATTAGCCATTGTAAACAATCTTTCTCAATATGCTATACTTGTTTTAATAGCGTGTCTGTGTGTGTTGTGCAGGTGCACGCAAATGCGCATGCAAAGTGTGCATGCGCGTGTCTTAAAGGGGAATTCCACTCATTTTCAATATTTTACTATGTCATTAATATACCTTAGAGATGTTGTGTGGACATGATAAAAAAGTTCCCACATTCTGTGTTTCTTATAAATGGAGGTCTGAAAACTGTCCAGTGAAACAGTATTTCACTGAAATACTGAAACAGTATTTCAGTTTTAATCCCTGAAATAGAGTGCCTTCTGCATGTGCCTTAATTGTTACAGGAATCTGTCTCTGCTATTCTCTATGCTATTTTGTTTTGTTTTTCTGTCTTCATTAGTTGGCAAATAAGCTAGCTAATGAAGAAGAAAATCAAAACAAAACAGTAAATCTAAAACGTATGGATCGTTGCCAAAGCGATAACAAGAGTGTGTCAGCACTCATTTAGAGAACATTAACCCATCTGCTGATCCAAGCCTCATAAAACAGACTTATGAGCGTCATGAACTTTGCATCAATGGCCAGCCAGAGAGCCTTAAATTAAAAACAAGTTCACGACGAGTAAGTCGCCATGCAAATCTAATGGGAACGCTGCACAATGGCAAGAAAGAATGATGCAGATCAGCACCAGAGATACTTTAACACATTTTGTCCTCCTGACTTTAGTTTCTAGTTTCCGCCAGTAGTTTCTGTTTCCAGCACCAAATTCTAGTTCCCGATACTTGTTTCTAGTTTCTGATGCTACCTTCTAGTTTCTGATGCTATATTCTACACTACATTCTTAAATCTAGACTCTAGTACTATTACACTAGAAACAAGCAACATAATCTGTCCGGGTAAGTGAATTGTACTTAGTAAGAATTCTTGTAAGAAATATGTTCTAAAACAAGGTTGATAATCTTATACAACTTGCTCTTGGTTAGTATATCCTTCTTAAAACAAGAGCAATCATACTCTAGATTTAAGATTACAAGACTTGCTTAGTTCAGAGTTTTTTGCAGTGTAGTTTCTGACCCTAGATTCTAGTTTATGACATTATATTCTAGTTTTTTGATGCTATAGATTCTAGTTTCCAACGCTAGAATCTAGCTTTTTGACACTAGATTCTAGTTTTTCTGAAGAAATATGTTCCTGTGTAAGTGATGCTCAACATATTTCATGCCAAGGACCCCTATAGATTTATCTATATTTGCCTGCGGACCGCCATCTGAAAACATGTTGTTCTCGGGATCCCCCAGTAGCACAAGATTTGAGTTAGAAATGTTTTAAAAAATAAATATTTTTTTCAAAAATAGCAGACCTACAAGCTACAGGCGCGCTATGAGCTTGTAGATCTGCTATTTTTCAACAGTACAGTACAGAAAGGGTTTAAAAATGGAGTGTCAGGAAAGCATGAAGAAAAAATAAACAAACAATTGAGTGGATACAAGCACTAATGCACGAGAATTCTTTCATTGTAATCCAGACTGAGGAAGCAGGGTCACCGAGGACAGTCATAAAAGCCTATAGCGGTTAATACAGCACATCAAATAGAGTGGCATCTTTGCCCATTAACTGAGGTTTTTAAAAGGATTCCCATCAACAGGCTACAGACCAGTCCCTTGTTGCGCTTGTAAGCATCAGTGAAAATGTATAGGCTATACATGTTCATTGTGTGAAGCAGATGGCATCAACTGTAACAGCCTGTATAAGCCCAAAAGCAAGGATCTTACAAAGTGCATTATACAAGTTCCCTCTCGTAAAACACAATTAAACTGAATGGCTGCCTCAAGATAAAATATTCAACGCCTCGATGCTGCTAACTGGCTGCCTGCTCTATTGTATGTGCATGCGCTAATAATGATGTTGACACTGTGGATATGTAGGGCCTACATGCACTGACTGCACTACTGCTACAGACTGCCTGCATTCATTTAATATGCCCAGAATGTGCATTATAACCGAATGCTACCGTTCTGGCAGGTAATAATCCAGACAACACAACAATATTGTTACTAGTATGGTACGATGGCAATAGGTGGCAGCAGCAAACAACTATGTCTTTTGACTTACACAAGTACATCTGTCTGTGTGCTGAAAAGGCATGGGCAATGCCCCCCTAAATGCCCACTCTGCCCCACCAAACATGACGCCATGCAAAACTACCCAAGATATTTCAGATTAAAGTGCATATATTTAAAATGATTTGAAACACTACTACTGGTACTAACTAACTACAGTTGTGTCACCACTAAACCAACAGCATCATTGAAAACAGAAAACTCTGAGTCAGACCTCTAGCTTTATGCATGCTGCGTGTCTGTTGCAACTTCAACAACAACTGATGTTATTATTGATGCTTTACTTGCCTAATAAAAGTCCTGTAAACAAAAATGGCATGACATCATCGATGAAGTCGCCCCCATGCCATTTTCTCCTGCCCCCCCCCCCAAATTGGGAAATGTTACATCCGCCCCTGCAAGGAATGCCTGACTATTTTTTTTACACATAGCTCACAGACCTTTGAATTAAAGCGCAAACAATTCCTAAGATTGTTTTTAATATATAATATCATATTCTATATCATATTCTATATGTTTCTCAAGCTTATATCTAATGGTCTGAGCTTCAGTCGCCACTATGATATAACCAGTATTGTCACTTCTTTCCGAACACTTTAGCTGCTGCGCCACAATGTCCTGAGGTGGTGGGAGTGCTGATATACAGATTATTTAGTGTCTTAGTCATTATCACAGTGATGCTATGATAAAACCAGCCTTGTTTCCTTTCCATGCCAGCTTGAAATACACTCTAAACAAAGTGGAAATGCAGATTTGGTACTGCAGACTGAAGGAGAGAAGAAATTATACAAAGCAGGGTGCATTGATGACATCATTTTTTGGCAATTTCCATGAAATCTCCAATATGATATGAAAGCCTGATTATTCAAACTTGGTTATTTGCGGTGATAGAAAACACACATGGGAGCACCAAAACACACACACACGCACACGCACACGCACACGCACACACACACACACACACACACAATAAAGTTGAATTTCATGTTGTTAGTGCTGAAGTGGGAAGTCAATTGAATATGCAGTTCTCCAGGATTGGAATGGCATGAAACCATATCCCGATGTACTAGTATATGTACAATCTAGCAACAGTATATTGGAATAACACATTCCTTCCTGCCATGCACTACATGCAGTTGGCGCGATCAGGTGAAAAGAGGCAGCTTGGACTCCTCATGCATTGAGGGAAGCATGCATTCAGTCCGTTGCTCTTCAGAAAAAGTGTAGATCCCAGGATTTTCAACCAGTGGCCCGGGGACCACCAGCGCCCTCCAGCTTAAGCTGGTTAGCCAGATGTAACTCTTGAGAGCGTAAACATGAAAGCATTTGGTTTCATGTTTACGCTCTCAAGAGTTAAAATATTCGTCATCCAATTAGCCCAAGTCTACACTAGAAGATTAGTGTTCATTTTTATCTGTATCCAACTAGATCCTAGTAGTATTAATCCATGTTGTTCTCGGATCCTAGTAGTATTAATCCAAGATCCTGGTAGTATTTCCTAGATTCTGGTAGTATTTCATTGTGAGTAAGTTTGCCTAGACGAAAGTCAGTTAACAGAGAAAGTCCCTTATAGTTTCTCATGGGGATCTAGCCTGGTTTAGTCTATATTGTTATGCTTTGTAAGAATGGCTGACAAAGCACAATGGGATGGATGAAGCACTCACTCTTGATAAAGACCAGGCGTTGCTTAACCAGAAGTCCATTAAGTTCTTTCTAATCTGCATCCTCTGGCTTTAAGAGCTCACTGTAAGTATCCTTGTAAGAGACGCTGAGTAAAGCCATGCCGCCTTGAAATAGATTTTATTCACACAAACAACGACAAGAAGCCTGCTGTGATGCATGTTTATCCTTCACTGAAACGAAATGTCTATGTTTTGGACATACTGTATATGCACCTCTGTTCTTTATGTACTGTATAATAGACCGCCACTATAACAGTGCCAATGTGTCACATCTCATGCAGCTTCTCATGCACCTTTCTTTATCAGACCAAAATACCAGGACTTATTAGAGGAAAAGCGTTTAGAATATTTCCCAAACACTATCTATTTCACATTTTCTCCCATTCTTAACCTACACAAAGTACTATAATAGCCAGCCAGTCTATTTTTAATGAAATAATAATGCCAGTGAAACAAATGTGAGTAGTAAGCAATATATATATATACCATACTTTGTATAGTAAGTAAAGTAATAAAAATAAAATTAGTAAGTAAAGTATAAATGAAGCTTAGGTGGTTATTAAAGTTTGCTCCACTCACCCTGCACAGCCTCTCCAAACAGGACAACTTGCGTGTTTTCATGCTGTGAGTGTTGTGTGTGTCTGTGTGTGTGAGTGAGTGAGTGAGTGAGTGACAGGATGAGAAGTGATGTGAATGCAGAGAGGCTGAATAAACAAGACACACCTTATAGCTCTCAGAAAAACCAAGACCCACACACACTCAGCATTTCACCACAAGCTTCCACAGTTTTACACACACACACACACACACACACACACACACACACACACACACACACACACACACACACACACACACACACACACACACACACACACACACACACACACACACGCACTCCGTCCAACTGATACACTGCACCAATGCTAGACCCCCCCCACCACCACGAAATGTAGACAGGCTTCATTAATGAGAGTTCATGCATGTAAAGCCAAGAGGTCTGAATCTGACACCGGACTATCAGAACAAGACAGGTCAGCCAGTACAATGAAAAGGGGGGAGCCTCTATATACTGTATCACACAGAAATGAGTGCACAGACAACCTGGGGTTCGCCCTAGAAACACGAACCTGTGTGTGTGTGTGTGTGTGTATGTGTGCGTGTGTCTCCTTCGCAACAATCAGCATAAAGCCACTTACCAGGGCCATTAGCACTACCCCATGCCATTCAGCACAGATCAGCATTACACACCACACACAGAGCCAGGGCCACTTTAAAACGCTTCACCCAGGGCTGTTCATCCTCTATGCACTCCCACAACCTCTCTCTCACACCCACACACACCAGGGGCGGATCTAGGCATGGGCATGGGGGGGCAATGCCCCCCTAAATGCCAAGACTGCCCCACCCAACATGATGGCATGCAAAACAACCCAAGAGACCCAAGAGAAGTGCTTATATTTAAAATGATTTGAAACACTACTACTGCTACTAACTAACTGCGGCTGTGTCACCACGTTATTTACCGGGGGGGGGGGGGCTGGTGCGCTGGAAGTCCGGTCAAAAAAAAATAATCATGCCCCCCCCCCCCCCACCTCAATTTTTTCCCCATGGCCCTCCCCCACTTCAATGTTGTTTTCCCATGGCCCTCCCCCTACAGGTACAAAATTGCCCCGCCATTTACTTTGAGATTTTTTCTTCAGTTCAATGAGCATGCCAGCTGTCGTGAGCATCCCAGTACACACTGACATTTAACCAACAAATAAAACGCTGACAGGTCCCTTTTGGTCAATCTTGCGGAATCATGCCTCTCACAGCCCATCAATCAGAAAGTATACATGGTTCAGACCCTACACATGCTACCTAGCCGCTACCACCCATTCCTCAACAACGGGGCAGATGAAGCTCGGCACTTTTCAACATCCAACGCGGTACAACAAAATCACTTCTAGTAGCACAACTTAAACAAGTTGCTTCGGTGGAAAAACATTCGTAGCCTATATTGAACACAGATGGCACACGGCGGTGCCAATAAATAAAATCATGACTTACCAGAGGCTGTGACCACCAGTTGACTACAACACCTCTCCAAAATTCCTCTGGAAATGCCCATCCAATTCGTTGTCAAAACTTCCCAAACTGTTTAGCCCATATAGTTCACCTCAGCTAGTTTGATATTTGTTCACGGGCATTTTCTATCATCTCGATGATGCTCAATGTTCCTCCGTAGCACTAGCAATACAGTGAAAGAAAGACAGCGCGGGCAATCTACAGTAGCTGCAGACTTCAACGTCATGGCAAAGGTCTCTGGTAGAGCATAGCTGTGTTTTTCAACCCTGGGGTCGGGACCCCAGGACTTCAACTTGGGGTCCCCTGAAATGTCTAGCTGTGAATAAAAAGACTACTGTAAGCCCAGAAAATATTCACACCATTGAAGTGGAACGTTTCTCATGTATCACCGTTTCACACCTACCCAATATTCTAACGCACACGGAAGCGGCAGTCCACCCGGAGTCACGACATTGAGGAGTCAGAAACTGAGCGCTTGAGCGCTGTTCAAATGGCCTGAATAGGGACAAACTGCAGTTGAAGTCAATGTAGAAGAATCGCCATTGGTCTACTAGCTCTATGAGTAAACGTAACTCAGTCTATACTCTAAAGCTCCGTCTCCTTTTTTCCCCATGGCCCTCCCCTAAACTCCGATTGTTTTTGCCATGGCCCTCCCCTCACCTCATTTTTTTTCATCATGGCCCTCCCCCCCTACGCACCAGCCCCCCCCCCCCCCCCGGTAAATTACGAACAGTCCCTAACTGCAGCTGTGTCACCACTAAACCAACAGCATTTCATCATTGAAAACAGAAAACTCTCTGAGACAGACCTTTAGCTTTATGCATGCTGCGTGTCTGTTGCAACATCAACAACAACTGAGGTTATCATTGATGCTTTAATTGCCTAATAAAAGTCCCCCCCTTACCATTTTCTGCCTATGTCAATGCCTATAGTATAAAGGCCCTGATACACCTAGCAATGTTTTGATCAATATCAACAAGCAACGTCAATTATCACCGTTGACCTTTCACTTCTCTATGCAAAATGATCAACTCCTGGTTGTTCAGAAAAGTCAGATCATTAGCGCCTTCTACTGGTCAACATTTCGGAATCCTCCAATTACAGTCCTCCTTGACATCACCTGATCCTTTCTCCTCCTACAGATGCCTCACTGGACAGAACATTTCATGACCTTTTTTAGTCTGTTAAGTGAACATTTGGTTCTTTTAGGACCTTTTTTCTAAAAAAATGTAAAATGGGTGGAATTCCCATGGGAAGGTGTTGCCTGTTGCCATGTGTCTCATCATGTTGCCTGTTGATGTTGACATTGTTAGTTGATATTGATCAAAATATTGCTAGTGTATCAGGGCCTTGGGGCATGCAGGTGCTGGAAGTCAGGCATCAAGGCAAACATCCAAACAAAGAGAACATTGGCACACTAGTTTCTGGAGCTCTGAGACTTACTTTATTAAGAGGCAACACAAATTTCGACCCACTCTGTATTCGTCAGACAAATCGACTATCTGCCTGATGAATACTGAATAGGTCGAAACATTGCAATTAGCATTCGTCTAGTAATTCCACCTTTGCTTAATTCCAGGGGGGCGCCAGCCAGAACTTCATCAAAGAAATCAGGGCTTGACTCTCAAACCAGGCAAATTAAAATTTCCCCTTCCACCCGAGAAGTTCTCGAGGTGGGAAACATTCCGTCTTCAGATTCACAAGTCGACTATATTCTACTTCCATCGCCCGACTTGGAGAAAGTAGATCAGTAGAAATAAGGGGACATACAATAAACAATAGGACATACCTCTACAATAGACAGACAGCTGTACTGGGAATCCACACAGAAACCAATAAAGAATATACACAAAATGAGACAGACATTTTCACACTGTCTCACTCTCACTCTCTCACTCTCTCTCTCTCTCTCTCTCTCTCTCTCTCTCTCTCTCTCTCTCTCTCTCTCTCTCTTACACACACACACACACACACACACACACACACACACACACACACACACACACACACACACACACACACACACACACACACACACACACACACACACACACACACACACACACGGTTATTGGCCTGTCTGAATGGAGAGTTGCATCATCACGTGATCTAAGAGGGTTAAATATGCATTTAGACAGTATGGTCTATTTCCAGGGGTTATAGGCAAAAGGCTGTCATAGTGCCATCATGAGGCTGATTTGAACAATTTGCATACATGAAATATTAGCCATTGATCTGAGTCCAGCGTTAGAGAGAGTTCAGCAACAGACAGGCAGACAGACAGACAGACAACCTAGCTATTATTGGTGACAGAACCATCAAATAGTCTCTCAAGTCTCTTTGAGAGTTTGGAACAAACTGAACATGCAAACAAACAAAACAAAATGGACAAAAAAAAAGTGGAATAGCAAAATGTGACAGATACAACAGTACAAGCGATAGCCTTAATGTCTCATACAATGAATACATAAATAAACAAAACATATAGTGCGTATTCTGTATAAAATGTAACTTTACGAGAGTAAGTGTAACTTGTCACTACCCACCTTTTCTATCTTTCCTCCTCCTCCACCTGATGAGTTTCCTGGCGGTATAACTGCCATTGTTGTCAAGAGATTGTGCCCGTGTGTGACCCTGCTGACCCCACAGATTATTGGCCCCTGATCTCAGTCCAAAGTTAACCCCCGACTGTCCCACTCCACCGTGCTAATCCTCTACAGCGGAGATAGACAGATAGTGGAGAGACACTATTTTGTCATCTATCGTAAAGTTCTATCTACATTATTCACTCCATTAGTCCGTGACCGTCTTCTCAATTACTTGGTTGTCTCCTTACTTCTCACTTGTGGCCATCAATAAAACACGTCTGTGTTGAAGATTTGGGGCACCAATATGGGCAAATTCACCCTTTTGAGGCGATTCGTACAAACTAACATTGAATAAATGACACGGAATCTATATAAATTAACCAGAAAACATACATACAGAAAATACGTGATTTATGTTTTTTCAGGTTTGAAAAGGTTCCAGGTAGAGGGCGTTCTTCTCTACTGAGGAGGCATCAAACATTAAATGGATACTGTGTGTGTGTGTGTGTGTGTGTGTGTGTGTGTGTGTGTGTGTGTGTGTGTGTGTGTGTGTGTGTGTGTGTGTGTGTGTGTGTGTGTGTGTGTGTGTGTGTGTGTGTGTGTGTGTGTGTGTGTGTGTGTGTGTGTGTGTGTGTGCGCGCGCGCACCTGTGTGCCAGTGCTATAGGGTGACCTTGCGGTAGAGGAAGGTTTTCGTGAGGTCAGGTTTTCCGTGTTAAAGGAATAGTTCATAGTGGAGTTGCATGGTGGGAGTCTGTATTTCATACAACTAAAGTTGTGTGAAGTGCTCCTTGCTGCTATTTTACAAAGAAAATATCTATATGTTTGTCCAGATAAAGTCCGAGTAATTGCCTTTAATTGTAGCCGTTTCTCAATTAAAAGTTTCCACTTTTAACTAGCTACCACAGATCAGGCCTCCCTTTCTGTGGAGAGTTTTTCATTGTGTTTGTTTAGCCTACAGTTAAAGCTGACACCGTAGCATGCCTTGCTATGGTGTCAGTTTAAAAGGTAAACATTCAATTGGCTCCTGCCTGGGATATGAAACATCACTCAGCTCAGCTAGGGGGGATACTGTGCGTACGAGCTTCAGTTGTTCTACCTGACGCCAGGGTGTAACGCACCACCACCAAACCCATCATAACCTAAAGGGGAACTCCACCCATTTTCAACATTCTAATATGTCATTAGTATACCCTAGAGGTGCTGGGTGGACAAAAAGTTCCCCCATTCTGTGTTCCCAAGAAATGGAGGTCTGAAGAAAACCACTACCATGGTGAAACATCTTGATGACATCATCAATATATTTTCACCATGTTAATGGATTTCTTTCGTCAAGTCAAGTCAAGTCAAGTCAAGTCAAGTTTATTTATAAAGCACATTTCACTCGACAAGCGAGAACCGCATACAAATGCAACCAAATGAACCCTAACGGGTTCATTTGGTTCCATTTGTACGCTCTCTTTAAAACTCCATTTCAACCCTGATAGGTTCATCAAAAACACCCACTCTTTTTTCTGGAGACAGATATTGTCCTAATACGTGGATACGGGCTATGGGAATTCATTTACAGTTTTCATTTATTTTTAAAATATTGTTTTATCTGTTTGGCCGCAACCAGCGTGGGCCCAAATATGCAGGCTGCTGCATTCTCCAAACAATAGGAGGACATGAGCACGTATTAGGAGGAGAATATCACTCACCAGAAAAAAAGATTGTGTTTTTGATAAATCTATCATGGTTAAAATGGTGCTTTAAGTTATAATGGGTTTGTATAGGAAAGGGGTGGGGCAGCTAAAATGAACATCAAATATCTAAATAATGAATGGATTAACTAAACTAAACTGAATAATGAATGGAGACTGTAGGAGCCAAAATGACCAGCCACAACAGAGACACAGACTGCATGGCTGTAGTGTTCACATGAGCCTGAGTAGACCATAAAATGAAGTGAAGTGAAAGTGAAATGAAGTGAAAATGAAGTGAAATATCCCTTTAACATGTTCTACCCTGCAGACTGTATACAAAAAATAATATTACATTCATTAGAACTAGTTCCGCATGCAGATTTAAATAAAATAAAGCACTCATTGGAGAGGACACATCGTCTGATTAACTGGCTGAAAGCTCTTTATACTAAACAGAGAGCTTTCAGCCCCCCAACCATTCGTTGTTCTACAAAGTACAATTAAAAGCTATATCATCAAGCGATGCCTCCCAGACAGGCCTTTCTCGGGCCAGGAAAGTGCTCTGATTAACGTTCCTCAGTCTGTTTGACACATCTGTCAAATATAGTTTGTGTTTTGTTAACAGCATAACCACTCCAACTCCTCACCTCAAGGATCCCACATAGCTGTGACATTACCTAGTCTTCTATTGGCTCTGTGTGGTTTTGACATCACAGCTTGGGTTAGATCATGTGGCTTAGAGTAATTAAATATAGAGAGAACACCCGAACTCCCCTCTCATCCACTTGCATTGAGTTGCTCACTCAGCGCATGAGGCGGTTTCACTCCTATTTCCGGGGTAAAAAACAGAGTGCATTCTGGGAAAAAGGGGGGAAATGGGGCCGAGAACATGAACGCGGACGACCTCATGCACGATCGGTGCGTGTGCGTGCGTCAGAGCGGAGAGCTATGGAGGGGGCGGAGCCTAATGCGCGTTCATGTTACTGGCCCCATGCTCTCAAACTGCATTCTCAACTTTGGCCACTATGTCCATTTCGCCTCAAGATTTCCTCAGGGTGTTCTCTCTAGCATACTCTAAGGTTAGATCATGTGGCTTTGTGTCACACGGGGCCAGATCTATAGGGGGGCCAGGGTGGGCAGAGCCCACCCAAATGTGCATCCTGCCCACCCAATGAAAGGTAATATCATTGCTTTTCATCCGTGGTCCGGGGACCACCAGTGGTCCTTGAGAGAGTTGTGGAAAGTTGGTTAACCAGATGTAACTCTTTGAGAGCGTAAAAATGAAACCAAATGGACCGTTGTGGGTCCATTTGGTTTCATTTATACACTCTCAAGAGTTAAAATATTCATCAACAGAATTAGCCCAGGTCTACACAACTAGAGAAATTAGAGAATGTTGAAGATTAATGGTCATTTTGATCTGTATGTTGGACTGTTTTGTTTCCCCAAATCCAGTCAGGAATTGTGGACAAAAACAAAATAAATCTTTTGGAGTTTTGGTGTCTGTGGGGCTAAAATGTCCTCAAATGGTGGTCCGTGGCTCAAATGCCGAATGAATAGTGGGCCCTGGTGTCAAAAAGAGAGAAAACCACTGCTTTGTATGAAAAACTTTGGAGGTGCCCACCCTAGTAGGGCTGGCTAGATAGATCCGGCCCTGGAGTTACATAAGGAAAGAAAGGGCAGGTGAAACCAGATTACTTTGTTCTCTTTCTCGTTGTAATGGGCTCTATGACCTGCCTGGGGCCCCTTCCCCCCTACTCCCCTCACAGGTGTTAACGATATATGCTATATGTTCTATTCTGGTCAAAGAGACTCAGGGTGCTGCTGCTATTGTGCACGTTGGCTGTACTGTACACCGATACACCAGTGGGTCTCAAAGTGTCCTTGAGTGGGTTCCCAATGACCCTGTACAGGTGTGTAACTCTCAGAGTATACAAATGAAACCCAACGGGTTCCATTTGGGCTTAATTAGTATCAACGGTAACCGTCGAGGAAGGAAGCAGTTTGAGTTATTCTGTGTGCATAGAGCCCATTGTACATTCACTGCATGCCTGCTCTCAGTGTCTAAGCTGATACATTGACTGTGACATAACAGCCTCTAGTGGCAAAACCCACACAATGCAAGGAAACGTAAAACTTAACTCAAACCCTATTTCTTTTATTTTTACTATACTGTAGTGTAGACCAGTGGTTTTCAACCTTTTTGATACCAGGGACCACTATTTATTCAGCATTTGAGCCACGGACCACCATTTGAGGACATTTTAGCCCCAAAGACCTAAAACTAAAGAATTCTTTTGGTTTTGTTCACAATTCCAGGCTGGATTTTGCAAACAAAATAGTGTAGACTATTCTATTCTATTAAATAGTGCTAATTTAGATGATGAATATTTTAACTCTTGAGAGTGTGAAAATGAAACCAAATGGACCCGCAAGGGTCCATTTGGTTTCATTTTCACATTCTCAAGAGTTACATGTGGTTAATCAACTTTCCATGGGAACCACCTGGGACCCTCTCAAGGACCACTGGAGGTCCCCGGACCGCCTGTTGAAAACCCCTGGTGTAGACTATAAGAGACAGGTTTCTTAAAAAGAAAACAACAAGTAATTAAATCAGTCTTTGCCATCTCACCTTTGCTGTAAACCCCTTGTTATTAGCCTTTTTAACAAAGCTAACCTTCAGAAGTCAAATGAAGAGATACTGTATGGTGTGAGAAAAGAAGAAAAAATAGATCAGACAGGTGCATGAGGTGAATAGAAAATGAGAACATGCTGGATAAAGACTATATAGCTATAGCTATATAAAGAATATACTGTATAGCTATAGAGAACACACCGAACATTCTAACAAGGCCACAGAAGGCTTAGAATTCATGGTAAAGTGCGGTGGAAGATTGTCTCGGATGGGAATTGAAGGAATGGATGAAGGAATACATGCTTCAGTTCATGCCACTAGGCAGGCACCAGGAAATGTACGAGAAAATAACATATTTATCCTGATAACATTTCAGCCAACAACTCCAGGTTAAACAAAGAATATAATATCCAAATAATAATGTGAGAGTCAAAAGTGATAAGGGTTTAACATTGCAAAGAAGAGAATGCTTTCCTTGTCGTCCGGTGGGAAAAGCAAAGCGGTTTGGGGGTGAAAATGTCCCCAGCAAGCTTACGGAACAGAGAGAATGACAATAATACAACAACAGTGCAAGAGTTATGCTATACCCTATACAAGCTGTCAAAGACCATATACTCAACACCAAACAATAAACATGCAGATACTTCTGCCCGTCTTGCTGTAATGGATCATTTCTATTCTCATTTAAACGATGACTAATACCTCCTGTCAGCTCACTGCAATAATAATATCACAAATGGCTGGATGGGGAGCTAGGAGGGGATGGATGGTCTCAGAGATGGATTGGGAACACAGGGCCACACTGGCATTGCTGTTGACAACGTGGTGGTGGTGGTGGTGGTGGTGGTGGCAGGGGTGCTACAGTATGGGGAATGATCGATGGTTCTGTCAACAGAGAGGTTGAGGTGCGGGGTGAGGAACGAAACGACCTGTTGAGAAGCCCCATGGGGGGACGGAGAGCTGTAAAGACAGCTCGATAGCTGAGTGACGGGAAGCCTCATGAAGAGAGATGAAATCTCCTTTACACAAGCCGCCACCTCCAGAGAGAGAGCGAGAGAGGTGGCCAAGACGAACCGGCTGGTTTTTATTACATTATAAAACTAGGGTGGATGCAGTCGTGGTGGTGGGGGGGAGTGTTGTTTTTGTCGACTAAGACTAAAGACTAAGTCGATTAATGTTTTTGATGTTTAGTCGACTAAGACTAGGAGAGCCAGCGAAATCAATTTCTGGAGACTAGACTAACAAAAATGAATTTCAGAAGACTAATTGGGACTAAAGGATGTGTGTTTTCAAAAGACTAAGACGAAGACTAAATCATAACCGAAGACTAATGGAAATAGGAAACATTTTTAAGTATGTGAACAGATCTCCAGTATACAAACATATGCAATATATGTTTTCAGGAAAGGAACTTATTACATATCGCAGTCATTTTATACAAGAAATAAACGAGACATCTTTCATCCTAAAAACTATAAATCTGTGTAACCGCCAATGTATTTCTATTTAAGACTAAACTACCGAGACTAAGACTAGACTAAATCCTTTTTGACATTTCGTCGACTAAGACTAGCCTAAAAAAATGAATTTCAGAAGACTCCTAAAAAAATAAGACTAAGACTAGGCAAAACTCAAATCATCTTCTACAAAACTCGCACATGGCAGCACGTGCTGTGACAGTTGGCGGAGCTGAGTGGAGGCTCTTCATGGTGAGCCTTGTGAGCGCTGCTGCGTCATCTCCAGATGGCGATCGGCGGCGCCACCGGCGGGGAAAAAAGAAAAAAAACAAACAAAAAACAAACAGCGTCTGCGTGTGCGTATGCATGCAGCTCCGGCTGCAGAGATTGCAGCCTGCTGCGCCCTCTTCACCTTTGCAACCATGGCAACGCGGAGCGCGACACCCTGCTGTGGATGGCTGTCCTGAGGGGAAGGAGGGAGGGAGGGAGGGAGGAGCTTTTATGACATCCAGGCTGCTCTATAGATGTCCTTTATTACCTGCTGACTTATGGCTGAGTGGGCAGCGATGGCGCATCTTGCATTTTGTTTTTCTATTAATAGAGTTTGGTATTGTGTGGTAGGCATATTTCAAGGGTATACACAAAAGCTATTGTGTGTGTTTTGTTTTGTTTTTTCTCACAAACGAGACCTCGCTCACAGGGCTGGTGGTAGTTATCTCCGCACAAAATGATTTACAAAATGATTTTCTGTTTGTACTGTATTCACAGAATACAAACAGAATCCCACTGGCCTCGCCTATGTATGCACATCACGGTATTACGAGATTCATACAGGTTATATAGGGAAACGGCAGAGGCCGGTAATCTTTAATGTCGGCACTGCAGGCAGTGTGCAATATTGATGAAGAAGACACGAGCTCACGCTCAATATGCAACCATAAACTTGACATATTGAGTTTGCTTGACCCAAGAGCTTTTAATTAGGTTTCCATGAGGACACACTATTACACCTCGCTGCTCTGTTCTGTCCTCGGACTGCTCTTCAAGTTGGGACAGCCTGGTTTAGTTGAGCTCTGGACCCTGAACGCCATGAACCCTGCAGTCAGCCAAGATGGAACATTAGACTAATAACCTGGGAACTGGGCCAGACCACCTTAAGGGATCACTGCACACATCTGGAGTAGGCTTCAGTAGTGAATACAGTTTTGCGTGTGCGTGTGCGCGTGCATTCCTTGTGCTTGTGCGCAACAGCATACAGCACGATTGCATGTACATTGCGTCATGCGTGTGGTTCTACATCAATTGATGGAGGCTAAAGCACTAAGTCCTTTTGCGTTCGAGTCCACTGGGACTCAAAATGTTTACTTCAGACATGCACCCAGGGTGATTTGTCATCCACCTTTGAACTGTCGGGAGCACCACAGCCAATGTGAAGGATGACAAAGACTGATGAATGTTTGATACGGCAGATCTGTGCTGTAAACCAAAGCGGGGGCACCTTTAGTCTAGCAAAGCCGTAAGAAAGATCAATCCAATCCAATCATTGTGTAAAGCATTTCGAAGAGGGACAGTAGTCCACTATACTGTAGCATTATGTGGCCCAGGGGCCAAATGCGGCCCTTTAGCTGACTTTGACCGGCCCGGGGACCACCAGTGGTCCTTGAGAGAGTTCCAAGTTAAATATGGAAAGTTGGTTAACCAGATCTAACTCATTTTTACTCTCTCAAGAGTTAAAATATTCATCATCTGAATTAGCCCAAAGTCTACAATCAGAGAATGTAAGAGAATGGTCATTTTTGTTATCCTGTTTTGTTTCCCAAATCCAGCCTGGAATTGTGGACAAAAACAAAAGAAATCTTGAAGAAAGTTTTGGGATCTGTGGGGCTAAAATGTCATCAAATGGTGATCCGTGGCTCAAATACTGAATAAATAGTGGGCCCTGGTGTCAAAATGGTTGGTCTTACACTTACTTTTATCTTGAAATTAAATTAATATTACTCAGACTTTAGTTCAGCCTTTAGTCTTGGCTTCTCCACAATATTTTATGTATCTCATTTGGCCCCTTGGGGAAAAAAATAATTGCCCACCCCTGCACTATAGGTAAATTCAGCTTCAAACTAATTCAGTACATGCAATAGCTGTTGGCACAAAGCAATGTAAAGGAAACACAATTTATAGACTACTTCTAAGGTCCGGCGTTAATCCCTAGAGAAATTGCTTGCATAGCTATGCAGTTTGCATAGCATTTCCTTCCCCTAGAAGGAATATGGAGCGTCCTCTGACTCCAGCAGATGGGTACTTATGTAGGACGCTCTGCAAAGCTTGAATATGAGCTGTCAATACTGAAGGCAGTGAAAGGGAAAAAATAGATTTTGTTTTGCGTAACTGAAAGGCAGATGTATGTATGTACAGTACTGTCTAGAGAGAAGAGGTGTGCTAACGGTGTATTAATTTTTAATCTTTAATGAAGGAACCACTTTTTGTTTGAGAGTATCTGAGTTAAGAACAGCAGACATCTTAATTTTTAGTGATCAATTAAACATTATAGTCAATAGAATTATCAACCAATGGGTTAGTGTGTGGTGCGAGGGGTCTAGAGCAGGGGTTTTCAACCTTTTTGACACCAGGGCCCACTATTTATTCAGAATTTGAGCCACGGACCACCATTTCATGAAATTTTAGCCCCAAAGAGTGACGGTCGACCTAAACCTAAAGAATTCATTTGGTTTTGTTCACAATTCCACGCTGGATTTTGCAAACAAAACAGTGTAGACTTCTTAATTAAATAGTGCTAATTCAGTTGATGAATATTTTAACTGGTTAACCAACTTTCCATCATTTAGCCTGGGGACCATCTGGAACCCTCTCAAGGACCACTGGTGGTCCCCGGACCACCTGTTGAAAGACTTAACAGTAAGATCAGAGGGTGTGTTGTGACAAGTCAAATGTCACACCTGCAACGAGGCTATTGCTATGTCATTAGCTATCACCGCAAGCATGTCTGCGTCAGTGATCGTGCACTGATGCATTCCGACATTGTTTGACAGGACAAAACAATGGGAGGCCTGAAGGTTTGCTGTACACAAAAAATGGCACCGGCAGGCCACCTCGTATGGTATCCCGCATCACTGTATGGTCACTTGCTTAAATGTCATTCTATTTCTGGCAGTCACATAGCAATGTTAATTAAACACACTATTGGCTTCCATCCTGGCCATTAGCAGTATAAAAGGATAAAGAGAAATGATGACTAACTACTGTTTGGATGATCTCCCCAGGGAGCACAATCTGCGCCAGACAATGCGAGGGTGCTAACAGATGCAGTGAAACGATGAAAAGTAATCGTCTGTCTCAGAAAGAAACAAGAAAACGTAGTCCAGCACTACGGCCTCTCTGCTGGGACTCAGCAGAACTATGATGCAGTAAAACACATTAACAGCCACAGTGAATAGTGATATGTTCAGCAAACAGCACTCTATTATTTCTACCGGTTTTAACAGAACAGTTTGTATACCGTAGGGGTGTAATAGTAATTTAATAAAAAATAGATACTTTGTGTCATATTGATTTGGAAAGAATCGGTTTCAAATCCAACTATAGATATGCGCAGTGACGTCACCGCCCCGGTTTCAGAAGTCTTTTCCCCATTCATTTTCTCATAGACTTTTTGAAAATAATTTATATAAAGACGATTACAGAAGTGGACAAAGCCAACTCGGGTTGTGACAAATCATGACAACACACCCAATCTTTTGGGACGATCAAATCATTTCTAAGATAAAAAACAAAGCAAAAAGTGTTGTATCCTGCCGTTTTCTACTTCTTGCTAATTAGATATTATATGATGATATTGTGTGTGTCATCATGATTTGTCACAACTCGAATTGGCTTTGTCCGCGTTGTAATCGCCTTTATATAAATTATTTTCAAAAAGTCTATGAGAAAAATGAATGGGGAAAACACTAGTGGAACTGGGGCAGTGACGTCACTGCGCAGGTCTATATATGCCGGATCACTTACTGTTATCCAATACTTTTTTTACCTTAAAATCTGCACTATCCACATGTTTCACACATATTTAATAGATTTGCTTAATAGTTGCTGTATCGATCGTCACAATGAACCAATATCATCCATGTATCGTATCATCAACCATGTATTGTTACACCTCTAGTAAACCACTCTTCCTCCTCCAACTGTAGATGGTTTTACAAATTGCCAGATAAGGTTAATTCAAACAAACACTCTCAATATCTCTCTAGTGGGAAAAGGCAATTCGATGCTCCAGCACAATATCGCCAGTGGCAAAAGGCAATTTGATGCTCCAGCATCACAGACAAAGGTGACCTGAAGGTGAGCAGCGCATGGGAATAACTATATACCACCAAAAAACCGAGTCATCTGGGACTGTCATTCACGTATTCCCTTATAGACAAGTGATTGATCAGGACCACAACAGTACATCACCCTCCGGGGACCACCAGTGGTCCCTGAGAGGGTTCCAGGTGATCCCCAGCTAAGTTGGTTAACCAGATGTAACTCTTGAGAGTGTCAAAATGAAACCAAATGGACCCGCAAGGGTCCATTTGGTTTCGTTTTTACGTTCTCAAGAGTAAAATATTCATCATCTGAATTAGCCCAAGTCTACACAACTAAGATGGACAAAAGCAAAAGAAATTTTTAGTTTTGGGGGTCTGTGGGGCTAAAATGTCCTCAAATGCTGAATAAATGGTGGGCCCCCGGTATCAAAAAGGTTGAAAACCACTGCTCTCTAAGTGAACAGACCATGACTGAACTGGCACCACGTGCATGGTGTGAATAGTGCGGTTGTGTCATTGCTTTTCAGCGCCTGCAGTATCGGTGGCTTCTGTTGTTGACAGCATTATCACTTGGCTCCCATCGTGACAAGCATCAATTATTCAGAATGACGACTAAGCGATGGCGGCATGTCTTCTCACTGTCACCTTTTATAACGAACACGCAGGCCAGAGTATGGTGCCTATGTGCGCTTATGACTCAGTAAACCTCCTTTAAACCTCCTTTACTATCAGAATTCATCTCACACACTGAAGGAGGTCAGCACAAAAGTAGGGATAGCAGCCCAAAAGACACCATGTCCATAATCTATAATAGGCTGTGTGCCAGATCAAAAAACAGTGATAGTTCAAGGATAAAAGAGTCTGCACCAATTTCTCCCCTGAGATATGTCTTTTATTTCAAGTGGTTGAAGTACCACTTGAAGTAAAAGATATATCTGGGAGCATAAAACTGGTGTGCGGAACTATAGCACAAAACGGCCTTCACCACCTGAATGTAATAAAATGTCCTATTATATAGACAGTCTGCAACACTAACTGAAATCCCTGGAAAATAAGGGATCATATAGTACAGTAAGATTATTTTTTTTTTGTCAAAATACACTAAAGTGAACATTCCTTTCTCAAGGTAAACGTCAACCTTAAAGTGTTAAAATGGCAGGCTATATGGGCAAACCCATGATTTGGCCTTTTGTTGTACAAACAAAAGCACCAGCCATGTGGACTGAAGCATGGACAGATAACACTGCGATTTCAGCACCATGGACAGTGGAAAGCTCAAGCGAGCGACCATTATGGCCCAAAGGGGCTGTCAGGTGCTATCAGTTATCACTCAAGACAGTTTAGTAGCTTTCAAAAGGGAAATAATATTAATAAACAATTGTCAGTGGTTTGCCAGGCTACGTTCTGGGCAGCAATACCAACTATTTAAACATAGTAGGTTATAATCACATACAGTAGGTCCGGTCGTAATAATCTAAGATGAACTTCAATCCAGACAGAATATGATGCCTTTGACTTTGAAGCTTGTGCATTGGACAAAAAGAGAGCCAGACATCGACTACGTCAGATTTTAAACACACAACCCATCATTGGATTTCGATAATGCAATATCCCCGCTCAGCATATTGTGTATACCTAATTATCGAACATTTTGCTCTGGAATATGGATCGACGACAAGTACTATACATAACGATGAAATGATTGCACTTGACAGTGTTGGATTTAAACACCGAACGGTGTTGAACACAACCGCGATCAAATATTAAAAAAAAAAAAAAAAAAAAAAAAAAACATTCTCAAACTTTTCTCGAGCATCCAAAGCTGAAGTTTGCGCTGCTGTGCTTCGACTACGACTACCCGAGTCCGACGTAGGCTACTCCCTCTGTTATAGGCTACTTACTGAATTTATATATGAACCATTGTAAAAACGTGATCGAAAGGAAAAGACAAGGCCCCATAACAAGTCACAAGAAGTTAAAACTGTCTTATAAGGAAAACAAATAAAGCCGGGCAAGATCAGTATAGCTTACATCCTCGTCGTCTTTCCCGTTTTTCTTTCGGCTGAAGACCTGAGCTCCCCCCCGGCCGTCGACGCCACCGCCGCCGCCGTCGGGCTGCTGCTGGGGGGTCTTCTCCTCGTCTGGGAGCTGCTGCTGTCCACCCAGGAGGTGGCTGGCCTCAGGTGGGTGCGGGAAGGAATTGTTCGTGTTAATCTTCCCGGTGAATCTCTGATAGAGTGAAGCCATGATATAGCCTAACTCCGATGATCCGGCGAGACGGCCGACGAGCACTACAGCATGTCACACGTACGCGGTGTTCGTGTCGTCTGAAGAGATTTTGTAGACTATAGAGGGGGTTTTGTTGAAAGAGATCCGATGGCGGACGTATATAGCCTATAAATACACTTCTCCCCCGGGATGTAGTGCACGGAGTGTATAGAGGCAGACAAAGCAAAACAGCTCACAAACTGCAACAGAAAGCACACGTAAAACTAAAATGTTTTATGTTTCTTATGTCCGGGTTGCACACAAAGACGCGGCGGGCTCTTACAGTACAGGCTATAGATGTCAATAGTTGTTCTATCTGCTCTGTATTCAAAGCACGTTGTTCCCCTTCTTCAGTTATATCCCCGATGATGCCAGCCGAGCCAGCCTTTCCTCACAACGAGATAGCAGCCAGATGCTGCTCTGCTGCTGCTGCTGCTGCTGCTGCGAGTTTCCAATCAGACATCTGATCGTCCAGACAGTAGATGGGTAGAGTAGAAAGATAATATTTCAACACTGTCAGCTGTGTCTTTTGGCGACGGGTCGGGTTGTAGTAGTGTGTGTTGTGAAGAGTGTGAAGGGCGCAGGGGGAGCCAGTGGCACTCTCTGCAGACGCGCTCTGCATGAGAAGTGACCGAGCATCAGGGGCCGGATTTAGCCAGCCCTCTAGGGTGGGCTGGAATAATGTATGGCAGGGTGTATGGGCAACTCCAAAGTTACAGACCCCAAAACTAAAGATTTATTTTGCTTTTATCCACAATACCAGGCTGGATTTGGGAAACAAAACAGGCAAACATACAGATCAATAGGACCATTCATTTTCTACATTCTCTAGTTGTGGGCTAATTCACATGGATATTTTAACTCTTGAGAGTGTAAAAATGTGTAAAAATGTTTACGCTCTCAAAGAGATACATCTTGCTAACCAACTTTCCACTATTTAGCCTAGGGACCACCTGGACCTCTCTCAACCACTGGAGGTGCCCGGACCACTGATGAAAACCACTGATATTACCTTTCATTGGGTTGGCTCTGCCCACCCCTGCCCCCTCTCTAGATCCGGCCCTGGACCGAACATATACGAGAGCGGGGCTGAAAACGGCTATGTATGGAGACTGGAGTCGGGGCGAGTCTAGTCTAGATACTGCCCCCCTCCCCTGAAGAATACAACACCACAGCAAGTAGAACGCCCCTAACGTTAGGGGACAAAAACACGAATAAATATCAGACCCGCGCATAATGTTAATGCATTCATGGAGCAGCTGGGCGTGTAATTTTGTTCCTCAAATATTTGCACAAGGTCCAGGCAGGTATACGGAACTCGAGTGCCCCTCGGTGGCGCTTTGTGCTAGGACACCTGTCTTACTATAGGCTTCTGCTTAAAGGGCTTTAATACAGCCCTGCTGATGCCCTGGCTTTGGGTGAGTGAGTGCGGTGCAATTTTTTTTCTGTTTGACGATATTTTGTTAGGGTTAGGGTTGGATATATTCTTCCTCTTCTATGGTTAGAAGGGTTAGAAGAGAAATGTCTTCTCAAAGTTATATGTTACACGGTCATTAACTATGATTTTGAAGTCAATTACTTCATTTTAAAACTAGGAACTTTGCGGATGGCTCAGTCCTGCACAATATACTGTATATGTTCAAATCTCCATGTCTCCCCTCTTTCTATAGTACTAGTTCTGTACTAGGGCCTATAGCAGTGGTTCCCACGATTTTTATGGGAATGTGAAGGAACCTCACATTAACACCAATTAGGCCACAGACCCCCATTTGAGAATAGGCTACATGACAGAGATATACGCCATAAGATATAAAGAGATTTCTATGGCTCTAGCAGTGATTCTTAACCCATTGAATTTCATTAGTATCCCCAGTTCGACCGCCTTAGTCTACATACACACATTTATTCACATTTCTATCTCTGGGGCCCCAATTTGTAATTGTAAAATCAATGTTAATTTAACTCTGAGATGGGTCCATTTGTCTCAATTGGTACACTCTCAGAGTTACAGACCCATAAGGGTCCATTTGGACGGGGACACATTGGGGGACCCCCTGGGGTCCCTGGCCCCATTTTGGGAACCATGTAGGATTCCCATCACGGCACACTGCCCATCTAAAATAAATATTAGGATCCAAAAACCTCTCCATGTGCAGTTGAAGTCATTTGAACAAAAGGCTCACCAAGACTAATGCAATGCAGGTCTGTGTAAAATGCAATGGATTGGTTTATGTCTGCAGGCCAACATACAGGCTCTTGAGTAGATTAGTGGAACCTCTTCTGTCACTGTCACACATGCATGCCACAGGAGAACACAGCATGGCCTAACTGTGACGGCAAAAAGCCCCTTCCATTTGGGCCATGCTGCATTTCTAGCAAATGGGTCAGCCTCACAACAAGAGCACTTTTTCAAAAGTAGAGCTAACTTTGAGTTTGCAAGTTTAACTTGTTAGTATTTTAACAAACTTTTCCCCATGTCATTTTAAATCGTCATTTCGTTTCAGTCACCCGCTTTGTGAAAAGTAATTACTGCACAGGTCCTGACTACAATGGCTAAAAGGAAAGTTTTTTTTGTATCACCTATGGGAACAATGAGTGTATTTAAATAAATGTCTCTATGTAGTGAGAGTAGTCTATCTCCACAATAATGGTTCAAGGTGCATTGATTCGTAGCTTAGTAAAAAAAAAAAAAGGTATAGCCCCTATATAGAATACTGAACATTCATTTAAAAGGCCGCTGATGCCTTCAGGAAAAGCCGGAACAGTGGACAATAGTGCAAGTCAATTTGACATCTCTTCCTGTCTTCAATTTTAATCAAATCGTTTTCCATTGGCTTTAGCCTTGAATCTCTTTCATGAATGTTAGAATAGCGTCGTCCCTGCAGGCTTTGCATGTATAACAACACGGATATAGTTTCATTACAGATTTATGCTGGCATGAACGAAGCACTCCCTAGGAATTCAGCCTGTCATAGTGACCTCGTTCTTTTCCACGGTACGGCTTGTCATTGTTTTGTTTTCTCTTGTTCATGAATGCCTTTCTGTACGGGGTCCACTCCTGCATGCATGCCCCTGGGGAAATAGGTTGGGCTCCCTTAATACCCCTCTCAGTCTTTCTGATGGATGTCTTCCAATCTCCCTCACCTTGTTGGGCATCCATTGTAAACATGCCTGCCTGCTGTAACGCTCACCAGGTCCCACAGGACTATATGCTGCCCTATCGACTACTCACAGATGCCCAAGCGGACTGGAGGCACATTACAGCGTTGCTGCCACCCCTCACAAACAACACAGCATGCAATAGAGGCAGGCCCGGATATAACATTTCCCAATGGGGGGGGGGGGGGGGGGGGGGGGGGGGGGGGATGAGGGCAGCTTCATCGCCCCCGTACCATTTTTCGTTTAAATTCTTTAGTTCTTTGACCAACAAGATTAATATATTAGGCAAGTAAGCATTAATAACAACATCAATTGTTGTTGAAGTTGCAACAGACACGCTGCATGCATAAAGCTAAAGGTCATGATGAAATGGTGTTGGTTTAGTGGTGCCACAATTGTAGTTAGTTAGTAGCAGTAGTAGTGTTTCAAGTCATTTTGAATATAGGCACTTTATTTTGAAATATCTGAAGTTTGGGTTTGTTTGCATGCCATCATGCTTGGTGGGGCAGTCAGGGCATTTAGGGGGGCATTGCCCCCCCATACCCATGCCTAGATCCAGCCCTGAATAGAGGTGTGTATAGGAGGCAAATTGCCTTCACTGTAAAACCAAGTGTTGAGGTCACTTATTTGTAACACTTTTTAAACGTGTCACAGTGCTTAGAGTGTAAACACAAGAACAACATGTTTACTCGCCAGTATCACTTTTTAACACAGAAATGTGTATACTTGTGAAAAAATATATATATTTAAAATTTCATTTATTTTAATTTATTGATCAGTATAAGTACTGCATCCACCACAACCAAATGGTACAAAAACAGCTTTGGTCTTACGAAATAACAATTTTAGTATAGTCATTGACTTATACATCTATATCTGCTTGCGCTGTATAGTGTACTAATGGTGTAGCCAGATAATAACTCACTCACGTTAATAGAATACAGTTATCCTTCTAATTTGTCATTCATAATCTTGGTGCAGTGCACTTTACTTGAGGCCCCACAGTGAGTAGTACTTATTTATAGTATACAGTAGGTGCCTCATGAGTGCATTGGAATCATATGAGAGAGCATATAACATCATTCCTTTTATTATGATGAATCGGATTATGAATCTCAAGTGACTGTGTTATGAGACACTGCTATATATTTTACAGCTAAGTTTCCTCCAGGGTGAATTAACTAACAGACGTTTCATTATAGTGCCAAGAGCAATATAACAAGTGTGTGCTGCTCCTATCGTAGCCTACAGTGACAGGAGGAATATAAGTCTATAACTGATCCACCGCCGAGGCGGATGCAACATTTCCCAATTGGGGGGGCAAAAGAAAATGGTAAGAAAATGGCAACTTCAAGTTGCCCCCTTACCATTTTCAGTAGTGTTTCAAATACTTTTAAATATAAACACTGAAATATCTTGGGTTGTTTTGCATGCCATCATGTTTGGTGGGGCAGACTGGGCATTTAGGAGGGCATTGCCCCCCCATGCCTATGCCTAGATCCGCTCCTGATCCACCGTAAGCTATAGAGCAGTGGTTTTCAACAGTTTTCATATAATTTATTCAGCATTTAAGCCACAGACCACCATCTGATGAGATTCAGACCCAAAAGTAAATAGTGCAATTCCATGCTTTTGCCAAACGTTTATCAAAATAACAATTCTTCCTCATTGTATAATTGTGCAGACTTCTTGTAAATGAAGTAATGCAGATATTTCAAAATGAAACTAATGGACCCGTATGGTCCATTGAGAGTTAAAGATCTAAGGGTCCTTTTTGTTACCAACTCTGCATCATTTTGCTTAGCCTTAGACTACTGCCGTGAGTTTGCCTACAGCTAAAATAAATCCCTTTGTATAATAAAAAGTCACGAAAGTCAAGAAATATGATGAGCTTATGTCTTATGAGCAAGGAGCACTATTGTCTTATGAGCAAACCGCACTATACTATATTAAACTATACTAAACGTACTGTAGCTACAGTACAATACAATCATGTTTTTGTCTTGGTTTTACGAGGAATTGTATTTTTTAGGGACATGCCGGTACATCACTAGAGTATCATAAACATTCTCAGGTAATATGCATATAAAAGTAAATTACATTACAGAACAGTGCATGGCATATTTTATATTTTAAGTCACACACAAGTGAATTGGATGGAAAAGCAAACAACCGATCAGTTGAGGCTTGACGAATATTGATATTTCTGCAGCTGTTTCTGAAATTGAGATGACAGCATGTGTCCATACTGCACATGAATATAATATAATTGATCTAGTACTTACAGGTCATGCAAATTATATATATACAGTATATTTCTTTTCTTTTGGCTTTAGTTAGGAGGGCACTAATGATGTGTTTTCTTCTCAGTGTGATAGCTGTGTTGAATGACTTTTGCATGGCATGGTCAAATGCATCTTTAATTATAAGAACTCCCAAAATAGTCTTCTGTGTAAGATATATATTTGATTAATCATCAATTCCCTGAAATTACCACATTTTGTGTGGTAACATTTCGTCTAGGAATTATGACATCTGCTTTTCCAAGAGGAATTCGTCAAGCAGAAAATCACTAAAGCAGAAAATCCTGCTATTTTCTTGTGAATGTGGTGTCTGTTTGTTTGTTGCTATTCCTAAATAGCATCCCGCATCTGCAATCCTCCCAAGATGTAAAACCACAAATAAGAATCGTAATGAAGTCCTATCCTCCTGTATAATCCTGCTGCCAGTAATAGCCCCCGTGAGCCTGTTATCAGTACTCGAAGAAAAAAACTTTTTAAGCAGACGAACGTTTACAAAGAATGTATGCGATTGATTATTTCCTCCCCGTGTTACAATATTAGATTAGGGGCTTCGAGATAAAACAAAAAAGGGCATGGAAACATCTAGCACTGTCAGTGTTTATCAAAATGTAATTATGCTTCACTGAAGGCCAGCGTTAATAGAACTGTGTAGAGAAATACCTTCTTTATCATTGAATTACACTCTGGCGCTATGTTACTTACGACACTGGGCTCATTTCGGTCCATGTAACGATGTGGAATTCAATTAGAATGTGCTGCAAGTCAGAGCACTGCACAGACTCTCCACCAGCCGTAGAGGTGGGTTCATTCAGGTCATGATATACGGTCTGCTCACATTTAGTCACTATACACCACACATGTACTGTACAGTATGTATACGTTGGTGAATGTGAAGGGAGCATAATATCAATGTTTAACATGGTTTATAGCATCCATCATACATCACATTTCTTTAAAAAAAATAATGTTAAATTCACATATATCGTGATTCAAATGTACGTCAGCATCCCCAGAAAGTGCTCATTTTCCTGT
This sequence comes from Benthosema pterotum, assembly GCA_039105355.1. Lineage (NCBI taxonomy): Eukaryota > Metazoa > Chordata > Actinopteri > Myctophiformes > Myctophidae > Benthosema > Benthosema pterotum. The sequence goes on from CM076976.1 coordinate 42,004,204, forward strand.
CAATGCTCTACCATATAGTGAATATTATGCAGAACGCAGCTCTGGCAAAATGTAACATGGCATCATGCCGAGCATGTAAGTAGCAGTGAACCTTTACATTACAGTGCATTACAGAGGAGTGGAAAGCCACGTATTAAGCCCAAATTGAAATTGCGGCACATAAATCACTGTATAAATGGGGCTTAAAGCGAGCCGATGTGGTACAATTGAATGGCTGGGTCTGGGCTGAAAAGAGGGGACTATACAGCTGCCTCGGGTTTGTGACAACAGATAATGATGAGGAGGAGGAAGAGGGAGAGATAAGGCGGAGTGAGTGAGAGTTTACGGAAATGTAGTCACCGAATAGTACACAAACTTGTGACTGGATTTCATCACCTCGTGATGTTTGTGTTTATATGGGCGCACGCAAGCGTTAAGCACCACAGAGTGTGGTAATAGCCGACACATTGTACAGCACAAACTGCCCTGTCCCTCGCTCACACTCTCCTGTACTGGGTTTTGAGTCATTTCTTCTTCTTTTTTTACTACTAGGGTTCAGGAGCCCTGGGAGATTTCACACTGAAGTCCATTATCATTTACACCTCTGCAGTCTGCACCTTAAGCTGCTACAAAAGAGACCTTATATTGAAGCTGAAAGCATTATCCCATGATTAGTGCCATCAGTTCCATAATTTGTTCTATAGATCGACCGGTTTGCGCAAAGGCGTCTTTTGTAAGTGCCACCAGGCATAGAGACAGGTCAGCCTATCATTTTGGCCAGAGCATGGCAGAAATTGTCTCAAATTTGTCTTCAATCATTTCCACAAGACCGCAACCCCCATGACAAATTCACACTATGACCACTTCACAGGCAGAGTTGAGATATGACCAGACAATCTCAGAGCTATAGCCGATGTACAACCACCACCACTGAAAGAATGAAATCATTCAGTGGTGATCACCTTGATGGGTGAATGCACGGGATTTCCTCTGAAATGTAAAAACAAATTATTACAAATCTGTCATCCAAACAGCAAGATTCTGTGAAATTGGAATGCCTCACGCACATCACGTATACTGCAACTCTGTGCACATAACTTTTCCTCGCAGTGACCACATCCAGCTGCACGAATAAAACATCAAATTATGACAAAAACGCAGTTAACCAACATCCACTGCATCTTAACTATCCACTGCTTAGTGCTTACACAGCACTTTTAAAGAAACGAAACAGCCATACGTCCATCAAGACCGTCAGAAGGAAAAATCATACCTGTCCTGTCCCTCCCTGTCTGCTCCAGTACTGGTCAGCGGCTGTCCTGTTGCTCTCACTCAGAGAGAGAGAGCCAGCGCTCTTTTGTGTCTGTCAGCAGTGAAAGACTCAACCATAAACACAGACATTCCCCCTGCCCGCATGCACCGACCGTGCCATGCATGCTAAAAAGGCCCCCTTCTTTACCCTTCTGGAAGGAGTGCTGGTGGTGTCTATCTTCAGCTGGGTGGCTACGAGGACAGACATGTCGAAAAGTAGTGCACCACCGACTGCTTCTTCTTCTTCTTTTTCTTCTTCTTCTTCCTCCCTCCGCTTTCTGTCAGACGCGCCACCACCACCACCACGCCACCACCACCATCACCGCCGATGCTCTCACACCTTATGTGCGCTGCGAAGTTGGGGTGCTGCTGCTGGAGGTAGCCTATGTGTGGGGTGGGGTTGGGTTGGGGGTTGCACGGGGGTGGGGTGGGCCTTCAGGAGGGGGAGAGTGCAGCCCAGGGGTCTGAAGAGGGCTGCCCCCCCTCCCAGAATGTCCCTCTCCTCGTAGGGTTGAATCAATCACATAGACGGCAGCTTTGCCTCCAAGGATGGGGGGGTGGATGGGTGGCGGGTGGGCGATTGGGGGGGGTACAACGTACAACTCCTCTGCACTGGCTGCTCCAAACACTACTTATCTCTCTCCTCCCATGCTCCCTCCCTCCGTCCCTCCGTCCCTCCTCTCCCGATCCCTCACACTCTGACTCACTCTCTCTCTCTCTCTCTCTCTCTCTCTCTCTCTCTCTCTCTCTCTCTCTCTCTCTCTCTCTCTCTCTCTCTCTCTCTCTCTCTCTCTCACGGACACTCGAACTCTCTCAGCCACTCTCCAGTCACCCCCACACAGCAAGGACCTTTTCCCAGAAAATGTGCAGGGTTCAATATACTGTAGAAGAGTGAGTGAATTTATGAGGCTGCATGGGATGCGGTGCGTGAACACTGAACACACACACACACACACACACACACACAAACTCACAAACTCGCCGCACACAGCCCGTACAAGTGTCTCTAATTTATGTGTTTACCTTGTGGACTATATAACTCTCGTTTACACACCGGCACACACACTCAAGATTTGTGCACACACACCCCGCATACACCAGGTCTACTGCCATTGCATGTGAAAGTCAGTGCCTGCAGCTGTTATCCCTTGAGTGAGTTGTGTGTGCAGGATCTCCAAGGACTGGATCAATTTGATCTTCCCCAGTTAGGTTAGGTTGTGATGAAGTACAGGTGATGTTTATGCATCTTGTCTCCTGTATCATAAAATATAGCCTTCCCCACACCCATCTACTCCTGGCGCAAGCCTGGCCAGTCCTTTATTTATGTAGCATTTGTTCCCTGTGTATATTGAATCGAAGAGGAGGTGGGGGTGGGGGGGTTGGGGGGTTGCGATGAAATGGGTTTAGTGAGGTTATAGGACTAATTAAACCCTCCCCCCCTTTTCAATTGAAAGCCAAACGCTCCCTCTCTACACTTCCAGCACTGACCTAATCTATTCGCTTGATTATGACAAAGGGCCGAGCCAAGAAGGGGAAATACCTTTGGATAATGAGCGAGTATAACGAAGCATTCGCAACTCATTAATTACTGTAAAGAAGAACAGTGCACTCCAGCCGCCAACTCCGTGAGAAGTGAATCACAATCGCAAGGCCTGCACACAATTAATTTCCTGTCACGATGGAACTGAATCACAGGCTGGCACTAACGTATGGCCCTCTAACACCGATTGGACACACCGTTGGTTGGCTCGAGATCGAGATGCTGACCAAGCCCATGTGTGAAGCCTCAACACGTTAGCATCACTCGGGCATGCGGGATCATAATCTTGGACTTCACAATTCTCTGAATGCTGTCTAATCTAACACGGACGCGGAATTAAAACTATAACCTTGACAAATATCCAGCAAGAACAATGAATATTAAAGAGGGACGACAGGGCCACATTCCTATTTTATGAACAGGAGTTTTATTTTGTAGACTGAGGCAGTAACTGGTTTGTGGTTCAACGGTGCCCCATAAATAAACGTGAATTTCATTTCCAAAGTGACTCAGAGGACCTATAAAGAGGGTGTTTTCTCGTGGGACTAGTTTAGCACAAACTGTTAAAGAGACTGGATGACTGGATGCCATGCCACTGACTGATTTATACTCAGAACGACAGAAGGAGGACAATACAATAGAGAAAGTTATGACACATTAGCAACAGATTTACAGCAGTCAAACGACGCCGAATAGCCACTAGGAACAGAGATAGGCCTACCGTAATTTCTGGACTATAAGCCGCACCAGCTAAATTTGGAGCAAAACACTGATTTTTCCTTGTATAAGCCACTTCATGTTAGAGCAGTGGGTTTTCAACTTTTTCACAATTTAACAACATCTTTACCCCACAGACCCCAAAACTAAAGATTTCTTTTGGTTTTGTTCACAATTTCAGGATGGATTTTCGCGAAACAAAATCAAAATTAGACCAAAATAAACATGATTTATGACTTATCAATTAAGTGGTGCTAATTTAGATGGTGAATATCATAACTCTTGAGAGTGTAAACATGAAACCAAATGGACCCGCTAGGGTCCATTTGGTTTCATTTTTACACTCTCAAAGAGTTACATCTGGTTAACCAACTTTCTATGATTTAGTCAGCGGAGCCCCCCTGGAACCTGGAAAATCCATAGATTGGCCGCACCGTTGTATAAGCCGCAGGGTCAAAAGCATGTGAAAAAAGTAGCGGCTTATAGTCCGGAAATTACGGTATATGTATCTCTTCCTCCACATAAATCATGCTAATTGGAGCAATTTTAACTGCCCACATTGGACATGTCATTACAGGAGATCATTTTAAAAGATCTCACTCGTGCCCATCATAGGTTGGTCTCGCCCATGCAGCAGAAATAACGGTGAGGAGGAATACCTTCAAAGTTCACAATGTGTTGTGACGCAAACAACATCATTTTGCGCTTGTAAATCGAATTTATTTGCGCGGCAGCCTCATACGATGAATATAAAAGAGAGCTATAAAGTTCAAGCTCTACTTTGCATGCACGCCACAAGAGATAACATCCATCTGAGAGAGAGAGAGAAGGAATGAGAATTGCTACAGGGTGCAGGAATAAAGTCATTTTTGAGATACTGCAAAGTGATGTGATGGCAGCGTCTGTAAGAGCTGACTCCCTGTATATGACATTTACCCCGGGGCACTTAAAAGACACTCCTGATTGGTCATCCCCTGCATTGAATTTTGTCACGTTTACAACTATGACATATGTCTGTGGCTATGAATATCGCAGGCTCACTGTAAGTCACTGTAACCGCAATCAGTGTAAAAGGTCAATGCCGCACAGGGGCTGAGCGGGTTTTTGTCATTGCTGACAGAGTATTAACTGTGTGGATTGAGCTTCTTTACATAATTACAGTATAGTCCTGGTACAGTATATATAATGCTCAGCCTGTGACAATTTCCTCCCTTTCTGCTGATGGTGCAGATTGCCCCGAGTTGAGATCTCTCCGCCAGAAACTGAATTATCAATGCCTATCTATGAGCAGAGTCATGGAAAATGTAAGGGAATTAGCATTTTAATCTCATCACCCATTCTTAAACATTGATAAGTATGTTGAGCAATCAATTGTGTATTCATCACAGTGCTATTTCATATGATCAAGACACCGGAGTGAAGTAGACTAGAAAGCACTAATAGCAACCACTGGGAAAACAGCGTTTATTATTGAATTATTTGTAAAGTGCTAATTCATTGCCAATTAGGTGAAGGAAAATATGTAAAGGGAGCTGACAATCTGCCTAATTAGGTTTGTTGAATGAATAAATTGTAAGCAAATCATTAAATATTTCCTGCTCAACAGTTACGGCTTGTAGATTGCATTTGAGAATTCATCCGCACTCGAGCTTCCATCTTCCAAAGTTCTTATACAGTACCGTTTTGCATTTTAAGGTGTGCATAAAATTGTTGCAACTTGAACAAACTTGTTGCTCCACTGATATGCTCAAAATAATGATTATCATTCCTTCTGTATTTCATAGGCTGGTGAAAATGACGAGTTAATGGCATTAATTAATTTTGATTAGTATTAGTATTAGATTGAAGTTTTTAACGCAATTAACGCATGTGCACACTGACTCACTGAGCATTTTCTCATTGAAAACAAATTGGTAGCATGGTTTTACAGAGACATATAGGGCTCCATTTTCGTCACAGCTAAACCCCTTAACCCTTAACTTCTTTGCCTTTTTAAACTATTAAAAATATTTTTAAATGGTCAGTCTACAAGCTCACAATGTGTTAATAGATTGGCACATTGAACTATTTAAAAAAAATGATAAGGGATAACCAAAAGATAACCAAAGCTATAAGGATCTACAAGCTTGAGGGATCTACAAGCACTGGAGGATTGTAGATCACCTATTTTGATAAATATTTGAAAAACAAACAGATCTATTTAATGTTCAAATCCTGTACAGGAAAACATGGCCTATTTTTGGACATAGTTTGAATGGTGATTAATCATGATTAAACCCAAACCCATTTTTTAATCATTCAAAAGCTCTAAACCAAACACGTTTTCGGCATCACCTCCGTCAACTAAAGTGAAGTATTTAACCACGCTATCGTAAAATCACCAAGATAAACTATTCATTCATTCAACACAGAGTATAGGAGTGACAGACATTTGTGCCACAGGCTTTCATCCGTGTCTCATACCCTTTTGACTTTGTGCACAGTGAAATGCTCCAGTAACAAAAGCCTCCCGTAAGGGACCATAACACTGAGCTTGCCCCAGCTCCTGAGTCTGACCATGACCTTCAGCTTAGATCACAGGTCCTGTCCCTGGTTAATCGGCTCAGAGGCAGCCATGCACTTCCTGGCTGCATGCATGCGCACCTCTCTGGAGCACTGGAGGCTTTCCCCCCTGATGTACTTGGTATGCTTCTCAGAGCGGCTCTCTGACTTGAGCTTGGCAAACTTGCGGTGGTTTAATGTTGTGAATAGGAATGAGCCCCCCAATTATATTGTTTGGTGCAGATCATAGGTCTCGGTAACTTACAAACTAGCGGGATACTGAGAGCCCACTATTGGGGTCATCTTTCACATGGTGACACATATGGATGTGTCCTGTTCTGTCGGGAGAGATTAGGGCCAAGACGAAGCGGTTGGGAGGTCCTTTAGAGGTGCCCCAGGGTGCAGACAGAGGCAGAGACCTGGACAGCTTTCATAAACACGGCTCCCAGCTACAGCAAAACATTCCCAGGAGCCTCCAAAACCTTTAGCAGCGAGCGCGGCAGTTAGAGGTGACAAATGAGTACAGTCTGAGCTGAATGGTGTCGTCTCTCACGTTTGGAATATCCCTTGCCGTTTCTCTGTGTCTCCGATTTCATTACGATGAACAATGTGTTGTTGTTGTTTGCCGCTACTGTATATTATCACATTTAATATGCTGGTCATTGCATGAAAGGAAAAGGAACAGATGGCGGCGGCATCAGAATGCGCGCACTTTTAATAAGTGTGTGTGTGTGTGTGTGTGTGTGTGTGTGTGTGTGTGTGTGTGTGTGTGTGTGTGTGTGTGTGTGTGTGTGTGTGTGTGTGTGTGTGTGTGTGTGTGTGTGTGTGTGTGCATGAGAGACACACATAGCGTGTTTATGTTGTGTGTTGGTGAGATAATTCTGCAGTTTCTTGCAAATGTTTTGTACCAGGGGCGGATCTACTGTAGGCATGGGCATGTGGGGGCAATGCCCCCCTAAATGCCCTGACTGCCCCACCAAACATGATGGCATGCAAAACAACCCAAGATATTACATTATGCTTATAGTTAAAATTACACTGAAGAAAAAAAAAATGTTGAGATTACGTGATTCAAACATGGATATTGGTTCCACATGAATGATTTGCTTTGGCAGCACTAGATCCAATCATGTTGGGGCAAGTTGCTCATGATTGGATTTAGTGGATCTAGTGCTGCCAAAGCAAATCATTCTGGTGGAACCAATGTCCATGTTTGAATCAGGTAATCTCAACGATTTTTTCCCAGTGTTTGAAACACTACTACTGCTACTAACTAACTGCAGCTGTGTCACCACTAAACCAACAGCATTTCATCATTGAAAACAGAAAACTCTCTGAGTCAGACCTTTAGCTTTATGCATGCTGCGTGTCTGTTGCATTATTGATGCTTTACTTGACTAATAAAAGTATTTTAACCAAAAATGGTTCGCGCCACGGCCGATGAAGCCGCACCCATACCATTTTCTCTTGCCCCCCAATTGGGAATTGTTACATCCGCCCCTGCTTTGTACTATGAGCTAATAGTGTGCATTTCAGAAGACAACCGGTGAACACAGAAGGCCCTCTAGAATACAATAGCTAAATGCAGGATACTTTTGAAGAGAGTTTCTTCTGTACAAGAACAACTTACTGTACAAATAATATTCCTCTCCAACACAGGGGAATCTTTAACATTCAGCTCACTGTGTCCACAGATCCTTACAACACACTGAACAAATGGATTAAGACTGTTGGAAGCAACGAGAGTATACTATTCAACCAAATAAAACCCCAATGTAAACTGTGAACATTTGACTTTTGCAACCCTTAAAATATACACTACCCAAGAAGCTCGAAGCATCTTGAATGTTTTATAGTTGGTGAGATATAGATTTACTCTTATCTTCAAGTAATAGACAGCAGCACCTTCAGATAACACCCTGGAAATGCAAATGATGGTAATGTAGACAACCGGAGGAAGGTGTCGGCCTCTTAAGTGACAAGTTGACATCAACAAACGCTCACACTGCAGAGCCAACACAATATCTGAGACAAGCTTCGCTGGATGTGAGATATACAATCCCCCTGATGGCTGCGGAAGATAAGCGATGGAAATCCAATGGTTAATCCATAGGGAGCTGTCTAAAATATACTTAAATGCTGCCTAATAACCCCTTAAATTGATGTAAATGACGAGTAAATGCAATGAATTCGACATTAATCCTGCGATTATAAATAAGGAATGGCAGTTCAGCTGAGAGAGACTCGAGGGAGGGGTGAGGGGGGTGAGGGGGGGCATTAAGATAATAAATACTGACGAGTCAGCAGGAAAGAGCAGAATTACAGCTAGAGTCTATAGTCTGCATACGTTCAGATAAGAGGACTCTATGGTGAAGTGTTACTTTACTGTAACTCTGAGTCACCCAGGGGTGAGATGAGACAAATACACAGTCAAATCTTCCTACTGTTAATGGGACTCATAAAGGGTCAATATTTACAATCTCAGGACGTTGAGACTGCATAAAACAACAGGGATGGGATTGGTCTGCCTTCCCTGAAGTTGCAAACTATATTCGAATAAAATGTTGTGGTGTAATTAAGAATCATATAAAACATTAAGGAAAGGTTAAAGTAGAGTTGTTTCACACACCCTAAAATGTTTGCATGCCTTGATGTGTTTGGGAAATACTGCCTAAGATCAGTGGTTTTCAACCAGTGGTGTATGACCCACCAGTGGTCATGAATGAGCTTCCAGCAGGACCTAGACCAGGGGTGCCCACACTTTATTGCTACTTTCAAAATGACCGTCTCAACAAGATCTACACATTAAAAAACGCATTTCAAGGCCCCTAAGAAAGTCTGACTTTGAAATAGTGGTGATAAGAATAATGCACTTATAATGAAAAATGGAGGGGGAGAATTGGAAGGTTTTCTTGTATATTCTACGACTGATGTTTGAAAACAGTATTCGGGTTTGAGTTGACAGTTCGTGATGTTGAATTTAGTTTCTTGTACCCAAAACTAATAACTTTCACATTTTTGTAGACAATTGGGAAATAGAACTGGCAAAATGTTTGTCAAAATAACAATTATTCTCCATTTTCTAATTGTGTTTAAAAATATAATTTAACTCTTGAGAGCGTAAAATGAAACCAAATGAACCCGCAAGGGTCCATTTGGTATTGTTAAACATTTGCATTAATTCATTTAAAAGAAGTGTACAAGAAAAAAAAGATATATTATTAGTTATTTTTTGATGAACATTTGGCTGTTATTTCTATGGTAACATCAACGTGTGGACAGAATCATATCAAACAAGTTACAGGATATTTTAAGTCTTTGGTCTGAGAAATATCATCAAATGGTAGTCAAATGTAGTTCAAATGAATAAAACATCATGGGCCACGATATAAAAAGGGTGGAAAACCCCTGGGTGGGTGTAGACGGTACAATTTAAGTTAAATTAAGTTAAATCACACAGGCAATGATGACACGCCTATGTAATTGAACTCAAGCCACAGCAAGGAAAGAAAGGTGAGAAAGGATGGGGGGAAGAAAGAGGGCCGAGTTAGAAGAGAGAGAGAGCCTCTCTCAGTCATAATGGGCCTGGTGGAAGAGAAATCTGCATTTAATTCAAATTACACACTCTATCTATCCTCTGATGAGCCGGGGTGACTTGGGTATCCACAAGCCTGACTTAATGATTTCTTTTCTATGCAAATTGACCGCAGATTGTACCAGAATTTAATAAGCAACATATGGAACCGATCCAAGAGAGGACATCTGGTCTAAGGAAAGTTTGAGGAAAGTTTGATTATCGTCTGGGGCTTTGGGACCAGTGTCAGCAGAAATATGTGAGTGAATGTGCTGTTTGTATATTTGCTATTCCAATGAATGACCCAGTTTAAGGAAAACTACATTTCATGGCTCACAATCTGTGAGCCATGAGAGTGTCTGTCTGTCGAGAAACTGCCATGCAGTGTGGAAACTGCCATGCAGTGTGGAATCGGATCTTGTTAACAATCTCTATAGCTGTATCCTTCCAGCAGAGGGCAAACTCAACACATAAAACCAAGAGTATTAAATCAAATGTTCCAAAATAAGCTAATTAATTATTCACTATCACTGGCTGGTGTATAAAGAATTATATACAGTAGACTAAAGAGAGTTTGACAAAATAAAACAGAATTACATTCTCTCTCTCTCTCTCTCTCTCTCTCTCTCTCTCTCTCTCTCTCTCTCTCTCTCTCTCTCTCTCTCTCTCTCTCTCTCTCTCTCTCTCTCTCTCTCTCTCTCTCTCTCTCTCTCTCTCTCTCTCTCTCTCACACACACACACACACACACACACACACACACACACACACACACACACACACACACACACACACACGGGAATGATAGAAGCCAGTGATAATAGGATGTGAAAATGCATCTGTGGCTGCTGCAAAAAGCTACAAAGCTACAAAAACCTTGAGCTGGGGTACACTTCAAAGATACAACAAAGCTACAAATACGCTGTGGAGCCAGCAACATGAAGGTAGTAAGCTACAAAGCATATCTGATGTTTGTAGCTGCTACAAAGGATAAAGATAGAAAGCTATAAAAAGAGAGATACAAAGACAGATACTGTACAATGTGACAAATATTCTGTGCATCTTTGTAGCTTTGCATCGTGTGAACACAGCAGGCATGTATACCTCAGTCTGTCTGCTGAAACATTTTGATGTTTAGATCCTATGAGAACAGAATTGATCTACAATAAGGTTGAATATAAGTTCTTAGAAACAGTTTCAAAATCAAGGCCGGATTTAGCCAGCCCTACTAGGGTGGGCTGGAAGAATGACAGGCAACTCTCATATGAAGCAGTGGTTTTCAAACTTTTTGACACCAGTGCCCACTATTTATTCGGCATTTGAGCCATGGACCACCATTTGAGGACATTTTAGCCCCACACAGACCCCAAAACTAAAGATTTCTTTTGCTATTATCCACAATACCAGGCTGGATTTGGGAAACAAAACAGGCAAACATACAGATCAAAATGACCATTGATTTTCTACATTCTCTAGTTGTGTAGACTTGGGATAATTCACATGATGAATATTTTAACTCTTGAGAGCGTAAACATGAAACCAAATGGACCCTTGCGGGTCCATTTGGTTTCATGTTTACATTCTCAAAGAGTTACATCTTGTTAACCAACTTTCCGGGGACCCCGGACCACTGATGAAAACCACTGATATTACCTTTCATATTATATAACCTCTAGATCCGGCCCTGTTCAAAATGTAATTAACTATAGTTGCTACATAAAGTGATCAAGGCTAAAGTGCTGAATTCTTCCATTTGGACATTACATTTCAATTAAATCACAGTGACTTAGGGGTGCTCTTATCGTCATTATCTCATTCCATTTACAGTCAATCACAATTTGCTATATCTCACAGTTGGCTTCAACTGTTTGTGTAACACTCACAACAGGCCATTCATTATCAACGGCATTCAACGTTTGTGTTTACACAAACTCTCAAATAGACCGGGAACAACCTGATTTACCGGGTGTGTCAAACTTTTCTCAGTTGTACCTAACAAGATTTTGTTTCACCTAGAATCCAATTCTGCCTTGTACACTTTTGGATTGTGTAATGATATAATTAGCATATTTAGTAAGATATTCTCATTATGTCATTATGTAATTAAGATACAAAACTGTACATTGCAGGAATGGATTCTACAGGACAAACTTATGGGACAATGGGATTCAGAGGGTGTTGTTGGGTAGATGCAGGGGTATGGTACCGTACAACACACTGGCTGGGGTGTAGTGGAGGGGGGGCGTGGGGGGACACTAGCGGGTCCATTTGGTTCACGTTTGTACACTCTCCGGAAAAAAAAATGAAAATGGGTGGAATCCCCCTTTAAGAGGTGTCTCCCCACTTCTAAAAGTCCCACTACAACACTGGCCACTGGACACTTGGATGTTGTGACACTAGAGGGAGATCAACCGAAGGCTGTTCAAATTCTAGTCTCGATTCCAATGAGTGCCTGAAATCTGCTCCAAACAGTGATAGTTTCCATCAGCAACCCATCATCTTAAAGATGCCTCATGTCTGTTCAGTCTAACTGAACGGAAGTAGTGACAGCCATTTCCAGCTTGTACATACGATCCCTCTGCATTGCTCCTGCATCTACTACACCCACTAGTCTCTGAATCCCATTGCGCCATCATGTTTGTGATAGCAAATAATATGCTAATTATCTCATTCATTATGCAAGGTACAAAACTGTACATTGCAGTTTCCCCTGCTATTTCCACCCATGTGTTAAATTACTTGATATATGGGTGGAAATAATAGAGAAAATCCTATAATGAAATGATGATAAATTGATGAATATGGTAATTATCTCATGAAGTTACACAATACAAAAATGTAGGCCTACGAGGCAGAATTGGATTAAAACATCACCTTAGGAACAACTGAGAAAAGTTTGACACACCCGGTAATCAAGTTGTTATAGATCCTTCCCTCTCTAAATGCTGTAAAGGAGGGGCTAGCACCCCACAAAAATACAATCTTAATACTCTTATTGAGACTATTGAATGACTGACTGACTGACTGACTGACTGACTGACTGACTGACTGACTGACTGACTGACTGACTGACTGACTGACTGACTGACTGACACTTGTCTAAGTCTACATAAACAATGGCAATAAATGACACTAAACCGGCTATACATGCCCTCTAGAGGCAGACACATTTTCCACACTTTATAAAACACTGACGGCACAAATCTTCCACAACTATTTGGACATGTTAGGTTGATAGGCTATACATGAACTATTAAGCTATACATTTATTTCCCCAGAAACATGATAGCCTATGAGAGACAGGTGGAACAAGCAACACAAAGAAGGGAAGGGCTAATATGAGTCTGACACGACACCCCGTGCTGCCACACATGCTCTGGGCCGAACTGGAGTTGTGTAGTGAAAAAGGGACATGCACTGAAGGACACCGACACTTTGTGCCTCTCACCTTAGCCCTACAACCACAAACAACTAGGTCTTGATTTCAAATTTATCTCCGACTTTTACTACTTTACTCCAAAGGACATTTGGCATGCACCATAAAACCTAAACTAGGCTAAAAGCGCTCCCTAAGCTGCTGTGTGGGGACATGTCCGGGGAGGGAAAAAAGCATCCAAGGTTAAATGGAGCTGAGAAACAGCACCCCGATGAAAGCAACATCAACAAGAAAAAACATGTGTAACACGAGTCTGTTGGTCTTTGTTTTCAGGCGCGAGGGCACGCAGCCAAGCACTCAACACCGAGATGGGAATCTTTAATTTAGCACCTCACCTCCCCAACCAACAATCAGGAAAAATGGGCTAATCCGCTAATTAGGGCAGCAACACTATCCTGAAGATGAAACAAAACGTTATCAGAAATTATTAACGGCGGAAAGAGGTGGGGGGAGCTAGGGGGGGATGAAAGCATCATGCATTCTGTAAGTTGTACCTGTTCACTTTTGCTCGTGCCTCTGCGGTAGTTTCCGGCACCACCTGCGGATGCGTTCATGGTGAATTCCCAGCCAAGCGAAACGACACCAAATTACCCAGTCAGTTAGTCAATGGAGCTGTCCGTGGTCCTCAACAACTTTAGATTAATCTCTGCTGTCTGTCTCTGCGTATCTCTGTCTATCCCTCCCACTCTTTCTTCTTTCTCTCTCTCTCCCTCCCTCTCTTTTCAAAACTCTCTCTCTCTCTCTCTCTCTCTCTCTCTCTCTCTCGCTCTCTCTCTCTCTCTCTCTCTCTCTCTCTCTCTCTCTCCGCCTACACATTCGCACGCAACCTACACTGCCCGTGTAAGTTGAACTTGAAGTAGAAAATGCCTCGTTGGCGTCAGTGATATCCTATAGCTTGAGGTCTAAATCAAAGCGTTCCTTCCATCCAGAGATCGATGGAGGAGGAAATTCCACATGTTAATGCAACTGCACAGACATATCAAAAGTTTAAGTATCACCAAGACCAGGAGCTGTTATTTCGACAGCATGGCGGGGGGAAGGAGATGATTGCATTCCGCGTTTTTGAAACGTCGTTTACCTCAAATGAACCCACTAACTGAACACAGGGACAAATACTAAAATTAGCCAAGTTGCATGTTGCCGTTGCCACAATTTGTGCATTTCTGGAATCGGCTGCCATCCTAATCAGAGGCTATATATAGCCTACTTTTTGCCTATACTGTAGCCTATATTAACAGTAAACTCGCCAGCGTGATTCGGGACAGTAAATAAACCATGCTTTTTCTGATGATGGCTATACTTAGGCTATTTCGCAGTCTCATCTCATCTCACACAGCCAAGTTTTGAAGTAAATACATCTGAGTTCAGAGTGGGATAGCAATTAGAGGCACTTATAGCACTATAAGTGCTGATCGGGGAGCGAAATGTCATCCGCTTTGCGTGCAGTTCTAGCTACAGTATAGCGAATATAAGCCATTTCTGATTTCTTCCCACCAGTCGTAGACTAATGAGGGGGAATCATCTAGCAAACACACACATCACGCGTTTGCTGCTCAAGTTCAAGATATCAGGATTCAGCCACAGGGTCCGTCCAGGTTGCATGCTGAAATCACCCCCTGCAGGGTAAAAATGATAAAAATCCTTAAAGGTGATAGAGGCAACTTTAATGTGTGCAAACCCTGTGTTTGTAAACACATTTGTTTAAAAACAGAATCTAACTCCACCTCACATACCTCCACTCTATTGGCTCATTATGATTCTGCTGGAGTCTGCTGTGCTGTGATTGGCTAAAACGCTGCCTCACCCCACACAACCCCCACCCCCCCCACCCCTCACAAATTAGCACTGCCTTTCCTGAGCCTGACAAATGTTTTGTTTTCATGATTTGTTGACAGCAACAAAGTTCCGTCTGCAGGGCAATGCAAGTGTCTGTCTGCAGGGAAACAGCTGCAGCATCGAAGTAGAAGCAACATAGAGGGAAAAGGGCAAAATATATAGCTTGTAAAGGCAACCGAAAAAACTAAAAGATGCCAGTGAGGGAAAAGGAATATGAAGCTCTTTCCAACGCGTGGTGTTGTGATCAGAAACTCAGGTCCTCTCATTGAGTGCATTTAACAGGTTTATTTTGATGTTGCAGGATGGTAATTGCATAACAAATGACGGATGTTTTGGCTGTAACTTAGACAAAACTGGTGTTGAAAAATAAACCGAATGTAACTCAAAATAACAAACAAACAATACACAAACACGCAGTTGAAAAACTGTGTGTTTTTCAACCCCGAAAAAGTTGCCCCTATTACCTTTAACATGGTGAATCACATCTTGATGACATCATGATTCACCATGTTAGTGATTTCTAAGAAACACAGAAAGGGGGAACTTTTTATTGTTATTTCCAAACACTATATAGGTGGAGTTCCCCTTTAAGTTTGTAGCCTATACTGTAATCACACATTTATGACATTCATGCTGCTCTGCTCTTGTGTAACAGTTGTTTTAGGGCTTTAAATAATTAAGGGGAGTGCCAGTGGGAATTAGCTTCTAATCTTTGGGTATAGTTTTGTATATTTCCTTATACAAAACTATACCCAAAGATTAGAAGCTAATTCCCACTGGCGCTGTAACACTAATGAGGTCACACACACACACACACACACACACACACACACACACACACACACACACACACACACACACACACACACACACACACACACACACACACACACACACACACACACACACACACACACACACACACACAGAAATCACACTTTGTGTTCATGATGCACTCCAGTGAACTTCAGTCAATCTTAGCCAATCTTATTGCCAGTCAGGATGGATTATGAGAACTTGAACAAACTCACCTTGATCACATGAATATGGGAAGCATGTCTACCGATTTGCATGAAATTTGAAAAATAATAATAATAATATTAAAAAAATAATAATAATAATCTGATGTAGTAATATTAAAAAATGTATTCTACATTTGTTGGTCATGGTGCCGCTATAACAGGCAATGAGAAAACTTTGGTGCAGAGGTTCTGCTCTAGCATTCAGGGACATGTTCAGGGAGTGTGTGTAGACTAGAGTATGGCTGCGATCAAGCCAACGGTGCCAGAGATTAGTTGTTCACAAACAGACACACACGGACATGGGACCCACACACGGAAAAAACATGGGCCTTGATTTTCGTCACCGCTAAACCCCTTATCCGTTAACTTTTTTGCCTTTTTAAACAATTTAAAAAAACATTTTTCAATAGTTCAAATGGCCAGTCTACATGTTCACAACGTATCAGTAGATTGGCACATTGAGCTATTGCCAAAAGTTTTTTAAAATAGTAAAAAAGGGATAAGGGGTTTAGCATGTAACGAAAATGGAGCCCCATGGTCTCTCCCCATGCTTTCGGCCTGGTGGAGACTAAAGAGGAAATTAAATGACAAGGCAAAACTAACTTTGCGTCCCTTGATACATTCTTATCTTGTGAAGCCTTTGGCAACTTCAGCATTTTGTTTAATCTGTTAGCAACACAATGTTTCACATTTGAAGTACAGTATACGATGGGAAAGAAGTCATTATTTTCTACCCACCATACAGTTAAAGTGTGGTGCCGGGCTAATTAAATTTCATCCCCTATCCTGTATTGAAATGTTTCTATTTCACAACTTAGTAAAAGGAGCACATTTATTCAGCCAATTCAATTTGTTTGACTTAACTCTGTCTGCCCCACTGACCGGCAGTAAGATCAGCACCTTGGACAGTGTCCACTAGGTCAGACAAGCTTGCAGCAGGAGCACAGTCTGTGAGAGGTTTCAAGTCACAGGGAAACAATTGCATGTTATATGTTTCTGTTGCTCTTTGACGACACGTTCTAAGCAATGGATTTAATGTTTTAGGCAAGATAATTATTATAATGTATTGGGATGAATCTTACATAGTATCCAAAGGGAACCGCACATCTCAAAACATTCTGCAGGTGCTGAACAAAAGATATATACAGTGAAAAAGGAAGGCAGTCCGCACACTGATCTTGAGCTCCCACGCAATTTATTTGCAGAGAAGAAAAATATAACGTTTCAACCCTTGTGGGTCCCACAAGGGTAGAAACCCCAGAAGTATAGACACAGTGTTTTTCTCTGCACTGCCTGGGTGTTCATGAATCAGACATAGGGCATAGGTACAACCAAGACAATCTAAAATATCTACATACATTTTATCAGCTATGTTTTTGTGATTGGAAGGATTTGCTATGTCTGTTCTGTAAATACAGCATTTTGCAGATATACAGTAGTTTCCACTTCCTTGCTCATAAAATTGTTATAAACTAACATTTAATAAATACACATCCTCCTGCTGTACTAACGATGGATAAAAAAAAAATCTGTTTAGCCTAAAGAGATGTCACATATTCCCTTTGCGCTTTTGATTACTGAGTGATCATTTATAGTGACTACAGTATATTTTCTCACCAAGACATTAAGCAGTGTTGCAGCATTCTCAAGTTCCTGCTGTTGTCAATAACATGTTTCCTGTAAGATAGTATAGACACAACTCACACGAGTGAGTGCTACAAACTCTGTGGCGCATTCTCAGATCTGGTTTCAATCCATGAAGTAACCTAAGAGCTCTTAATTTAGTTGCTGAGTGTTCTTCAAGAGATACCAAATATACATGTCGTGGTCAGGGGATGTGGACTCATACTGTAGTTATTTTTAATCACAAGATTGTGCCCAGTCAGGTATTATGGCTCATTTTACGGGTCTATGTTTTTCTATTTCACCGTCTATCTACCGTATATGGCATATGTCAAGATGCATCTCAAGATGCACCTAGCTTCCCCTTCATCTGATTATCAATAACGCATAACTCACAAATAATGAATTAATCTCTATTCTGAACAGTGAGTACTGTGGATATCAGGAGTTGGATGCAAGCCTTTTTGCAGTGCGCTCCAGGAATCTGGAGTGTTGAACCCTCATGGTGAAGGTAGGAGGGAAGCAATGCATCAACAAACTTCAAAGGTTTCTCCACAGCTTGCGCGCAAGCGTGTGTGTGTGTGTGTGTGTGTGTGTGCGTGCGGGTGCATGTGCATGCATGTGTGCATGTGCGCGCTGCTGAAGCAAGCTGAGTAAAGATGAACCGTGGTGTTCCACTGCATATTTCCTTCTACCCCTCCGCGTCCTCCTGCCTTATAATTGCTTAAAAATGGGGATGTGAGCATTTCGGAGGACACATTCTCCACAGCTCTGTTTGTATTACAATGTATCGCTAGAAAATGTTATGCAATGACTGTCTTTGAAATCTTGTCCAACAGACAATACTGTCTCCCCATGTTGGTGCCTTCTAGGGGTATACAAAAACGTTGTACGCACTCCAACTGGATATATACTTTCCCCATTTGCAATTGTTTTTATTGTATTGTATTTGTGACACGTGCTTTGGCAAAGTAAATGTTTGTTTTCTTATGCCAATTTGTTGAGAATTGGGTGGTGATGTGTACTTTTCTTTCGGTACCTATTCTATAGAGCAGGGGCGCCCAAAAGGTAGATTGTGATCTACCAGTAGATCACCCAGGCCATGCAGGTAGATCACATGACAGTCCCCTAAGATGTATAGATCTGTAACTCTTGAGAGCGTTAAAATGAAACCAAATGAGTTAAATTATATTTAAACATCTCAATTGCCTAATTTCAAGAGTCCACACAATTAGAAAATTTGTCAAAATGTTATTTTGACCAACGTCTTGCCTGTTCACTTTCCCAATTGTGGACAAAAACGTGTAAGTTATTAGCTTTGGGTGCAAGAAACTAAACACAACATCACAAACTGTCAACTCAAACCCCCAAATACTGTTTTCAAACGTCAGTAGTAGCATATACAAGAAAACCTTCCAATTCTCCACGTCTATTTTTCATTATAAGTGCATTATTCTTAAACACTATAACAGTAAGTAACACCATCACCACTCAAACTTTCTAGGGGGGGGGCTTGAAATGGATTTTCAGTAGTGGAACGATCAGATTTTTGATGTGTAGATCTTGTTGAGCCGCTCATTTTGAAAGTAGCTCTCAAGTCAAAAAAGTGTGGGCACCCCTGCTATTAAGTGAGTGGAAAATGGTGCATTTCTATTAGCCTGGATCCAAAACCATAGACGTGGCCCACTCTCTGAGTGCACTGTCTGATAATCAGGCTACATTTATATAGTTACTTTGCATAGTGCATTACATTCACCCATTCACACACCAATTGCAGCTTAAGCCAGCTGAAGCCATGCAAGGTACCAACTAGCCCAAGGACACTTCGACATGTAGACAGGAGGAGCCAGGCAGGATAGGAACCGCTGACCCACGTATGACTGGACGATCTGCTCTACCTCCCTGAGCCCTAGTTGCCCCAGTGGCAATATGAGTCTCAAAGTTAATTGGTGTTTAATATTAGCTAGGACTTTTCTGTCTGGATATGGGCTGCCATGGCCACAAAGTATTTTTGGCCACTATAAGTAGGCATTCCTTCCTAACTTCCAGTGATGATGTCACACACATACGTATCTATACAACACTATCAGCTCCTTACTTGGGACTCAGGTCATATACAGTACAGGTCATACAACTTCAGATGGACAAACAGCTGCAGGGAAACAAAGACAACCAAGTGCCCAATGTCATGAAAAATAAAAATAAAAAACACCAGCACACTGTCTTCAAATGCAGTGGGAACTAGCAACGTTTCAGCCTGTGCAGCCTTCATCTGACTATCTTTAGATATTATGATGACATTGATGAAAATAGTATGATGAAGGCTGTATAAGGTGAAACGTTGCTGGTTCAAATGCATTTTTTCCACTGCAGACAGTATGTGGGTTCCTTTTAATGACACAACATCAAAGATTGTAACATGTTTTTCATAACATTTTCCCCTTTTTTAAAAAAATAATATTTTCTTTCACATCGTTATACAGTAATGATCATTAGACTATGATGATCATGATGATGAGACCAATAATAATGTAACCCAACTTCCTGACCCTCTGTTCGTCATTCTCTATAGTTTTAGTATTTTAAAGTTCACAGATCATGCCAGTGTGCCAGTGATCACCCTCCTTTGTGTCTATATGCTGACACTGGGGTCAAAGGTTTCCTATACCCCCTGACATACAGTATACAAAAAAATGAATCACAGTCTTTCTCATGCACACAAGCATACACACACACACACATGCATGCACACATTGTACGCCACACACACACACACAGAGAGCCAGCGTTGGCTTTCGGGGACATGTCTCGGAGTGCTTGCCACTCTATCTCCGTCTGATTGTGCAACAACATCCTGTCGTATTGCCTTTCACCTGCAGTCCCACACAGCTCCTGTTTGCCAATCGTCTGACATCCATACAGTAATTAGAATTGGACCCAACCGTGCCACATGCAGGTTCTTACAATTTACATAGAAATAAAATGCAACCTTGACTACAACATGGGGAAATGCAAAATGACAGCCAACTCCAATATGGATTTTGTGAAATCCTCATTCTTGTGAATGTGTCTGGAGAACCATCCGAGAGCTGATCTTTGGGGTTATTTGTTGACTCATACTGGAGGATTGGTTGTTGTAGAAAGGCAAATTGTGATGGAGGTATACTGTGTGAGCAATGTGCACTACATTTCTGTTATGAAACAGTCCAGATTTGGAAATGCTCAGGTGCACCACTCCATGCTGTACTAAACAAAGGTGTCTAGATCAAAGGATATATGTGCCGCTGATGGATATTAGTGATGCTCAATTGCAGTGCATGCGGCCTGGCCATCTGTTCTTAGCCAGGGTTGTGGTAGCAACTTGTTTACACAAGTTTTCATAATTTTCCTGTGCAACAAACGGCATTCTGTCTGACACTACATGGGTGTGAAGATTTTCTAACAGTCCTATGATTTGGCTTAATGGAATGAATCTAGATTAAAGGTACATTCAGTGATTTTAATTAATTAATAATAATTATTTTGGGATAATCCCCCTTACTAGAGTGTGCTAACCATATAAGGAGGAACCACTGTCCCCAGTGAACCCCCGGGTCCAAAAACCCTAGTTTCAGTTTGGGGGTGAGCGTTATAATGTACGTGCTGTTGCACTTTAGAGAGTGTGCATTGCACATCTTAGGGGCTCCATTTCCATTACCGCTAAACCCCTTATCCCTTAACTTCTTTGCCTTCTTAAACTATATAAAAAAAACATTTTTCAATAGTTTAAATGGCCAGTCTACAAGCTCACAACGTGTCAATAGATTGGCACGTTGAACTATTCCAAAAGGTTTTTTAAAATAGTGATAAGGGGTTTAGGGTAAGGGGTTTAGATGGTAACGAAAATGGAGCTCCTTGTTACCAGAAAGAACCGGAGGGTTTTACAAATCACCTAAATCACTGAATGCTCCTTTGATATCCAGAACTAACCAAAAGATTAGATAACATTTGTCATAATATATGAGCAAATATATCGACAAAAAGATAATGAAGGGGACAAAATCAGCCAGTTAGATTTATTTTTTTGGGTGTATTCACAAGCTACACTGCACAGCACAAACAACACTGGAATCTTCTCACTAAAAACTCACTAAAAAACAAGTAAATGGCTGTTCTGTATGAGTGTGCCATTTGCACACATCTGTGCTGTTGTTGTGCATGAGCTATATGGTATCAAAGAGATACTCACAGATGTCAAATGGTGTGCTTCAACTATTTGAGATGGAAGATCTCATCTATGGCCCCCATCAGAGGTTGTAGTAACCAGAATACAGCCGCTCTACCATACAGCTCCATCACACTTTGCTCGATAGTTTCGGCTTCATGCATTACCTTGGCAGCCACATTAAGACTTTGTGTGCTTGTATGCGGTTTGTTTGTAAAGGTCCAAAAGTGGTCTGTACAGCTCATGTATTGTAGTATTCTTCACTACGCAAGTGCTTACATGTTTGAGCTCCAAAACTATTACTCATCGTCAAAGCCTTTTTGTCTCTGCATGCTTTGTTGTATTGACAAAGAGAGAGGGTTCATTCATCACTATGAACAGAGAGAGACTTCCCAAATGTAGTTCCATTGTACTTCAACACATTCAGCCAGCCAGCGTTGGATCATCATTTGCTATAGGACAAATATTGCGATCCATGATTTATGTATTTTGGGGCTCGCGTATATATTGGGCATGGAGGTGTTGTGTATATATTTCCCAGGAACAAAAGATGTCTGTGCCTTTGAACTGTCTGTACTGCGTTAGTGTACTGTAATAAAATGATCTCAAAATACGTTATAGAAGTTACAATATGTTGGTCATCACGCTAGTCGTATTTTGGAAATGAAATGGAGCCAGGGTCGGATTGACCATTGGGCGTACGGGGAGGTCTCCCGGTGGGCCACGACGGGGGCCGGTGGTATCACGGTATGATTAAAAGCACTGGTTCTCAACCTTTTTGATCCCAAGGCCCACTATTCATTCAAAACTTTGAGCCACGGACCACCATTTGATGACATTTCAGCCCCAACAGACCCCAAAACTAAATATTTATTTTCCTTTTTGGTCCACAATTAGCATTAATCTTCTACATTTTCAAATTATACTTGAGCCAATTTAGATGAATATTTTAACTCTTGAGAGTGTTTACACTGGTTTACATCTGGTTAACCAACTATACCAGGTAGAATAGGTCCATCTTGAAAAAAAAAAAAAAAAAAAAATTGGCGCCGTAGAATGGCTTTGCCTCGCTCACTACAACCTGCTACCCCACCCTGAGCAAAACAAATTCCTATCAACACCTGTTGACATGGCAATAAAGTTCTTGAATCTTGAATAGCTCCATCACGCGCTGGTTGTGGTGGGACGGTCTAGGCCAAATCACGCTAAAAATGTCCGGGCCGATTTTTACGCCCAGTCCACCACTGAATTGAGCAATGAACTTTACTCTGCACCTGTAGCCTACAGGGTTCTGCACACGCTGTTTACTATCATATCCTGTTCTATTGTTGAGATGAAACATGAGATGCTTGTCTCAGCAGGACTTTCACTTTTCTGTCTCTACATTACATTTATGCTTAGATCTTTGTCTCTTTCTCTGTCTCTTTCTGTGTGTGCGTGTGTGTTTGTGCCCGTGTGCGTGCGCGAGTCTGTGTGGGTGTGATGTTCGTTACATGAATGGTTGATTTACATCTGACCACAGATGCCTCTGCCAATTCCCTGCACACGTCTAGCACACCCCCCTTTAAGTTTGTGGTGCATGAAAGTGCACCCATCAACTGCCTCATCAAACTTTGAAACCATCCCCGGATGGAGAGCAAATATAATTCTAGTAATTCCCTAATGGGTTTGGATGTCATGACTTATTTAGAACAGGTTACATCCAGCCAGACTCCTGCATTTGGGATAGTTGTCTGTCATTTCCGCTTGTGTCCAAGCAAGTTGACCTCTGTTTGTAAAACATCCTGTTCATTATACGGTATATTCATCGAGACTTAGTGGACGCTTTTTATGTCTCCTGTACATAAAAAAAAGATTGGACTATTGGGCTAATCATCAAATTATTGGTTTAGCAATATGACAAAAACAACAGCAATCTCAATGAACTCAAGGCTTCATGGGATGTGTTATTAATTGAAAATAACTCATTGTTTTGGCTGAAGCACCCCTTTAAAGGGGAATTCCACCCATTTTCAAAATTTTCCTGAGAGGATACAAATGTGAACCAAATGGACCCTCTAGGGTCCATTTGGTTCCATTTGTACCCTCTCAGGAAAACGGGGTCTGAAAGAAAAATCATTAACATGGTGAAATACATCTTGATGATGTCATCAGATATGTTTCACCATGTTAATGATTTTTTCAGACCTCCATTTTTAGGAAATACAGAATTGGGGTAACTTTTTCATCATGACCACACAACATCTCTAAAATGGGTGGAGTTCCCCTTTAATCTGTGTTTACTACTATTTAAGATCCTATTTAAGTTCTACACTTTTAGTTCTACTGGATGGCGACAGTTCAAATGATGGTGTGTGCTCAAAACACTGGTGTCCAAATATGTTAACATATGCTGTACATATGTTACTCAACCCCTGATTACCTCCCCATGGCCCAAGGCTCAAGGGGAGCTATCGGCTCCCAAGCAAAATAAAAGCATGCTCTATTTTTGGTGCACTGCAATCGTGTTTATATGTGTGTCACTGCCTGACATAAAAGAAAAATCAATTAACAGCTGAGGTGTCTCCCCCAAAGGTGCCAATGGGGAGTGTCATGGAATGTCTTTGAACTGGCCAGTCACACAGCAGGCAAATTCTTATTTCATGCAGCTACACAAATAGGAACTATTGTCAGAGGCATTGCAATAACATATGTTGTAAAATACCAGTTGCATATGAAGGGAGAGCAATCACAAATATGTGAATTAAACCCACTTGTAGAATGGATCCAGCATGTGAGAACCCCATACATTTAAATCTAGTTGAAGTGAATACAGTCACAGTATATAACTATAGTACTGTCTGGAGAAGAAGGAGGTCACTTCGTTCATTCAGACCATTTATTATTTTTTCTCCAGATCATGTTGCAACAGATTAACAAACAGAGACAGTATATAATCTATTTCAGTTACTCTATGCTTTCTTTATATATTCATTCATTGCAAAAAAACTTTTTTGCCACTGATTTTGTCCAAACCTCACACAAATCACTGTATATCTCTCTGGGAAGATGATAAGCATGTGGGCTGCAGCATTTTCAAATTCCATTCCGAAAGGAGAAGCATGTTAAAGATACTCTGACTAAAACGAAATATTATCATACATTATAAATGAGAACTGCACAAAAATGGGAAAAACAAAAAATAAAATGAAATAATGAAATCACCCTACCTGTTCACTTTTGCTTGCGCCTCTGCTATAGTTCCCTACAGATGCTGATGCGTTCATGGTTCCACTCTATAGCAGCCACCTGAAGCAAATTAGTCAACTGGAGCTGTCACCTGAATAAACTGTAATCTCTCTATCTCCCAGTCCCTCTCTCTTTATCTCCCTCTCTCTATCTCCATGTCCCGGTCCCTTTCTCTCTCTCTCTCTCTCTCTCTCTCTCTCTCTCTCTCTCTCTCTCTCTCTCTCTCTCTCTCTCTCTCTCCTCCCCTCTCTCTCCCGCCAACTAATTTCCTTAGAGTGTGGTGAAGGGGAAGTGCTTTGAGCACATATAAAGGCTACGCTGGAGAGGCACGGCGTAGATTTAAATGTGATGCTCAGTCTCCCTATCAGTGTATAATTGTTACAAGCCAAGACATTTAATATCTTGGCTTTTTGAGTGGCACAACCACTCAAAGGAGCAGCAATGTCCATATGTAAACCTACCCGTATTTCTTTCCCTATGTTTAGGCTACCAACAAGGGGTGCTGTTGCACTCCTTGTTTAAAGATTTACTTTTAATTATTTGCACTATAGCAACAAAGAAACAGCAACAGCATAAACATAAAAATAAAAATAATAAAAATTGTGTGGTTGAGATTGGAAAGACCTAGGTGTTTATGAAGTCATGATCTCACCTCAGTTAATTCATTCACAAAATGCAATTCAAGTGCTTTGTGTTCATTTATTATCCTCATCAGCAGCCTTATTTTCTTTTTTTTTTTTCGAAGCATATTTTTCTTTGTGTATATCTGTACATCGTCCCGTTGCACCCCCAAGGGCAGCTGTGACCGTTTGTGACAGCTAATGGGGGTTCCTAAATAAATGAAACGAAAACTAAACCAAACAGACAGCCAAACCAGTAGGAGTTGTTAGTGCAGTGACAAGAACACAATTGCCTGCCGGCTACACCGCCCACAAACACCACCAACTGTGTTCATCCAAGCGAGAACATCATCACTGCAGAGATGCGAGTGAGCCAACCACGCCTCTGTGGTGGCAGCGGATGTTTTACCTCTACAGTAACTACCACGCCTTGATGTCCAAAGTATAGAGAATATGAAACTGGCAATGGAGACTGAGTTCCTGCTGTGGTCAGCGATTTCGAACTGATCCATACAGTGGAGGAATTCATAGCCTAAACAGTGTGTAACTGAACTCAGTGCCATCATATTTTATCAATGCTGCTACTTTTTTGTCACCAGTAATGGTGAGGAGTGTCTACTTAATGTTTGTAGAGTTTGGGAAGTTTTGACAGGCTAAATTCAGGCTTTGCCTGTTTACTTCTCATTAATAAGTGATGGGTTGAGAACTGTCTCTTCAAACTCTCTCTCTCTTTAAGAAAAAGAAAGAAAAGTTTAGAGACTACATTTTCAAAAGGTAGAAGATGATTTTGATCCACCCTGAAAATGCTCCATCTGGTGACCTTTAATGATTATCATTAGGGAGAGGCAAAGTTCAATAGACACAGATTGGTGAATATATTATCTAGGGCACCCTGCAACCATTAATGATCCTGCGACTGTCAACTTCACAGGGAAATGTTGGCCTAATTAATGTTCTTTGATCTGTATAGAAACATATAAACACTGTAAACACATAAAAACACATGTAAGACTCATAAGACACGTAAGACACATATAAGCACATAAAAACACATGAATTAGCCTTGATTGTACGGTGTTCAGTAAACGTGGATGAGGCTTTAATTCAGCAAAGATCCATCAGGTAACATGTCATTGTTCCCACCTTCTGTTAGTCCAATCTGTTACGAACACTATCCCAAAAACTAACATACAATTGTAAAGTACAGACCAGATACGTCTGTATCCTAGAAACCTAACCTCAATCTTAACCGGCCATGTATGTCACGGACCTTATCCTCAGTCTAGTTCCACAGCATGTCCACTTTAGTGTTGTTTTAACCATGTCCACTAGCATGGCCACTTCAGTGTTGTTTTAACCATGTCCACTATAGCATGGCCACTTCAGTGTTGTTTTAACCATGTCCACTATAGCATGGCCACTTCAGTGTTGTTTTAACCATGTCCACTATAGCATGGCCACTTTAGTGTTGTTTTAACCATGTCCACTAGCATGGCCACTTCAGTGTTGTTTTAACCATGAACACTAGCATCAGGGGCGGATCTAGGCATGAGCATGGGGGGGGGGGGCAGCCCTGACTGCCCCACCAAACATGATGGCATCCAAAACAACCCAAGATACCTAAGAAATTAAAGTGCTTATATTTAAAATTTGTGAAATACTACTACTGCTACTAACTAACTACAGCTGTGTCACCACTAAACCAACAGCATTTCATCATTGAAAACATAAAACTCTCTGAGTCAGACTTTTAGCTTTATGTATGCTCCGTGTCTGTTGCAACTTCAACAACAACTGATATTATTGTTATTATTGATGCTTAACTGCGTAATAAAAGTCCTGTAACTGAAAATGGTATGGGTGCGACTTCATCGCCTGTGGCACAAAGCGACACGGGTGATGAAGCCGCACCCATACCATTTTCTCTTGCCCCTCCAACATGTTCTCTTGCCCCCCCAAACGGGATATGTTACATCCACTAGCATGGTCACTTCACTGTTGTTTTCAGGAACCATGGAGGTTTACTACCTTGTCCACTTCAGTGTTGTTTTAACCATGTCCACTAGCATGTCCACCTCAGTGTTGTTTTACATAACCTTGTCCACTAGCATGTCCACTTCGGTGTTGTTGTTTTTCCAGAACCACCTGTCTACTAGCATGTCCACCTCAGTGTTGTCTTACAGAACCATCCATGTCTATACAAGCATGACTGATTTAGTGTTGGGTCAACTCCACTGTGTTGTGTTACAGAACCAATCTACTGTCCGACAGTGTTGTGTTAAGCCCAGTGCTGTCCTTGCACCTATTGCTATTGCCCAGTTTCATGTTGCAAGGTGTAGACTAGCCTTTACAGAACCATTTCTATGAGCATGTCCAATTCAGTGTTATGTAACAGAACAGAACTCAATGTACCGGTATTCTACAGTGCCAACTCACAACAAGCTTTCTCAGGATTGCTGCCACCAAAACTGCAAGGGAGACGTTTCCACAGATGAGCCTAGTTTAGGTGAGATTAGTTAAAAGTAATAGAGGCAACTTTTTAGCCATATACAGTAGCTATATTTTTGCCATTTTTCCCTCTATGTTGCTTCTACTTCAATGCTGCAGCTGTTTCCCTGCAGACAAACACTTGCTTTGTCCTGCAGACGGTCCAGAACCGGGACTGTCAACAAATCATGAAAACAAAACATTTGCCAAGCTCAGGGAAGGCGGTATTGTGTGGGGTGAGGCAGTGTTTTAGCCAATCACAGCACAGCAGTCTCCAGCAGATTCATAATGAGCCAATAGAGTGGAGGTTAGGTGGAGCTTGATTCTGCTTTTGAACAAATCTGTTTACAAACACAGTGTTTGCACACACAAAATGTGCCTCTATTACCTTTAAGGTTCTGCCTACTGCTCGCGCCTACTACTAAGATATTCCAGGAAGCACAGGTAAACCTACACACAGGGAGGGAGCACACCGGTGTTCTAGCTTAGGTGTAGAAGGCACAATGACCTCTTTAAGATATGGTGGTGCCTGACCAGTGGATAGCGTTACAGAACCACGTCTCTACGGCCATGTCCGCTTCAGTGTTGTGTTACAGTGGGTCAGTGGCATTAGAGCGTGTTTGCTTTATTGACTTCCTCTGCGATGTGGACAATTATATTGTCTACTGCATGTCAAGTGGCTCTCTGTTCATATAGGCGAGGGACTGGTACTTTGTTAAATGGAACTGTGATACTTGGGACATTCAAGAAGGCCATTACAAGTCTGTTTCATAAACACGCACTGACTGATGCACATGGGCAAGCGTGCACGCACGCATGCACACACACACACACACACACACACACACACACACACACACACACACACACACACACACACACACACACACACACACACACACACACACACACACACACACTGCGAGGACATCCGAGGACAGATGCAGAGTATACAAATGGAAAGTGGCCGTTCTTTTCAAGATCCTGGGTACAGCCCTCAAAGGTACACTTTGCCAGGCCATCCATGAAACGCATTCTGTGTTTAATGTAACCATATGAGACCCTCTGGATTTGACGGATAGATAAAGTGTGGTCTTGTAAACATGCTTCACAGAACACAGAGCATTAACATATTCTCTGTGCTTTTAAGAGAGTGAATAGAAGCAGCGTTAGATTAAAACACAGCAAGTGTCTGAATGATCAGCTCAGGGGAGGGTATAGCTTTGATGATGGAGAGGGCCACTATATTTCCACACTCGATCCAGAGAGCCATGTTACATATCGGGCGTTGTATTTCAACTCGTAAATGAATGACCTACTTCCTCCTCATTCTTTTATATTTGTCACACAAAGGCTTGATTCTCTAAATGCATTGCAGTGCAAACATTTTGAGCTTGTGCATGTGCTATTTTTTGCTATATTTGAATTGGCGTCCTGAATTATTGTCTTTCTATTTTTGATTTGCAATCATGAACAATTTCAAATGCTTTAGTTATGCTTTATGGACAAACAAGAAAGAAACACACAAGACACAACATGAATTGGTCACACCTCAAAAAACACCTCAATGGATGTACAGTATGTTGTAGCAGTGCACCCACACATATAGGGCTCCATTTTCGTTACATGCTAAACCCCTTATCCCAAATCCCTTATTTCATTTTTACTATTTTGAAAGGGCCTTTTGGAATATTTCAACATGTCAATCTATTAACACATTGTGAGCTTCTAGACTGGCCATTTAAACTACTGAAAAATGTTTTTTTAATTGTTTAAAAAGACAAAGAAGTTAAGGGATAAGGGGTTTAGCGGTAACGAAAATGGAGCCCATAGTGCCCCATGATAACTATAGTGAACAACTGCGTGGGAGATCATGTCTAATATGCTACGATTCTGGTTTAAACTCAATCAATCTGGAATAGCTTGGAACTGGAAGTTATCTTCCAGTACGAGGAAGGGAGCCCATGTGTCTTCAAGTTCAAACTTGGATACTGAGCCTCTCAAAGTACATCTATTTCTTTCCTAATTTAATACAATGGAGTATGTCTTGGATATTAACCTGTGGGATGCATTAAGTGACGTTGGGGGCCACATTTGGCCCTGGGGCCAGCCCGGGGGTGGATCTAGGCATGGGCATGGGGGGGCAATGCCCCCTTAAATGCCCTGACTGCCCCACCAAACATGATGGCATACCTAAGATATTTCAGTGCTTAAAAGTATTTGAAACACTGCTACCCCCCCCCCCCCCCCCAATTGGGAAATGTTACATCCGCCCCTGGGCCAGCCGTCTCTCCGAATGGATTAGCTCACTGGCTCCAGCAGATTCATCAAACATTTAAGTCACAGGAACCTGTCAGTGACATCCAAATAGCTTTACAAACGGATGGCGGATTAGGTAAAGGATACAGCATATATATGGTTGTTGGTATAAACACACGTCTCATCTGAATAGTGTGGTTTTCTGTTCTAATTTATCAAGAAATGAATACTTTCTCCATGATTTGTGACAATGTGTAGGAACATTTAATGAGAATATCTGGCAAGTGGCAACCACTTCCACCTACAGTTTTCCCTCCTTGCACTATAATGAAAACAAACAATGTGACAGCTTGATAACATGAATATAGTATGGAGGGAGTCTTTATTTCAAAGCCAGGGGAGGCTTTATTTCAATTACAGTTCTAACCAACTGTCACAGATGTCTCCATACACCTTGGGCTTATTACTGGGATTCACGTCCATGGACAGGAAAGATCCAACAGTAAATTGAACGATGGCTTGACATTTTGACAAATTGACATTGAGGTGTGATGTGCAATCTATCTCCCACTCCTGTCCTAACTTGTCCGACAAACATTACTGCACCAAAACGGCAAGCAACGTTCTCTCAATATTCATGAAAAGCTGTCAGTTTGAAAGGCATAAATACTGTATGTCCAGTTAACAAACTCTTACATTATCTGAATTCTGTAACTAATCTATCTCATCTTTTTTTCCTATTAGGCTAATTCACAAAACCTCTGTCTGTCTGTTTCTGTCTGTCTGAACACAGTATAGCAGTTGTACCCATGCAGACAGAGAGCTCTATAGGGACTCAAAGCAGCAGCCATACCCAGACAGCAGCAGAGAGCTTTAGAACTCAAAGCAGCAGTTGTACCAGCAGTGGTGAGTGGCTGTATCCTACCTCTACAAGTGGGCCATGTATGGCCCACTTGTGGAGCGTTTGTGGAGTGTTCTTCTAGTTTTCCAATGTAGCAAAACTGTATTTTTAATGCTAAACATATGCATTGATACATACATTTTCTCCAGTACCATTCTGCTGCATGCCTGCCATTTTGGCATGAATGTCACAATTGTGTAGTTTTTAGAGACTCACTGATGCTCTGACTCACTCAGTTGCTCACTCGCTCAACACACGGACGCACACACACCTGGGATCCTTCTAAATGTGAGTCTCCCATAGGCCTGCACACTCATGCATAGTGCACGAGTGTATATGGCGCCGACAGATGTGCAGTGCAGTGCTACTGGCATGCTGGAGGGGAAAACCTCACATCTGTAGGATAGAGACTCCTGGACATCAGAGAGATTTCTCAATGGAGAGGGACACAGAGGACAGAGCAGTATAACCTTCATTATAATGAGGCCTCCGCTCTGTGTGCTGCCAGGGGAGTCCAAATGCCTCTCAGCTTTTCAAAACATTTCCTGTGAGGAGGCCACAGTGGAAAGTAACGTCAGGTGGTGGAGGAGTTTAAGTATAGGTGAAATAGGGTTATAAAGGGTAGTGGAGAGATGACAGTGTTGACTCCAGCATAGCCAAGAGGTAATGGATTACCGTGTCACAGGTCCTCACAAAAGCAACCCCAGTTGCACCGATGATGACTGTCCTTGGAGTACGGGTTGGATGAGCACCAGCTCATTCAGTGGACCATGAGGACAGACGCAGAGTATATATATATCTATCCAGGCAAGGCTTTTTGTATCGTGTCACATGAATGAGTGAGCGTGCCGTTGACACACATTATACTAGGGGTGCCCAAAAGGTAGATTGTGATCTACCAGTAAATCGGGTGGCTGTGCAGGTAGACCGCATGGCATGCCTCTAAAATCAGGGGCGTTTTTGCAATCAGGCAGACGAGGCAGTTACCTAGGGGAGGAGCTAGGGTGGGGGGCACCGGGGCGACCACCAGACATGCTTTAAAAGGATACCAGGCTAATAAGCCTCATATGGATAAATACATCATACTTGTCCTCTATAACTAGAATTGAACATTTAAAACACATAATGTGTTCTTTAGTTTAAAAATAGTTCATAATTTTATCCCTTGGGGGGCACCATTTTACAGGAGATTTGGTAAGGACCCCCCCCCCCCCCCCCCCCCCCCTCCTGGTAAGGAGCCCCTCCTGGTAAGGGGGGGGGGGGGTGGGGGGGGGGGGGGGGGCTCCAGGGAAAATCTTGCCTAGGGTTCCAAATTGCTTAGAAACGCCACTGCCTAAAATTATACAATCTATATATTCATCTGCCACATGGCTCTCTGAATTAAGGTGACATGATTGATATAGAACTGTGGGTTCATTTGGTTCCATTTGTACGCTCTCGGAAAAAAGAAGCATCTAAAGAAATCCATTAACATGGTGAAAATACATCTTGATGATGTCATCAACCTCCATTTCTTGGGAACACAGAATGGGGAAACTTTTTTATCATGTCCACCCAACACCTCTAAGGTATACTAATGACATATTAAAATATTGAAAAGTTGAAAAGTTTTGGTAGGATTAGCCTATTTGTGAATTTTAACAGTTTTTTATTTATTTTATTTTTTTATTTTTTTGGGATATTTTAAAGTTGTTTATCTTTGCCCATGAAGCTTTCAGAAGGTTCTCCTTCCATGGCCAATGGCCATCATCATCCATCATCATTCTATCATCTCAAAATGTTGGTCGTCTGAAAAAAAAATCTAAATATGAATTTAAGTAAATGCTAATTCTGGCCACTTTTTTCAGGGGTTAAAATGCTCAAGACATATATCACTGGGCACCCTCAGATGAAACCACTTTCAGCCCAAAATCAGACTCCGGCTCCTGGACTACAGTAGTAGATCTTGTGCTTGTGCTTGAGCTGATCGTTTTGGAAAGATGCTCACAAGTCATAAAAGTGTGGGCACCCCTGCATTATACCGACATGCATGGGTGTTCCTGAAAGCTCCCTTTGGAAATGCAGTGCGTGCTGTGTGGCACACAAAAGATATAAGAGACAACCACACGATGCATGAGTCTAAAGCAGGGGTTTTCAACAGGTGGTCCAGGGACCACCAGTGGTCCCTGAGAGGGTTCCAGGTGGTCCTCAGCTAAGGTGATTAACCAGATAACTCTTGAGAACGTAAAAATGAAACCAAATGGACCCTTGCCCATTTGGTTTCATTTTTACACTCTCAAGAGTTAAAATATTAATCATCTGAACTAGCCCAAATCTACACAACTAGAGATCTAGGTTTGCCTGTTATGTTTCCGAAATCCAGCCTGGAAATGTAGATAAAAAGATAAGAAATCTTTGGGTTTTGGGTCTGTGGGGATAAAATGTCATCACATGGTGGTCCGTGGCTCAAATTCTGAATAAATGGTGGGCCCTGGTATGAAAAAGGTTGAAAACCCCTGGTCTAAAGTGTGAATGGACCTTTATTCTTATCCACAACTTAATAAACAGTTAGTAATGGGAGACAGAAGTGATTGTAGAGACGGTGTGTCTTGCCGTTGCAGTCTAGCTCCTATCTAAATGATTACACTGCCAATACTTTTGATCATGGGTGCCCTGTTACACAAAGTCATGTGACATAGCCTACTAATGGCTCCGGCTGATGAGACTCATGAGAGATAATTGAAATGCAGACTATTGACCTTCTGTTTATCCTGTTGTCTCACGGTGTGCATGCATGCACATGATTGAATGTTTTTGCTTCTCACTGGGGGGAAATGATTAGCATTTATTTGTGAAAACATGATGGCCCATCGATGATGAGTTCAGTGAGGGGTGTTTCTATAGTCATAATGACATGGACAGGAGCAGATAACTGATGAGTCAATCATTCACCTGGAACCAACCATCTTTTGCTCCATGGAACAGATTATGTGAGAATAATGCTTTGCCATTATCTTCTCACCCTGTGAGGCAGGCAACATTAACAAGATTGTCTTCTCTTCCTCACTCTTCTCGGAAACTTGCGCCACACTTCCACTTGACTAACAGCCGTCTGCTCCAAAAACTGCTAAAATATAGTTGTTAAAGGAGTTTCTCATGTCCCAGTACTCATGGGAGGCTGGCAAGTATAACCCCACCAAAGATATGCACCCCCTCCCTTTGCTCCATCTCACAAGAGGGAAAACTTCTCTCTGAACTATTTGTTTTGGGTTTCGTCTGTTCTCTCAGCTCATCCGTGGTAAGCCTTGCGTCACGGGGAAACATCCATGGTATTATCCCTCTGATCGATGCTCACGTTAGCGGAATATTGAAGATACCTTAGTTTTGTTTTAAAAATTTGTCTTTCGTTTTGATTTGTGACACTCTTATGCTCCCCCACTGTCTCTCTCTCAGCTATATTTCCCCTTGATTATAAATAGCTTTTAATTAGCTCCACCAGCCATGAGCAACAGAATTGTTCATCAAACAGGGACTGTACTCAGATTTGAGGCTCTTGTTGAAGCATGTGGAAAAGTCAGAGGGATCACAAATCCCCTTGGCCTCAATTTAAAAGGCTTTTTTGTGAAGAGGGGAATTACTTTCTACACGTATTATCAATTCAAACATTATTCTGCCTGCAATTGTACTCCTCCTACTGTGATGACACTGTGAAAGGGTATAACTTTGATGAAACTGGCTATGTAAAGGGAATATTTGTGACAATGTAAAAAAGGTCATGACTTGAACATTAATTTTAAAGTGATGAAACTTTAATATAATAGATCTTAGATACTATATAAAGATTGTTCACACACGCACATACCGTAAGTATTATGTGCGCACACACACACACACACACACACACACACGCACACACACACACACACACACACACACACACACACACACACACACACACACACACACACACACACACACACACACACACACACACACACACACACACACACACACACACGATTTTTGCGGGGTGGTGAGCTGCTAGCCCTTCCTATATCCTATATGCAGCTTTGAGGTTTGACACAAGCATTTTATATAGCCTCAACCACATATACTTTCCTCAAGACAATCCTTAGTGCCTTTTACCTGGTGGAATTGCTCTTTTTTTTTGCACATACGCCAATCATAACAAATGCTATTCTTGGAACCCTGAATGCAGGACTTGGCAACCTCAAGCTGGGCAGCAGCCTTCAAGGGAAGACACCAAGCAGAGAATCTCTCAAAACATGTACTGCCAAGCTTGTTTACACAAGTAGTCACCAAACATCCGCTCCTATATCCCATCCTTTCAGACACCCACCAACTTGGCCCTGCAGTCAGACCTGAACCGCTTCATAGTGCCTCCAATGGCAACAGAACTCCTAATGAATCTCAACTGCATAAGCCAGTGGTTTTTAACCTTTTTCATCCCAGGCACCACCATTTATTCAGGATTTGAGCCACGGACCACCATTTGAGGATATTTTAGTCCCACAGACCCCAAAACTAAAGCTTTATTTTGCTTTTGCCCACAATTCCAGGCAAAACAGGCAAATTAACATACAGGTCCAAGTGACCATTAATTAGTTGTGTAGACTTGGGGCTACTTAAGATGATGAATATTTTAACTCTTGAGAGTGTAAAAATGAAACCAAATGGACCCGCAAGGGTCCATTTGGTTTCATTTTTACGTTCTCAAGAGTTACATCTGGTTAACCAACTTAGCTGGGGACCACCTGGAACCCTCTCAGGGACCACTCGTTGAAAACCCCTGGCATAGGCCTATATACTTTCCTCAGGACAATCTTTAGTATTGTGCCTTTCATAGAGATGCTTTTTGCACATATGCCTACCATAGGAAACTGACCATCTCCTCATCTTGTATCAGTGAGGAAAGAAGGTCCTATTATTCATGAAGAGAAAAGGGCAAGTTAACAGCCGATAGGAAACCAATTGCACGGTCAGCTCAGTTATTTTCGTTGAGCACATAACTCCACTGGTTTTGGTGCAAGCTCTGCTTAACCCGAAGATAAACAGTTAAACACCACCACACTGTAACTTCTGAAACTGACTTGCAGGTAAGCAACAGCACCTCTTGCTTTGGTGGATGCATCACAAAAGGATGTGTAATAGATAATACATAATACTCACATTCCACCAAGCACCAATATCTCAGTTACATTACCATTACACCATCACCTAAGAGTGTGTTCCCAGCTGTCCGATCGACCGACCATGAACCGAAAACAGCACTCGCTATATTCACACTAGTAGCCTAACAGAATACTGATATATTATGGATTTCAACGGTTATAATTCCAAACATGCAAACTTGACCTGTTTCCATTAGACTATATTAGTAGCCTTGTTTTATGTTGAGGGTATTTGTATTTTAAGTTAATAAAGTTAAATGGAAATAGCCAAAACACCATGCCACAAGCTCAAAAAACTGTCACTCTGCAAAAGGTTTTGATCTTGTGGATTGGCTTTTTTTTTTTTTTTTTTTTTTGCTATTTTGTGTGGTATAGTATAGTAGAACATCAATTATGGTAAAAACATGGATGTAAGAGCTTTCTATTTGGCCCTCTGGAGTGAGTGAGGTTGTATAGTGGCCCTCATCAAAGCTGCCCATCATGGCCTAGTGCTGTTATGTCAGAGAAACTATAATCTAGGAACTTGCAAGCCATATTTTGATATCAGGTTCTGTTTCCTCTGGCTCTTTGTTGACTTTTACAGGCTTAACAGATACCACTCTTCCTCAGATGCACAGCCAATTTGCCAGCATCAGGTTTCATGTTTATTCTCTCTCTCTATTATGTCGCTAACTACAATATGATCCATCTGGCCATCTGGCAGTAGTCTATAGTCCCAGTTATTATTACATCAATACAACTTGCTCTGGTTTTGGAATGAACATTGTGCTTTTATAGACATTGCCATTCCTGCTTCTTCTGAGCATAGGTGGGTCGCACGACAGGTTGCAGGAGAGTTGTAGTTTATTGCTTTCTGCTTACATTTCTTTGTACTTTGCAGTAGATGGGCAAGTGCCCATCTACTGCAAAGTACAAAGAAATGTAAGCAGAAAGCAATAAACTACAACTCTCCTGCAACCTGTCGTGCGACCCACCTCCCTTTTTTGATGTGATACACTTGTTTGGATAACGCACCAGCCAACGTTGTGACGCGGTGGTAATAGAAGAATTTGTCTTCTGAGCATAGGAAATATATAGAATTCGTTTGAAAGGAGCATTATGGACATTGTCGTTAAATAATAATGGATATTTTGTAATTGTAAAAGTAAAACAATGTTTTAATTGCCCTTACATGCTAAATCAACATGTGTCTTACACTATTTTGTATTTCTTCATCAGCAGGCACATATATGTATACTGCTTTTGGCATAGGCTACTGTTACTTTTCAGCTGAACAACAACTTCTTGCTTAAATACTACTACCGGTATTCTAGCTTAAATACTACTATTCTAACTCATGTTGAAACATATGCAAGAAAGCATTGTTTCATAGTAGGAATAGCTGCTAGACTCTTTTTGGTGTCATGCTGCCCTCTGTCTGTAACATTACAAAACAGATATTTCTTAGTCCCTTGCAGTTGAATTTTCACAAATACATAACACAGCCTCTGCCTCACCATCTCCATAGATTACAGCCCCAAAAGAGGCTATCAAACTTTAGGCTATATGTGGCCATTTTTTGATTCCATGAAAGGTAGAATGTTTCTTACAGTATAACGGTTGTTCTGGACTATATGCTGTATTCCTACACAGAATTGCAACGTAGCCTACCAGTAAACTTACGAGTAATTAAGCTATTTCATTAAGGAATAGGCCTACGAGAAAACTTGGGCTGCTGCAAATTCGTTGAAACCAAATTATTTGGTTTCAACGAATTTGCAGCAGCCCAAGTATTCATTTGGCCCAGTCACAGTCACAGACACATACCATACATGGCTGCACAGTATAGCATCTAGGTATCTAGGTAATTAGGGCAATGGTGGTTGTGGTGTAAATGTACACCAGCCCAAAGGTCATATTTTAGAAAGTGACACCTGGGCAACAGGTGTCTAACACTTCAGTGATGTCAGGCAACACTACTGAACAAGACACTTGTCTTTACACAATCATAAAACACATTAGTCTATCAGGGTTGTAAGGTGAGATGCAAGATGTAGAGGGTTTACACTGGGATCTGGTTACATACATGGAATCACTAATCACTAATACACAACTGAAATTACAGATACAGTAAAGATGACAGAAATTTAGACTCTTTAAATTTGAATTAGAGAGATTTAAGAAACAAAGGTTTATACATCTTTGCTATAGCCTACTTTCTGGTTTTATTTTCAAGCAGTTTTTTGACATGTGCTTTCATTATACCAATTCTACAAACCGAATACAAATTTTGATGATCAATTGATCAATCAATTGGAATAAATGACATATAATGGCATATATTGGTATTTGAATTCAAAGAAATAGAAATAGTTATGCATTTTATTGTATTACTGGTAATAATGTTAAACACGTAGGCTACGTTGCTTTGTAGGCTATACTACCACTATTACTATTACCATTCAAAGTAATGTCAGTACAGCTCAGCTCTATATATGGAGATCTAAGGATGGCATGTGGCAGCAAGGCAGTGTTTTAATTGGATGAGAGCCCAGGTAGTACCCGGCCTTAATTTTCAGGCCTGTTGAGAATTCTAGTTTTTGCCAGCTGTCAAGCATGGCTGCAATAATATCTTTGTGGTAGGCCTGTCTCGATTTTAAATGGACAGTTATCGTCAAAAAGCCAAGGCTCAACAATTAGAATGTTAGAGCAAGACAGCACCATATATATAGATCTAAGGGGTTGAGGCTTGAAATCAGATATAGAGTTGCTGGCCGGGTCCACACACACACACACACACACACACACACACACACACACACACACACACACACACACACACACACACACACACACACACACACACACACACACACACACACACACACACACACACACACACACACACACAGCAGATGTCCATCTCCAGATATGTGGACTGGAAATGGACAATGAAATTTGAATTGTGAAATGGAACTGTGATAGGCCTAGTACAACCTAAACATTACAGAGACTTTAGTATTGTGGACCAGACCCATTGCAACAAGATGCTGTACTCGTCGTCAACCCTAAACTATTCCCAGCCTATCAAATTATAATTGTTGGATCTTTCCAGAGCTCAATTATTTACCATAATAAATGGGGGAAATGTCTGGGTGCTATGTCTGGCCCAGCAGAGGGCACTCATAGTCCAGGGACAACGGACAACTGGAAGTACTGTGCTCTTTTCACTCTGGTCTAGTTTATTGAAAGGCACTGCTCTGCGCTCGTACGGTATTTTGCAAGGAATTGTCTGGCTTCCGGGTGCAGAGCAAAATCTAGAGATTTGGGAGTGAACAGTCAACTCAAGTTTGAAAGAGATGCGTACATAGATAGATATCGTTCTATTTTCTGTATTATTCTAGCAGCACCTTCCGCCACTCAGCCAGACCTACTGGGTATAGCACCCGACCCCTGGGGGCTCTAGTCTCAAGTTTAACCCATGCCTGCAAGCATGCATGCATTTGCATGCACATTTGGATATACGTAACGGCACAAGAAACCATATGAAAGCACAGACTGAGGAGAACGGATCCTCGTTTTACGAGGCTGCCATGATGATGAATCGATGATGATGATGATGATGATGATGATGTACCCGTGGGAGGCCAGGGTGCTGGTTTTGAGCAGCATCATGAGAACTATACCTCTATATTTTTGGTGGCGATTTGACTAGATACTATAGACTTGGAAGGACACGCAGATGATACTTTAACTGCAGTTGTTGATGCTGGTTTACCTTTTGGCAGCACAACATGATGCTGCAGGAGCCTGGAGGTTTCTGCGGCACAAGGGCCATGCTTAGGGATCTGGAGGCCCTCGTTATACACCGCGGTAAAGCTATCTGACAGATTATTTAATGCAAGTTTCTTAGATCTGGATACCCCAGAACTTCTTTTACACAAGTCCAAGGCTCTGTCTCCCCAATATTTTGGAAGTGAAGGTGTAGGGGAGGAGACGCAGCATGCTGTGTGGAAAATGTTGGGGTTTCGACCCTCCAATTCAGTAGGCCCTACGCCAGAGGGCTCGCTCCCTTGGAGGAGGAAGTTACAGTCAGGTCTTTTATATGGTCATTACACTACCCGCGCTTCTCGCTTCACTCCCTTGCGCAAGGGCATGATTCAGCGTCAGACCACTTCTGACACTGTGCACCCTGAGCTGGAGTCGAACCCTGGCCTCCAACTCAGTAGACCAGGCAAGCAACAAGACGGACCAAGAGAGGCCTTTTGCAGGATCGTTACAATATATTGGAATGAGCAGGAGAATGGCTGTCACATATGAACAGATCTATCTGTGTTGTCAGATCAGAACAGTCTGGGCACCACAGACAGATAGGAGCCTCAGCGCCTCACTGGGCTGATAAATTAATCCGCTCCAATCCAGTGTCACCGAGTAAGCGAGCCGTGTTTTCCGACCTCCCCTATTCATTATTTTATTTACTAAATGCCCATATCACTCCGCAGGGTCAGGGAGTATTTTGAAGAAATTGTCTAATAGGGTTATGCATGACTTGCGTCGTTATATCAGCCCCTCCGGTGTTTTCCAAAACAAACCGAGGTCGTTCGGACACGTTACCGTCTTTCCGGTGGCCGTAACTCTCGTGGAAGGAACGTCGTTCACAAATCGCAACGCTGCAGGTCCGTGTTGTCCAGAGCCATCCAGTAGAAGAGTTGCGACATTGAGGGGTCAGAAACCGAGCGCTCGAGCGTTCTTCATGCAGCCCTAGTAGGGACAAACTGGAGTTGGAAATGTGTTCAACGGTGCAAATAAGACCTATTTATGCATGTTTTCAACATCTCAGCGGTACTGTACAACAATGTTACTGTACGATAATGCTTATGTTGTACTATTACTAGTAAAAAACGATCTAAAATAAAGCGATTTAAGATCATTAACGCTGGGCTGTTGCCTGAGTCCAAAGCATTTCTGCCTACTTCAGGTCGAGGACTTGCCCCTATTAGTTGTCCCCATTCTCTATTCAAGTCTAAGTAGAAGAGCCGCCATTCAACTGACCCCATGGAGTGGACGGAGTTGTCCTGACTCTGTCTATACTCTATGACTCTGGTTTTGTCGGATCTATATTTTCGTTGGGGGGGAATCCGTCGAGGGAGGGCGGTGCTTCGGTGCCACTTAACGCTAGACATGGCCACCGTCGCGGAGTACACCGAAGCGTTGCCTAATAAAACTTAAGGATTTTATTTTATTTTTTTGTACAAATTTCGCTGAAATAGTAACTAAGGCCGAGTGCTGCGCGTGTGGTTCTTCTTCCACCCGGGCGGGTTTCAGTGCGTGGTTGTTGTTTTTTTGTTGTTGTGGTGGTGGTGTGGGTCGTCGCACGGTGCGTGGCACGCAGGCAGGGCAGGCAGGGCTGGCTGTGGAAGAGAGAGTCTCGGGGAAAAAGACAGGCTTGTCGCAGCTGAAAGAAAAAGGATCATCTCATCCAACTGAAACACAACATTTATACATTGAATGGAGTTGTGAGGCTCGATCGCTGTTCTGTCTGGCTGGCTTTGGGGATTACCGTGTGTTTTACAAAAAACTGTTCTCCGATGTGGTCTAACCATCTTTTTTTTTTGAGGGTGGATCATATCTGAACTGGTTTCGGTGGTTCATTATCATCGTATAGAAGCCCCCGAACTGAGTCGGGACTAACTAACATTTGGGTTGTGTGGGGGTTTGTAGCGACGACAGCTGTCATCGGAGAAAGGAAAGTGATCCATCATCAAATGCTGCTGCTGGTGGCGGCGGCGGTGCCCATGAAGAAGGTTCTTTCCCCCGTTGGATTCGCCATCAAATGGGCACAGTCGGGAATAACGTTCTCCTTCTTCCAGTTCCAGCACCAGCGATCGTCCGGGAGGATCATCACTACTACGGCTGTTTTCTTCTGCGAGATGATGCGTTTGTGAGAACTGCTGCGGTGTTGTTCCTTCATTGGAGAAGAGGATCGAAGCTAGTAGCTCAGTTAGCCCCGCTTAGCTACAGCTAGCTGGGCTGAGTGATAAAAAAGTGTGACGTTTTACTACCCCCTCCTCCCCACTCCCCAGTATTCTGGACATGAAGAGAATAATTCGCTATTCATAGGGTTGGAAGGTAAGATATAAACCTGGACGTTTATTCTTTATTAAGATCTGTATGGCGTTGACACGAGCAATACGTATTTCTGGTGGTGCTGCTACAGTGTTGATGTGGTGGTGGTGTTTTTTTCTGTCGCCGCCTTACTGGGCTTTTCATGACTCAGACTATTGCACGGAATGGAATGGAACGGCTCCTCGTCGTGCTGTTATTCAGTAGCACCACCAACACTGACTGTAATAACAACACGAGTGCACGTTTACATTACATTAGCATATCAAAACAAAGGCATCATCCACGACTACTATTACACAACGGATGGGGGGGGGGGTATAAAAGCAGTTATGATAAATGGAGCTCACTTGAAAATCCAACACAC
This sequence comes from Benthosema pterotum, assembly GCA_039105355.1. Taxonomy (NCBI): domain Eukaryota; kingdom Metazoa; phylum Chordata; class Actinopteri; order Myctophiformes; family Myctophidae; genus Benthosema; species Benthosema pterotum. The sequence continues at coordinate 42,047,120 of CM076976.1, forward strand.
ACTGTCTACTGTAGTGTGTGTGTGTGTGTGTGTGTGTGCGTGTGTGTTGGGGGGGGGGGGGGGGCAGCACAGTCCACTTCCACCGGGCTTCTTTTTATTTACAGTTCGGCGCTTCCTCAGCGCCGTTACGACACAAATGACGTATTTTCAGCCACTCGTTTCCAGTGGAAAATGTCATTTTCGTCTAGCCCACGACCAACAGCCATAACTTATAGATAGATGGTGGTGGTGCTGCTGCTGCTAGGTTTTCAGCAAGTAGCCAGACCCCTCTCTCTCTAGTCTCTCCCTCTACGTGTGTGTGTGTGTGTGTGTGTGTGTGTGTGTGTGTGTGTGTGTGTGTGTCCCGAATGTTTCTTTTCATTGCCTAGCAGCCAGTTGTTTCCCCCAGTAGGCTAACGGATAGCACACACACAGTGGTTGACGGTGGCTGTGTACGTGTGGAGCGCTTGGTTTTCAAACCCCTTTCATATCCATTATTTGTTGGGTATTTGAGCCACGGACCACCAACTGAAGCGATCCTAAACTTATAACGAATATTTAGTTGTCGTTGGGCAAGCTTTTGTCCACAATCCCATTCTGTATTGATGGTACTATTAGAAGAGATAGCAGCCAGGGAAACGTTGAATTGCGTCGAGTTCTTGTATATTCCAGCAATGCTGATGTGTAACTAATGTGTAACAAATACTCGAGACTCTTAAGAACGTAAAATGAAACCTAATTGTCATTTTACGCTTTCAAGTTATATGGCCCATTTGACAACTCTCCATCGTTTAGCTGGGGGACCACCTGGAACCTCCTCAGGGCCCGCTGGTTGGTGGTCTCGGGACCACTGGTTGAAAGCCCACTGCTGTGGAGCGTCGTTATTATCACAGTATTCCGAACACCGACATTAAAACAATGGCAACAGTAACGTTACACTATAGTAACAATCAGGCTGAATTGGTCAACGTTTGCTAACCTGTTTGCTATATGTTTATGGCAGTTTCAAAGTTGTGTGTCTGTCTATAATAACGTGGATGTGGATGGAGAGAGGGCTCCATTGTTGCGACCCGACTGCTGCACTATAGCAGAAGCACTAATCATGATATTACACATTAATTACTGATGGATTGTGTGCGACAACAGTCGCGTCCTGATCGTTATTGAGCAAGGAAGGAATACGTCAGTTTATAAACAACGGGTTAGCAAAAGACAGCTAACGTTAGCTGTTTTTTTTTTAAAGAGCACGCAATTGCTTTGTGCTCAAGCTTGAGTCAACAAAAGCTAACGTTAGCATCCCTATCCGATGTACCACGTCTGGTTGTGTTGGTGAACAGTTGACAAATAATGGTTTATGAGTGCTGTTGTTATTAAAACAGTCCTTGTGGGTTGCAATTGAGGTTCAGTTGGGTTGTCTTCTGGTGTATTTACATTTAAATGCCTCACTACACTGCTACACTGTAGTAACATTACAGTAGACATTGTTAGAATTGTAGCCAATATTTGCTACTTGTTTTAGTTCTGCTTCCCATTTAAAACTTGGTTGTAGTGTACCTGAGGTGCACACATTTGCTCTACATCAAATATCTATACTGAAAATGGCCAACATACAAGTTCACAATTTGTTGCACACTGTCAGCTTGTAGATCTGTTATTTATCTGCAATATGGATCCTTGGGCAGTGGGGTAAATGGTGAACCCATCCATGCTGAAAGGGTAAAGTGTGGGACACAAATTGACACAATGCTGATGAACTGGGCACTGAGCACTGAAACCACACTACTGAACGACATATGTTTACACTGATGCATTCTGTTTCTATCATTGATTGATTGGTGTAAATAATCATGGTTTGAATATAAATATAAGCCACACAAACCTAATTTTGTTTTAACCATAGGCAAGCATGTTTTAAATAGTTATTATGAATTACACCACATACATACTGCAACTTAAAGAGCCATTAAAGTCGAAAATTAAAAATTCTCAACTGGTGTTTGTCAAACCGTTACTGCGAATGTGAGATCCAAATTTCATTGTGTGGTGCAGGGCTGGCCTGTGAGCCACTTTCCAAATGCTGTCTGCAGATTTTTTTTTATTCTGCTTAATTTCCACCAAAAGTGACCTTAAATGGAGGGTGAGGGGTAGCAGGTTTCATGATAGGAAGGCAAACGGTGTCCTGTGGCTAAAGTGAACAAAGGTGCACACCATGGACTAGTGTTGTTTTGGGTTACAGTTAGGCTTACAGCCTTTGTTGTGGGTCATCCCTACACTCTTTTCAATATATTTGTTTCTGCCAAACTACATTTTAACATGACAGCACTGCGTAAAGAGGGACAACTTAAAATTTAATTAAGACTGTTGCTTTTAAAATAATAAAGCTTAATTGATTCTCCAGGAAGTTAATGCATTTTTCCCTCTAGTGTATGCTTTTTTAAAATATATATTCGAGATATGGACAGAAAATACTTTAAACCAGCCAAAGTAAAACAGCTGGGTTTTCTTTTTTAAACCCAGGGGAGGTTGCCGAGCATAAATCCTCTTTTTCAGCAATGCCCCTGTTTTTCTCTCTTTCTCTCTCGACACACACACACACACACACACACACACACACACACACACACACACACACACACACACACACACACACACAAACCTGGGAGCTGCCCAGTACAACCAGAGTTACCGACAGCCCCCAGTTGCAGGGTTCAGTGCTTTGCTAAAGGGGCGGAGGAGTAAAATGTGGCCATTCACTACTTCCCACCCAGATTGAACCGGGAACCTTCCCATCTTTCTAATGTTTTGTGAATATGCTGTAGAATTAATTGTCACACACAAACCCAGGCACATGCAGACACCTGCCTCACTACAAACAATTAGTTTGTCCCTGACATGTAAGAGGACACGGACATGCTAGTGTGAGGTAAACTACTGGGGAAAATATTCCATTATATGCTGATATTGATGGCAATCTCAAAATAGATCCCATCACAATAGAGAGGCCACGATTTCGAGTTGCAATCGCGATTTTACTTCTGCCCGATTCAGAATCAATTCACATTTTCCCCAAATCGATTTTTTTTAAACTTATTTTTTCCCCTTTTGGGCCGCCGTAGTTGGCCACCGCCAGAGCCATACAGTATAGACACAGTTAGGACAACTCCGTCCACTTCATGGGGCTAGTCTAACGGCGGCAGTTTGTCCCTATTCGTGCTGCATTAACAGCGCTCGAGCGCTCCGTTTCTGACCCCTTAATGTCGCAAATCTTCTACTAGATGGCTCCTTACGATGGCTCTGGCTTCTGTGATGGACGTGCTGTGTTGTTGTTTTCTACAATATGCGCAAAATAGTTTTATCAAGACTGGCAGCCTCTCTATCGATATATCTATCTCCCGGGTGTTCGATAGATATACTGTATCGCAATAGATCTATACTGGCATATTGAATACGCCACTACTGTCACTGTCCTATACTACAGTATAACACCCAAAATCATCATCATATGCAGTAAATGTGACTGGAGACAATTGGTCGTACTCAGACACAGGACACACACACACACACACACACACACACACACACACACACACACACACACACACACACACACACACACACACACACAACCTGAAAAAAAGTTGGTTAGAGATGATCATGAGGTGATATTTTCATGGCTCCAGAACCTTTAAAAAAATAGGTTCCCATTTGAACAGTGAATGATTGTATGTGTTTGTGTATCTCTGGTCTTGTTTAGAATGTCATCAGAGGATAAGACTGTGGAGCCCTCTGACCATGGACCCTCACCGCCCTCCAGCAGTGCAGGGGGCACGTCCACAGGAAGCCCTGCCCACGCAGACAAGCGACCTCGTGGTAGGCCACGCAAGGACGCTGCCACCGTCCCATCCCAGGCGTTATCCTCGTCCACATCCAAAACCAGGAAGAAGTATGTTTACATCTCATCCATTCGTGCAGTAATGCTATAAGTCATCTTGTGAACACAACGCGGGAAGTAATTTGCTTGTATTTGCGGTCAAATGACCAAAACAAAAGTTGCTTTTAAATCGGACTCGTGCTCATCGCACTTCTCCATTTTCTTTATTTATAGCCAGTCAAAATGAAGTCATGCTGATGCGTGCTGAGCAGGGGGACACTGAATAATGTCATGGACATACATATTTAAATCTTAAGCTTGCAAATCGGCTGATAGATATGCAATGGAAGTCCAGGTACATTGCAGGCAGTGGAGCGCTAGGCATCGGCTATATCTCCTGCCATGTTTTTGCATGGATATTTGTCTGTGTAAACAATAGACTTTATTGTGGTTGTTTGCATCTCAGTCATGCTCAAAGTCTTATGTCATACACTCACTCCCATCTTCGTCATCTGCATCTGTAGATATATTAGGCAGTGCCTCTATTGTTAACCCCTCGTTCAATACCCCATCATGTGATTTACATGTCTCCAATGTAAAAATGGCCAAAAACAAAACCAATAGGTTGTTAGATACTTCATTAATCACGCGCTGAACGAATAAGTGAGTCTTTTGAATGATTCGGCAAAATGATTATTAATTGTGTCTTAAAAGAATAGTAAAAATAATGTTTTTTTGTTTGCTCTTGGATCGCTTGCTCTGCTCATGTAAAAGTAGGCCATGGCCTACTCGTGTACAATACACAAATTGGCACTACTGAGTGCAAATCTAGTTTTTAAAATATTGTTTTTGAGAATATAGCCACTGCGGCTCCACACCGGTGACAAAAAAGAATAATTTTTTTAAAGTAAATGTTTGTATAGGGAGGGGGCGGGGCAGCTAAAATTATTCTAAAATATCTAAATACTAAATTATCTAACTTACAAACTGAGACAGTGGAATCCATTTCCAACCGCGATGTAGATTGCGACAGTTTTACAACCGCCATGACCGTTTTGCATAACAGCTTGACTGTTTTGCATAACAGCCGCGACTGTTTTTACATAACAGTCGCGACTGTTTTTGCATAACGATCATTTTTTTCCTACCCTTAACATAACCTCAGTTAAATGTATGCCTAAACCTAACTCTAACCCCTAACCCTAAACATAACCTCAGTAAAACCTATGCCTAAACCTAACCTTAACCCTCCACCGTCGCAGCCGTTATGCAAAACGGTCATGACTCTTATGCAAAACCTATGTTATGCAAAACCGCCATGATTGTTATACAAAAAGGTCCGGACTGTTATGCAAAACGGTTACGGCAGTTATAAAACTGCCACGACTTACGTCGTCGTCGCAAATGGATTTCGCCCCCCTTGTATAAACTGTTTTCATATAAACCTGAGCAGATAATAAATTGGGCATTTTTTTTAATAGTGAAACATCCCTTTATTTTAACCGTGTGCACATAGAGCACAGCTGACATGACATCCAGTGATCCGATAGATAGTAAGAGTAACTTTTTGGTTTGTTTAATGTTAAGTTAGAAAACAATGTTGCACAATAAGCTAATCATCTGGCGAGCCACCAGAATAACTTGGGAACCATCATTTGGGAACCATCAACAATCAAAGTAATACTAAGACTCACTTGATCCCACAGAGGAAATTCAGATTTCAGCTTCACCCAGCTAAGTGTTTCTCAAGCAAGAGCAAGTATTTAGGGGTTAAGTGTCTAGTTTGGAGAAACTTTGACACTTTCACACTTGCTGTGGCTGGGAATCAAACCTGGGACTTTCTGCTTCCCAGACAGGCTTTCTACCCCTTCAGCACACACACAATTGCAAAGCTGATTGTACCAAAAATGTAAAAAGAAAACAGGGAAGCTCCACTCAAATCTGGGGAAGTCTGTGGAAATAAATATAGCTGATTCTGCCAAAATTGAAGAGATGGATCAGTTGATCCAAATGTCTCCCCTAATTAAAAGAACCAAATACGCATAAACATCCAGCCGGTCACAGTGGCAACAGGTATTCCACAGAGCTCTAGACTTCAATGTAATCCCTCCATCCTGGTCCTTGTCCTTGGCTGGGTTCTCCTCCTAGTGCGGTGCGCTTCGAGGACCTCCCAAGGGAGATTGTCGACAGGCATCCTAACCAGATGCCCGAACCACCTAAGCTGGCTCCTTACCAAGCGAAGAAGCAGCGCCTCTGTTCTGAGTCTCTCTCGTGTGACTGAACCTATAACCATATCTCTAAAGGAGATGCCAACCACGTGTCGGAGAAAACAAGTTTTGTGGTGTTATTCTGGCAGAATCAGTCAATCATTCAATTATGTACTAAAATAATTATACATTTTATAACTAAAAGTTATAAATCAACTTTAGCGTGTATGATATGCAGCACAGATCATTCTTGTGTGGAGAGGGACACTTTTATTTTCACACTTTCTGTCCAATCACTGTTTAATCCTCACATCTGTGCTCAGCCAATCAAATCATTGCTGTGGTACACACAAACACATAAAGCTGGGCATCGGTGGGGCTACCGCTCATAAAAATATTCATAATGGCTTGATGCATGTAATATTACATTGTCCAGAAAGCCTAATATATAACAGAAGAATAACAGAAGAATGCACCAACAATCAGTGTTTTTTGGAGATTCCTGGTATCTTCAGTATGTTCTCGTATATGATCAATTAGCTCTTCACTAAGCCCCTCCCCAATCCGGCCTTGTTCAATAGGCACGTTGGAAGAGGAAAGCTTGACCAGGAAAGCTTGACCTGTATAGCAACAGTTGCTAAAGTATTTGGATTGCCATTGGACAGTGAGCAAACCCCACCCCAAAGGATGGGGCTTAGAGAAGAGCTCACTGGGCATGCTCCATTTTCTACTAGCGGAGTACACAGCACAGAGCTGACTGATTTGTTTGCACCTGATGCCATTATGACAAATTCAGGTGAAACAACTCGCTCAACTCACTCTAGCTGCATTGCGTTGCACCCCTCCTATGGTTATAACTTCTCAAGTAGTGACATGAGCATGATGATTGGCTCCGTCCACCCGCCCCACCGGATCCTCCTTCTATTTTGCAAATTTCTAGTAACTCTTATTATTCGACCTAATGTAGATGTGCATTAGTTCTGCCTTGAGATCTGAATGTACTCTAGACCTGTGGAGTCAAAACCATGGGGTGCCTTGGTCTTGCACTATAGACCTTAGGTAATGTTTTATATTTTATGATTTGCACTTTATTAATTTTGATTTTGAGACAAAGACAACACAACAAAACATGAAGACAAACGCAAAACAAAAGAAGACGGCGACAGCAATAACAAACCAAAATACAATTAAGTCTAGCAGCAGTCCTCCCTAACTTCCAGAAATCGTGTTCTCCATATTGCTCGCTGGTTCAGTTCGTTAGGGTCACTCAGAGCCGGGATCGTCATCAAAGTCCCAATATACGTGTATCCCCAACGTGGGCATACACGTTGTAGTATCCCCACTTTAAGTCATTGAGAAATGTTATCCTCCTTTTTCCTGTATGGATACTGCTATTCTGTTAGGATGGAGACTTCTGGCTAATGACTGGAAATCCTCATCTGCACTTGCACCGCCACTTTGGTAGACCTCGTTTGAAATATTATAATATGCATATAAGTTTTTGGGTGGCCTTTCCTTCCCAACTTACTCCCTGTGTTTCGCACTGACATCCACTTCCTTGTTTACGGCGCCATTAGAATGGCTCATATCTCTACACCCAGGCCACTCTCCACGGGTTTGACCAAAAGGGCAATGTTCTGTCTTGATTTCTTACTTCTGCAAGCATCTCGGTTGGAATATAAACGTTTCTAGAGAGATTTTAGGTGTAGACAATGTCTCCAGGTTTTGGGGGATAATGTGGGTTTTCAGAGTAAAATCTGCCTCGTCTGCTGGCACGCTAGCGGAATTATTTTGAAGAAATCTCTGGAAAATAAAGTGTTAGCTTCAGTTCTGAGACAACCGTGTTCATAGCAGTGCTACTCAAGCCGTGGCCCATTCTTAATGCATCTGTGTAGCGTCATGGTCATTTCAAATAAATATTATTAGTTATTTTGTTATGACCAAGATTGTAGGTATTGTTTTGTTTTTAAAGAAAGTGATATTACCTGATAATGACATTATCAGTATTACTGACTTATTTAGTAATCTGTATTAATTCTCTTCACATTTTGTGAATGAATTCTTCATCAGTGAAACTTCATCAGTCATCATAATGTTTTTTGTTCAATGAGGTTTGACATACTAGATAATGTCTTTGGATTAGTTGTGTAGTCTATTACTATTCATTTGTAAACATAATAATAATAATAATGAAATCTTTAGCTTGCTTCACTTTTGCTGAGTGACCCCTGAGCCATCATAAATTGAGTAGACCTGGTTTGTATAAACCTAGCAGTAATGATATCCAGGAATTACTTTTTTCAAGCTGATTGAAAAAAATTAGTGGTTCAATCCCTGGCAAGCCGAGCTCAAAACCCCAAATGGCTACCTTTTTACTGTGGGTGGGCGTTCTTCCGGATGTAATCTCATTTAGAAGACTTATTTTACCCAGGGGTGTGTAATAGTAATCATGATTTGGATAAATAGCCAGATGAATTCAAGTAACACCAGCCCAAAAAACTCCCCAATCTTTTATTGTACAAAGTGCATGGCTTCTTTGTTATTTCCATAGCAACACATAATGCAGCTTAGAGCTGCTGTGTAATATAATGCCTGCATGGTTCTTAACTCTCTCCTTACTCTGTCTCCTCAATCAGTCTTAATACCGAACTCCCAATGGATCGTTTAATCTCTAAGCATCCAGATGATGTGGTAATGCCACAGTCTTAAAGCCCACTCCACACCAATGATTTGTCCATGCTACTCCTTGCAACCAACAACTTGCAACAATTATCCCCAATGGCAGTTGCAATGGTGGGTGGTGTTGTCCTTAAGCAGTTGCGACTAGTTGCATTGGTTCAAAGTTTGTCCTTTTTAGGGTGACCAGTGACACATTTGGCATATGTTATTACTAGGGCTGGGCAATATCCATGGACAAATATCATCCACATTTTCTTAGCCAAATACCTTTTATCGATAATGTGCCAATTTTTGTTGATTCATTACAAGAAAAAAAGGACCCCACCAAAAAAGGTGAAATTATTAACACCAGGAAAAGACAAGAATATACCCGTTGTACGTTTAAACGTATATCAATATATGGCATAGCCCTAGTTGATGCTGCTGTCAGTGTTTGTATTGAGTTTGACACTGATTGTAGTAATGACGGTTACATGGTCCTGACTATATGGAGAGTATACTTGCTTCATAGAGATAAATGCTACCTATTGACTTGACAAATCTAAGGAGATAAGCATGCTGTTAATTGAGCGATATTTTTTGTGGTTCATATTGTAAAGATTGAGTGCTGACTGATATGATAAAGTGTTGTATTGTTATGCTAATAATAAGTAAGATTGTGAAGTTGAAATATATAAAAATGCAAGTGAACATAGCTCTATGCACCCAGTGTTGCAGTTCATTTGGTTCACCAATACTCTAGTTTCTTGTCTACTCCACTCCTGCTCAATCCATGTCTGGTTTTCCAGTCTGCTTTTTTAGAGCTGGAACTACTTACCACAGCATTATTTTCACCCTCTTTCTTTTTTTTTCATCTCTCTCCCCCTCTCCCCCACCCCTCCCTCTCTCTCTCTCTCCCTCTCTCTCTCTCTCTCTCTCTCCCTTTCTCTCTCTCTCTCTGTTTCTCTCTCTCTCCTGTTAGTGGGATTGTGGGGGATAAGTTGTGCAGGGTATGGGGGTTGGACGCTAGTCTTGAGGTTTGTCACTGAAATAAAAGGCTGTCTCAATGCTGAAACTTGATGCTTTTGATGGTGAAGCTGTGTAGCAGCTCGTGTGAATACGTCACCAAGCACACAATATAGTGTTTGCTCACATGATTGCAGTCTTGGATGAAAATGTCATACAGTCTGCATTTATGGGTGCCTTTTGAATATGATTCGTTACCAAAGAAAAGTGCCTGCAAATGAAATGGTTGCCTAGGCGCTGCTGTTGTCTTGGTCTATGTCCACTATACTGGAAGTCTCCAGTATAAAACGCATAAACACATTCATAGAGTTCGACATTGAAGTTGTATTTTGAACCTAGATGTCCACATATCTCCCGCCGTTGACATAGGGAAGTGCTGTGAGGATTCATGACTCAGTTCCTAAGCATGGACTCTAGTCCATAGGTGTTTAAAAAAAACAAACAAAAAAAACAAAGATTGGACTGTTAATAATTTGTTACAAAGGAGTGATTTATTCTTCTTCCATTAATTTGCACGATGTCTAACTCAGCCACAGATCATTGCAAAAAATATATATTTTTCTGTTCATGCTTCAAGTGGCACATCTAGGCTTTCTCTTTCATTTTTATTTTATTTGTTGCTGTCAAAATGATTCAAGGCTACTGCAGTGCCAAGTCCTCATACATACTTCATTCATGCTGTTGAGTTTGGTTTGTTTGAAAAAAAAAAAAAAAAAAGTTTGCCCATGCAGTCAGTGTTCTTTGCCATCATTCATTTTAGTTTTTTTTAAGGCTTGTTCCTTATCTATACATGGAAGTCATTTGGAGGGAGGGGTTGATTTGGCTTCCAGCCGATTGTGATTTCTCTCTCCAGTGGCACCGAAAATTACCCCCCTGTGCTTCCCACCCCCTGCATCCTCCGCTGCCCCCCTGAGACGCGCTGCTCTCATTTGGGCTCTCTGTCTCTCCGCTCCTCACTTAGCACACTCACGATGGATGTTGCTGTTTAATTTGTATCCATGACAATTATCCCCTCCACATGGTGCTTCCAAGATTGGGTTAACAGAGCTCCCATTGGAGGGTGCTGACAGTGACAGATCTTTCTCTCTCTCTCTCTCTCTGCGTGTGTGTGTGTGCGTGCGCGCATGGCAAGCGCATGCTAGTCTTTCCACATGTGCATACACACCCATTCGCCTGTCTATGGGCGCATATATTGAGGCATGTTTGCTCTGCTGACTGGGCAGTTTCCATGAGATTTGTTACACCGCCTTGGTATTATCTTACCTTTTTCCAATATACCGTTTGTATATTATTAGTGCCTATTAAAAAGGGATGCAGGACGGTTGGGTAGTGAAGAGAAGGCCAGTGTTGCTTGGGGTTTGGTGATGGTACTGTTGGAGATAATGGTCATTTGGATCAAATTGTGTCCCTGCATCGTTTGATCAGTAGGGCTGCAATGATTAATCGATTCATCAGCATCACATCAATTATTTAATTAGTTAATGTCAACTAATTTAGTAATCGATGAATCACATCTGCAACTAATCACTGGAGTTATCATGGGTATTTTCCCACTTAAACATCCTTTTCCCCTCTGTTAAGCTAAGCTAAAGAGGAGTGAGCCATCTCTCTTCCCTTACCTAACCTAACTGATGATAGTTGCACATGCACAGGGGCAACTGCAAAGCACAATATGACATGATAGTGTCAACAGCAAGACCTATGTCTTGAATAATTAGTTTTAAATGACCTATTTGAGTGCAGAAAGGCACTGTTCCTGTGCACTGTTCAAATGTATGCAGTCAAATTAAGCCTAAAGACACCGGTTGCTTTGCTTTAAATAACCTAAAATGCATATATTTTTAAGTGATTGCTAAAGAATTAACCCTAGTGATCAAAAAATGAAGAAAATACAGTGGCTCTTCCAGGTATTTTGGAATAGTGGGCGATACTGCAGTAGAAGTTTTTTTTTGTCTGAATTGAAAACATTTTCCGATGGACAGCACAATGTGTTGGGTGGTTGGTTGGTTGGTTGGTTGATGCATTGGTTTGCATTGTCTGGTGATGGACACATGAAACCGACTATAAACAATTCATACTACTATACAATTTCTGCTTTGCTTGTGATATCTAGAAATACAGCTAAACATGTCCACATGGTGAGCATCGGTACATAGACGGCGGTTGCACTGAAATTGGTGACCTATTGCATTCTATGACTCCACAGAATCAGATTGCCATGGCAACTAGGAATCCAAAAACCCTCCAATGGGCCGACAAGACATTGTTAGCAGAAGACGTGACAACATTATCTCTTGAGTTAAATGGCCACTAAAGATTTTATTGTGCATGTTCTTGGAAGACTTAAATGTCACAGGCTTTCATACTTCTGAAAGTGGAATACCACCCTTCTAAACATCAAACGATGTCAACAACATAGCTCTGTGATTCGTACATGCGAGTATGTTCTGGGTGAAAGACAAAGACTGGATGTACTCTTTGGCCCGCCCTCTATGCCGCCTCGCTCATAGTCTAGAATGGGGAATTTCATCTCCAATTGAGACCGGGGTTGGTTTATATCAAAACCACCCCGGTCAAACGGGGTCGTTTGATATGAAAGTCGTTTGAACCATTTTAGCCAATTCAGGTCATTTGTCCATGTTATGTCTTGTGTGAAACAGAATACATACATGTAATAACCATGTGCCATTATAAATTACGAACATGACTAAAGCCAGGCCGAATCAGATGTTGGCAAAAAATGCCTGTCAGCAGTTCTGGAATAGCATAATGGATAATGGATATGTTTTTTTTTGCCAGAACGCAATTGTTTTTCTCCAGGAAAAACAACCAAGATTTGAGCCCTCTACTGATGTTGCGTGTTTCTTTGGCCGTGCGTCATGGCCAAAAAAGTGGCCATTTTGCAAGTGTGGTGGGTGTTTCCACTAAGGAAAGTAGGCTTTCTAATCACACAAACTGTGCTCGTTTTGGTGAGTAGGTAAACCGTTCTTTATATTTCCACTCCAGAAGTAAGGCTGGTTGGAGTTCCATCCCAGAGATTAGGTTGTATTTCACAGAGCTCAACTGCAAGGCAGAATCATTGAAGCAGTGGAGGTTATGTCACAGATAATTTTCTTATTTTGGTACTGTATGGCCACGCAAAGGTATTAATTTTCAGTATTTTAGTTTATAGTGGCACTGGCATGTACTCATTTTGTTTCACAAAAATATATATTTCATTTCTCAAAATATGGCATACAACTTATAACTTATACCTGCATGGGCTCAAAATGTGTTTTATATTCAAGCCACACTGTTTCAGTTGGAGTTTAATAGCTGTTTTAAACTATGAGAGGGTGGGCCGAAGAGGACATCCACCATGTACTTGGACAACATAGAAGGGAAGGACCACTTTTCTTGTTTGTGTGCGTGTCCCACATATGGGAACAAAAGGGCATGCCCATGGATGATCAGTGCGAATGATTGGTGCAAAAACGACATGAGTGTCGCATAGGGTGTGTTCGGATATGGCAGGGTAGCACACTTGCATATTAATTTGTATTGTACAGTGCACTGTGTGTGCTATATCCAAACAAGAATGAATAAACGACAACGATTCAGTCAAAACTGCCAGTTGCAGAAAGCTCTGGTTGATGCAGCTTCTGCCCCAGCCCACAGCTTCATGTTGCCATGTACAGAGTATGGGTTTCATGGGCAAGTCTCCCATTGGCTAAGAGGCAGCCTAGAGACGAGGCAGCCAATCATGAAAAGTGTCTACTACACATAGAGATGAGGCAGCCAATCATGAAAAAGTGTGCACTTTTCAACCTAGCCAAAATAGCAGATTTATATCGGAACCCAATTGTAAATGTGAGATCTCATATCAGTCTTGTTTCTATATGATGCTCAGAGCCAGATCTTGATCTTGCCATGTTCATCTTTCGGAAGGAAAAAAGAAACCTAGAAAACGAAAGCCTCACATTGTAACAATATCACATTAAAAAGCATGGCATCCCCGGCCGTAGACGCAACGATAGTGAGTTTAATGTCTTATTTCATATTTGAATGCATTGGAGTCATGTATACTGTTCCTACCATCATCCCAGTAGTTACAATATCCCAACCTTTAAACACAATCATTCTTATTTGTATTGTTATAATTGATATTTCTTTAATTGGATGAGCTGTGTTATGTAGCATAACTAATGCCTGGCTTTGTCATTGCCAGATATTGAAATATCATTTATTCATATTCACTAGAGCGGTGCCTATATTGGGCACTGGCCTACTGGTAACGATGTTCTTTGTTCTTCATTGGTCAGCTCCATATATGGAGATCTATGGTTGATCAGTTGTGATCGATTGGCTAATTTGAACCTTGTCCAAAGTCCGGACAGAATGGTGTGGACCGCATGTGTTGAATTTTGAAGTCTGTGGGGAAAACTGTGCTCGAGTTACATGGATTACCGTATATACACACAGATGTGGTGCATTATAGATAGCTGATGAGATGTGTGTTCATGAATTTTGATGACCTTACGTTTTTTGGTGTCACCTAATAGACTTGGCCCCGTATTCTGGCTTGAAAATCAACCAGCACATGTTTAGCACTTGCACTTCAATTAGACCGTAATGAGTTGCCCTCCCCCAAGGGGTTTGGAGGCTGGAAATGATGAGACTTGCTTGGCAATGTTTTTTTTTTTTGTGTGTGTGTGTATGTGTGTGTGTGTGGCTCTGAAAATAAACACATGTAAGTCAAATTTGATGTGTGAGCAGGAATGAGTCATTGGTATATAAAAACAACGTACCACCACTAAAGTAATGGTGTCAAATAAATTACTCCCCCACACAATTAGAAGTCAGCTGTATAGAGCTGAGCAGTCCATGACGTCAACCCTGTTCCAGAAATGGATTTCCCCTTCATTTTTCGCTTCGAAAATGATTCATATGAGGACGATTTTAAGCCAACTCGGGTCGTGACAAATCAACACACACAATGTTTTGGGACAATCAGATAATTTCTAAGAAAACAAAAAAAAACAATACAAAAAGTGTTGTATCCTGACATTTTTTTTAGTTCTTGCTATTTAGATACTGCATGATAATATTGTGGTGGTTGTCATGTGTTGTCACAACCCGAGTTGGCTTTGTCCACGGCGTAATCGTGTTTATATTAACCATTTTAATATCAAGTCTATGAAGAAAATGAATGAGGATTCCATTTCTGGAACCCAGGCGTCATGAAAGGGCCGGGACTTCTCAGCTCTATTTCAGTGCAGCAATACAATATTAATCGAAAATCAAAGCCTAAATGTAATTACCAATGTGTGTGTGAATAATTATTATATACAAAGTAATTATAATACTGTATATAATGAATGTTATCAATCACTATAGCTCACTATTACTAGTATTGATTCATGAAAATGTTGCCATCTTGCGCAGTAGTATAGAAAAGTATGATGCATTACCTGGTGAATTGCAATCTAATGGAATCGTCGGGGTCAGTGGCAATGCACTGCACACACAGCACACCTCCACAATGAAGACATGTAGCACAGCGGCTCCCCGTGCAGGAGCCATAAAATTAGAAGTTCACAAGAAGTCCCCCCCCTCCCCTCCAACCCTCTTGGGAAACATCTGGTTGAATTCCCAATCTTTAAAGCCCACCTATCAAAAGCTGAGAAAGCGCCGTCCCTCGAGTCCTAGCGCATGCCTGCCTGCCACTACTGGTCCCAGCTTTATACACCCCCATCTGTAGACTCTACCGCCACCACCACCACCCTCTATGCTGTCGCCTTGCCCAGCGGCCTGAGTGCCTCCATTAACTCTTTGACAGATCAGCAGAAAAGCTAGGCTCGCTCCCATTAGGCTCAATATTAACACAATAATTTATAGAAAATCCTCTGTTGTGAATTTGTACAAATGAATGATATCCAAAGACAGTTTAAGGTGTCTACTTTAAGGGAAAAAATAAAATGAGTTGATCAAGTGTTTCGGCTTTTTTAAATACATTTGGCAAAACAAGCTGTATTTTCACATTTCAATGTTTCCAGGGCTCATTCAGAGATAAATGCATTTAAAGTGATATAATTTATCATTTATCAATGATAGTTGTAAAGTGTGTGAGGTGTTTTCTGGGTTTTGTAGTGTAATCACCACTCAAAGGACTTCATCAGGTGGTGTGCAGTGAGTTAATGAGCTTATTAATAAAACAAAACCTAAAACGACTTTTGGAGTGATAAACAGACAACAGAATAACCAATCACTCCAAAAGTCGTGGTAAAACAGTTAAGGAGTTAAAAATCAGTGGCAGCTGTGACTATATTTAACTTATTCATGAATACCCCCCCCTCCCACTCCCTCTCCGTTGCTACTATCTCTCTTTCTCGTTTCTCACCGCTTCTTTGAATGGGCTCTCTCTCGTCTCAACGGTCTCTCTTTCTTGTGTTTCTCTCCTCTCCTCTCCCTCAGGGGTCGCACCAGAGGGAGGCTTGTTGTGGACGAGGAGGACAGCATGGATGGGACTGAGATAACAGAGTCCGGCGTAGGCCCTCAGGACACAGGTGAGTCTGTGCCCCGGCGCTGCCTGCCTGCCTACTTTACCATCCACGGGGATGAACGCTGCCAGGGAGAGTGAACTTAAAAAGTTGAACCTGCTCCTCTGCACATGCAGGCAAGCCTCCTCTCGCACACACAGGCAGCGCCTGGGAGGATATTTCAGGAAGAGAGGAGGCAGCAAGGTTGCCAACTTGACGCATTTGTTGCTATACTTCTTCCAGCCCCCCACCCCCGTGCCAAAATTAGTGAAAAACTCCTGCGAAATTGGATGACAAGCGCCTAAGATAAAACCCTCGTTTCACTATTTTTCCTCCTGTGATAGGGTCCTCCCTAGAAAGGACCTTTGGTAACCAAATGGACCCTTATAGATCTGTAACTCTTGAGATCGCAAAACACGCTCTCAAGAGAAAAAAATATATAAACATCTGACTGAATTAATTTTCAAGAATCTACACAATTAGAACGTGTAGTAGAATTGCTATTTTGACCAACGTTTTACCAGTTATTTCTCCTAAATTAGTCTGAGAGACTAAACTTAACATCAAATGGTGGTCCTCCTCCGCGGCTAAAATGCAGAATAAATAGTGGGCCCTGGTATGAAAACAGGTTGAAATCCCACTGCTCTAGTGCATTCTAGTGCATTTGGGACGTGCCACTAGTGCATTTTGGCAGTTTGGCAACACTGGGAGGCAGAGAGGAGAGACTCCTCTCTCCTGGAG
Organism: Benthosema pterotum; assembly: GCA_039105355.1. Taxonomy (NCBI): domain Eukaryota; kingdom Metazoa; phylum Chordata; class Actinopteri; order Myctophiformes; family Myctophidae; genus Benthosema; species Benthosema pterotum. The sequence goes on from CM076976.1 coordinate 42,064,120, forward strand.
AGAGGATGGATGAGAGCTTTTTCTTGGCACTCCATGCTTCTACTCTTGGGCTGTAATTGAAAGGGTTTAGCTTGAGCTGTGAAGCTGCAGAGGGGTGTATTCCCCCCCACCCCCTTTTCTTTTTTTTTCTCTTCACTCCCTCTGCCTCTCCCCCTCTCCTCCTCCTCCTCCTCCTCCTCCTGCTCCTGTACCTCCTCCAGAACTGAGATTGGCATTGAGGTGCAACAGGAAAGAGCCCAAGGCTAATGCCCTCTAAAAGCTTTTTAAAATCCCGTCACTCTCCCCAGACCCATTTATGTGCTTTTTTTATGTGTACATCGCGTCACGTGACCGCACCTCCCATTCCCATAGATCTCAGCGCTGTCATGGTGCAGTGGTGGGAATTGTGTGTGTGTGTGTGTGTGTGTGTGTGTGTGTGTGTGTGTGTGGGGGGGGGGGGGGGGGGGGGGGGTAGCATTTTGTTTTTCTAAGCTCCAGTTTACCTTGAGAGTTTAGGACCTTAACCCAATTGCTCAAAATCTACATATATTTTTTTATACCATAACTGAGCATTTCAATTCCCAATTTCCAAACACTGCACATGCTCACTCTGGCCTACTATGAGCTGTTATTCCTGTCTGCCAGACAGTGCCCACACACACACACACACACACACACATTCCCCATGCTGTGGCGGTGATAGTTTGAGCTGCCGAGCTGACAAGAATACTGAAAGCGAGTTCTAAATCTGGGTGTATTTTACTCAAGGAGAAGATGACGGCAAAGAACACACTAGGAGACTTTTTTTTTTAAATCCAAAGAACTGTCTGTGAAATAACTTGGAAGCACACATAAGACTGACTTACCTAGATTAGTTGTTGTTATTCCCGGGGTTGCATTCACCTGTCCGTCGTTAACCGACCCAAACTGCAGGATCAGAGATTTCTCCAAACTCCGCTAGAATACAAAGAATTTTCAGTGGAATTGGGAATTTGCAGATTTCATTCCCGTTTCACAGTCACACCCCTAGTTCTTGGCACAATTTCAGTTCACTGAATAAAAGACTGAATGGAACCTTTGCTGTGAACTAAACACAATATATACAGTATATATAATATCATAACCACATTTCTACTCAACCAAAGACCACAGGCAGGGTTAAAAATGTATAAAATGTATTGTACATAAAATCCTAGATAACATATTCTCCGCTTCCCCAATTTTATTCTTGGTGAGTGTTTTTGCACAATACATTGTGGTCTAAGTCGGGCTCCTTATTACGTGCATGGGTGATGTTTTTTTTTTCTCTGCCTCTATTGTTATTGCTGTTATGTGCCTCTGGGTCCCCTGTGGGTTTACTGTAATCAGTGCTTGCGCATATGGTCCCCATATTTTTACCATCCATCTCGCTAACAAAGGCTGTGCTTTTTGACCTGAAGCAAACTCAAACTAACGCTGGGCAATATGTCTTAAAAGTCATATTACAATATATAAAAGTAATCTTTCTCATCTTTATATTTATTGTCATCAAATGTTCTGCATCTCTCAACATGGTAAAATGCACATAGCGGTAATAATAGAACAAGAGACGAGAGTAAGCTTTTTGTCCTGAAAGAAACGTCAAAGTATCAACAAACACAAATGACCCGTGTTTGTGGGAGTGATAATTGTCATTGCATCTGATCCTACGGGCCGAGGGGGGGAATGTTAGGTCCTCCCAGTGGGGTCTCCTCTCTGGCAGGTGAGCCTTCGGGATACGACAGCAGTGACAAAACAGGAACGTGTTTCAGGGGGATCGACTACATGGTGGAGAAAAAATGGGAGGATTGGCACTCCTGCATCACAGAGTAAACTGTAAAGCAGGTCGTTTATAGGAAACGTACTGAATATAGTTATCATATTATCAAGCAGGATGGGACACAATAATCTTATTTGTTTTTTCACTGGGTACACCTAGTGATCTGAATAAAAGACTGTACAGTTTGATGTCTTACTGTCTCGGAGAGACGGCGCTAGCAACATTTGCATCTTGCAAGTGGCTATACCGGTATTACCGCTTTTGCGATATTGGAAATCAATACCGAGTAATATCATTGGGTCTATAAAAAATAATATTGAATATCGATATTATATCAAATATCAACATTATACTGTATTCTATTAAAATATGAGCAATGGGACTTTTAATTCTAACTATACTCAATAAACAATTTTCATGTTACACACATGCCTAAAATAGCCATCATTTGGGCTAGGCTTTTTTTTGCAAACTATGTATTTCCAACTTCAGTTTATCCCTATTTAGCGCTCAGTTTCTGACCCCTCAATGTCGCAATTCTAGCTAGCACCATCTGAAAAGCCAATGGCAGGGGTGCCGTGGCTCGTGACGGAGGTATCTGACCAGAGATAGCACAGCAGGTAGAGTATAGGTACAGAGTAAAAGAAATACTGTAAGACTAGCCACACAATATCTCACAGTAAGTATGACGGTTATTATTATTATTAGCAGCAGTTGCTGTCGTCGCGTTGCACACAATGCACATGGAAGGAAGCGGTTTAAGTGACATTGTATAGTAGGCGCCTGCTGCGTCACTTGAAGTTATAGCATGATGTCGACCTAAAGGTTATGTACTGTAGGAACAAGGATACGATGATAAACAATGCTGTCCACTGTGCATCCCCCTCCCTCACAACCGTGGTGCTTAGGCTGAGAACGGCTCACACACACACACACACACACACACACACACACACACACACACACACACACACACACACCTTACTCTTTACTTATTTATTTGAATCTACAAGTTACAATTATTTTTTACAACGAACAAACAAATATAACAGGGATGACAGTTCATTTACAGAATTCCATGCTAGAAGGATTTCTTACCTTTATTTGCAGTTGATTAATATGCCCCCAAAAGTGGTCCAATTGTTATTTTGTGAAAAGCGCTTCATTGACGTTTCCCCTACCTCCCTACCATAAGCTCAGAATCGAGTAACCAGATGTTGTTCAAATTTGCCTATTTGCATTGTTCCAAAATGCATTATTTCTTGCGATACATCTTCATAATGTCCACATTGTGTGGACAACATTCACACTTTACTGCACAGTAACGGCATTGCTGTGGTCCAACGGCCTTGCGAGGGGGGAGCAGTTTACGGCCGAACCACAGCAATGGCGTTACTACGCAGTAAAGTGTGAGTGTTGTCAACACACTTCTTCTTCACACTTCTGAGGAGAAGTAGGACAAACTGCCTATAACATAATTTGGCAAGTTGTTTGGCTTTGTCTTTGTCATCGTACACACACACACACACACACACACACACACACACACACACGCACACGCACACGCACACACACGCGCACACATGCTTTATTTTAATCCCTTGGAGAAATAACATTGGCTCGCAATGTGATAAAATACTAGTTGGGTTGCAGTGTGTCGGAAAAAAAAAGTGTTTGGTTGCCTAGAGACGAGGCAGCCAATCAGGACGAAAGGTTGCCACTACCAAAAGGAGAGAATCTACTGTATACCAGCTCTGATTCGCAGCTGGTAAAAACAAACAAAAAATGCCATCACGAAGAGCAATGTCCAACTGTATAAACCTGGTGTCCTGTGGTATGCAGAAACAAAGTCACTAAAACCGTTACAGTGTTATTATTTATTCTGTGTGTCGGTGTTGTTGTATGTTTTTGTGTGGTCTACGAGTACATGGGAGCTCCCTAGCAATTTCGTTGTGTGCAATTGTGTAAACTTTTGTGTGCAATGACAAATAAAAGCCTATTCTACTATTATGAAGAACGCTACTGTACAATTACAGTGTTGTTACGGTATCCAACAGTGATTTGATGAGTAGTAAATTCTTATTCTAACAACTAATCAGCAGTCCATTCATTGTTAAAATTCCTCTCCCGAACAGTGGAGGTAAAACTGGGTCGGTGGCTTTATTAATTGAGATGAATTATTTTCAATTACTGATCTTATTATTATATATTTTTTTTAATTCTCCTGACCATCAGAGACACCAACCCAGCCAGTGGAGATGGTGGAGTTGGAAAACAGCGAGGAACAAGAAGAGGACAAGCCCTCTTCCCCTCTGGTCCAGAGCCCTCCAGCCGTGGAATCGGCAGGACCATCTGTCCAAGCGAGCAGAGAAGTCAAAAGCAGGTTAGAGACCCACTGAACCTGGCCTGAACCAGATCTGGTGTGAACCATGTGTGAATGAGATTGCAGGCAGGCGCAGGGCTTTCGTGTCGACGAAGCAAGCTGCGTTTTACGAGGACATACAGTATGAATATGTTGTGCTTAGGTGTGTCTTGGGCTGTTAGAAGAAGCCCTAAACTGGTTTCTTTCCTGCACATGCATGATGCAGCCTGTTTGTGTCAACAAAATGGAGTCATCATCAGCTGGTATAGCGGTAGCGGTAGCACACACACTTCCCAGGTGCCACTCTGTTAAAGGTTGTAATCAATCTCCCCCGTTCCTGACTTGCGCTATCGACGGTGTGGTGATGGAGGGGCAGGCCGGCAGCATCTCCAGGGATCTTATTAACGGGGCCATCCTCCTCCCTTAGAAACCTGATAAATATTTACTGCCTGCTTTATTTTCTCTCAACTTCCTGGCGTCTTTTTCACGCCGTCTTTGCTCTCGTTCACCGATCCGCCAAGTTTGAATTGGGGGACAGATTTGATGGATTGACTCATTGATTGATTGAGGTATGTGTCCAGGCCTCTTATGCACTGTTAGTATTTTGGCAGTTGTTTTTTTTTTTTTTTTTTTTTTTTTGATGACTGCAGAGCAGCAAAGTCATCAAGATGATGGTGAAACATCATCTTGATGACATCATCAAGATGTATTTTCACCATGTCAATGGATTTCTTTATACGCTTCCTTTTTCTGAGAGCGTTGGTTCCATTTGTACGATCTCAGAAAAAATTTGGTTCCATTGAAAATGGGTGGAATTCCCCTATAAGTGTCCTGAAGTTGTAATTTAAGGGACAACATGCTACTAATCTTATTCAAGGGACAGGTCTTCATTTTGGTTTGGAAGTTTTTCCCTGGAGACCGGATGGGGGACGCCGTGGGCTCTGCCTCCCAATAGGATCCCACTGTAACAAACCTGTGTTTAGAGTCCCATTCTATAGGGAGACACTTAATTCTATGGGGGGGGGCACAGAGGGCTCCCAGCTACCCTAGGGGCACCCTGGGTAGGACGCTCATAAACAAGAGTCGATAGCAACGGCAGAATAAACAGTTTGGCAATTTGCAGAGAAGGATTGTCTTATTTTCCATGGGTGCAGTCCACATCCTCAGCTAATAACACGAATAACACAAATGATATGCACGTTGCATGTTCATGATTTGCAGCATTTCGTTTCAAAATTGGCCACTCTCCTAAGTCAGTGGTTTTCAACCAGTGGTCCGGGGACCACCAGTGGTCCTTGAGAGGGTTACAATATTCACCATGTGAATCAGCCCAAATCTACACAACTAGAGAATGTAGAAGATTAATGGTCGTTTTGATCTGTATGTTTGACTGTTTTGTTTCTAAAAATCCAGCCTGGAATTGTGGACAAAAGCAAAAGAAATCTTTAGTTTTGGGCTCTGTGGGGCTAACATTGTCATAAAATGGTGGTTCATGGCTCAAGTTCTGAATAAATTGTGGGCCCTGGTCAAAGAGGTTGAAAACTACTGTCCTAGGTCCATCAAGATGGAGTATGAACAGGCAGACTTCCATGGCCTCCAAGGAGTGTGCATGCAACATTTAGTTTCCAACTGCATACCTGCTTCTTATAGCGCCACCATGTGTCTGATGTGAGAGATATAAGCTGTCATTTATTCCCTAGTGGGAATGTTTGTGCACATATCACGATTCATGTTTTTGATTTGTGGGATTTTGTTTGGCCTCCAGGCAGTATGCGTGTACAGTTTCATGCTGATCGACGGTGCAGGCGATTAGCTGCTCACAGACACATGAACGAACGCATGCACACACGCGCATGCGCGCGCGCACACACACACACACACACACACACACACACACACATACACACACACACGCATACACCCTCAATACACACTCATTGCCAGGGAGGTTTCAAAGGCTGTCAGTTATATGACGTCTTTGTGTTTATTTATATTTCATATTTTTTAACACCCTTTGATAACCTATCATTCACTGACATAGTGAAGAGAAAAGAGAGAGAAGAGAAAATGAAAACCACGTGGTTGTCTGGTCGTACAAAATAACTCGATGTTAGACATTCTTTTCTCTTCCTGGATCGTTCTACTTTGCTGCGGCATTCCAATTGTTAATTGACTCTTTTGTACTACTGGCAGATGTACTTTTATTTTTTCGTGACCGCGCTGAAAATGGAGCTCTCGTTATAAATGGCCCAGAAAATATTCTGAAACTACTTTAAAAACAAAGTACATAAATGAGAATAAAGTGTGGCACTTGTGTTTGATATTTTTTTGGTTAAATATTCAGATTAAATTATCGCAACGTATGGCTTTGTATTTATTCTTTTTTTTTTTTTTCATATTGTGCAGCCCCCTAGACATAATCCGCTGTGACATGCATGGCACAGTAACAAGTCACCAGTAGGTATGGTATGTATAATTAAAAGCTCTCTCTCCTCCCTTCGCTCCGTTTCAGCGAGCGTCTGTGTGCCTTCTGTTACTGTGGCGGCCGCAGCCTGCTGGGTCAGGGGGAGCTGCAAGTGTTCGACATCAGGCCTGAGCTCCTCCTCAGCCACGCGGCCAAAGGAGATTCACCGGGCAACAGTAAGGCCGCCGACAACAACAGCAGCAGCAGCAGCAGCGCCGGTGACAAAACCACTCAGCCAAATGTGGCCGAAGATGAGGCCACCTCAGGACAGAGGGGCAAGCTAAAGTAAGTGGCTCCTTGTGCTACACCTCTGCTGGAGTGCCAGCGAGGGCCTGGATCAGTGAAATGATTTGCGATCGGCCTCTGTGGTCAGTTAATAAGCTGCGGGAAAATCAGCTTGCTCAGCGGCGCTGCTTGGTGTCATTGGCTTAATGCCTATTGCATAAGGTTCTGCCTCCTCATAGAGGCGGGGCATTGATATGCTAAGATAAACTTTTATCGATCGCCAGGGTGATGCAGGTGTCATGGGGAAATGAACAATTTGATGCTGAAATGTACACGTGTAAGTGCCTGCTGCGTAGTGCTTGTATCTGACTTGCATGAATGTGAGGATATATTTGGTTTTAGGTTTTTGTAGCTTTTATGTTAGAGAAATATGACTTAATGGGATTATGCCGTTTTTGGTTTGCGCTGTGCTTGCCTGAAGCGTCAAATAAGCAAGGAGCCTGAAACCAGTTTTCTGTGTTATATTTTTTTCCAATGAAAAATGGCAAAATAGTTTTTAACCTATGTTTTAACATGAGGATGTGCCTTCAACGTAATACTCTTTCCCACATTACTTAAGAACCAATATAAAAAGAAAACATCCATAATAGATGACATTCCAGTTCCAGTGCCCATTTACCAGGTTCTTTTCATAGACCACTTCACTCATTCCAATTTGCAACATCATTTCAGAGACTCCCACTTCATTTTAGATTGTGCTAATGTGTGATTTTTTTTTTTCTTTTTTCCCGAGGGCTCCATAGATTAATTCTTAACTCTCAAGGGCTAAATTTATCGCAAATTTTCTTGCCGTCGAATTAACGCCCACACACACAAATTCACAGGCCCGGGATTTCCACCCACTGCACTGGCTAAATAGCTGCCCTGACTTAACAGGCCAACATTAGCTATCTGCACTTGGAGGCTAAATTAGCAGCTAAATTATCATTTTGCCGTAGCAGCCTTATGCCTGCTGTGGTTCCCCCGGGCCCAGGAAAGCCACATAGGGCAGAGGGTACACGTGACACACACACACACACACACACACACACACACACACACACACACACACACACACACACACACACACACACACACACACACACACACACACCGTGCCAACAAAAGGACCCTCCCTGGACTCCTTTTTGGACAGCAGCCTAATTTGTTTCAGTTCTTTGGAGCCAATAGAGCATCTCCCTGGGGTTTCCAGTGACGTAATGTGCAGTGACAGCAGTACAGGTCTGGCAGTGGGCCAAGCCAGCCAACCAGTCATTGTTGTGTTGGAACTTTGCTATTGGTCACCGAGGGGCCGGCCACTTGACTGTGTCATACATACAGGGAAACAGAAAGTATGCATGAAGGGTGGTGGTGGTGGTGGTGGAGAGGAGGAGGGGTTATCTCAATTTGGTCCAGAAGTAGAGATATGATTAGAGGAAGGCTCGGGAAGAGACGGAAATGCTAAGTAAGTAAGGGTGGGGGCGGGGAGACGCTGTTAAAACTAATATAGCTGTTTTTTTTTTTTAAATAAAAAGCCTGCAATTGACCGCCATGACGCAAGGCCATACATATGTCACTGCGACGCTGTCCGTCGTGGTCTGAGGAACTGGTCTCTTGGTTTTGGCCATTGGGTTTGTTTACTGGAAGCGGGGTCCCTTTTTAAATGCTAATTCTTCCCCTCCGCATTTTCCGCATTGCTCTGCAGCTCGGCAGCGCAGGCAGGCCAGGGCCTCAGAGAAACACTTCCTTTTCAGCAGAGTTTATGAGACAGAACAGCCAGCCTCTTGTGTGTGTGTGTGTGTGTGTACGCCAAATAAGATGGCCTTCCTCCTGCTCCTCCAATCATCTTTCTTTAACGCTCAGGCCTGCTCCTCCAATCATCTTTCTTTAAACGCTCACCCATCTTTTTTTTTTTTACTTCCATCCCGTCATGTTTTCTTGGCTCTTCTTCGCCTGGTTTCCGTTGTTGACCTCCTTTTTTTCTCTTTTGATTCTTCTTTCGTTCCAGCAGGCCTGAAAGCCATGGGGAAGAGCCAGACCCGGCCAGTCGGTTCTGGGACGAGCTTTCTCATGTCGGCCTCCCTCAAGACCTTGACGTCCAGTCTCTTTTTGAGACAGGTAAGAGCCCCGGCATTGTATTGTGAAATCGCTCGCGGTAGTTTTGAGGGAGTTTTGGCTCCTTCCATTGGAATATTTGTGAACGCATGTTTTTTGCCGTGAAAGCTTTGTGTGAATGGCTTGTCTGCGTTGGTCCATGCTGCCAAAATGTGTCTGTGATTCTAGTCCTTGGCCACGCGCACTTATTTTTGTCTTGCGATTTGCAGGGCAATGCTGGGCGCATCAGAGTTGCGCGTTGTGGTCGGAGGGCGTGTGCGAGGAGGGCGAGGGACAATCGTTGCTTAACGTGGACAGAGCCATTGACTCAGGGAGCACAAAGGTGAGTCGGGGGGGGGAGTACATCCACAAGGCTAATAGGAGTTAACATTGGGGGGGGGCAGCAGGAGAGGGCCTTGCTCCAGCGATGCAGAGAGAAGCTGATGGATCAGGGCTAGCCGGGTAAAGGTCGACCCTGGCAGCGTGGATCTCTCAGCTGTGAAATGGAAAAGGTCACGCCACTCAACGGGGCGCTCTGCTCTCATGGCAGCTTAGCTCCCAGTGTTAACAGCGGCACAGCTCACAGCTCCATGATTGTGTTTGCACCCCCTGGTCTGGCTGCGAAAACCATCAGCAAGTCTTCTACTTAATCTCCAGAGTGGCGATTAAGAGTTGCCCTCGCTCGTAGAACCTCGGCAGGTTTGAATGCAAAGATGCTCTCATGACGGGGTCCAGAGAGCATTACCTTCAGTAAACACAAATGTAATAATTAAAAAAAAAAAGGTCGATAACTGAGAGTCTTGAGTCGAGCATATGGGCAAACATTTTACGAGCAGTTCTGCTAGCTGCTAAAATCCAAAATGCAAGAGTAGCACTTCCAAAATGCACTAGATTGCGCTAGATGGTTTTCAACCATTTTCATACCAGGGCCCACTATTTATTCTGCATTTTAACCACCGAGGACCACTATTTGATGTTGAGTTTAGTCTCCCGGAATAATTTAGGAGAAATGTTGGTCAAAATAGCAATTCTTCATTCTACATTTTCTAAATGTGTAGATTCTTGAAAATTAGGTAATTCAGATGGTTAAATATAGTTTAATTCTTGAGAGCGTAAAAAGAAACCAAATGGACCTTTATGGGTCCATTTGGTTTCTTTTTACGATTTCAAAAGTTACAGATCTATAAGTGTCCATTTGGTTACCAATGGTCCTTTCTAGGAGAGAAAATGGTGAAAAACTAGGGTTTTATCTCTGGCACCTGTTGACCAATTTTGCCCCAACTCAGCAAAAAGGCACTAGATTTTCTGCCAGGAGTTTTTTTTCCCACTAATTTTGGCGCTAGGGGGGTCTGGAAAAAAGCTAAATATAGCGACAAATGCGCCAAGTTGGCAACACTGTTTACGTGAACTGTTCCCCAGCTTTTGAACTGAAGACGCATGAAAAGATTAAAAACTGAAATGCTTCATTTAATTTCCAAATCCACTCTTTTTTTCACATGTGTCTCCCCAGCACTGTGCATACTGTAAGCGCCTTGGAGCATCCATTAAGTGCTGTGCTGACGGATGTACTCAACTCTACCATTTCCCCTGTGCGGGGGCAGCGGGGACTTTTCAGGATGTCAGGAGTGTCTCCCTCCTCTGTCCAGAACACATCGAACTGGCCATTCACAGATGTAAGTCCACCAGAATTGGATCGTATTTACCTTGAATGTATTACATAATTATATGGCTAATGTAGTCCCGTTATCTCCCAAAGGCATGATTGACTTGTAATAAAAGTCAAAATCCAAACCTCCTGGTGACGTATTTGATGTAATTATTTAATCCCCAATGATCATGACATTAACTTTAGTTGATTAGCATGGATCTTAGCATGATCGGCTCACCGATCACCTGTGTGCATGCATGTGCGTGATCTGTATGTCCATCACTGATCATAATCCACAAATTGGCGCATCATTACGACTTGATTTGACACAATTGCGTCGTGTTTTGCTGACAGCTGGTAAACCGATGAACCGGAAGTCTCCAGTACTCTCTGGTGCTTTGCGGCCATTTTGCAGATATTATGTGCATTACTGCCACCAACTGCCACTCAATTCTGAAGACTGTTGATATAGATTTCCATGGGGCACATATTATGATGACTTTATTGATAACTTAAAATCATGAAAATAGCAGTCTGGTAGGGCCAATAAGTTAACTAAACTAGTAATATGTCTTATATTGAGATCCAAGACTTTTGGTGGAACTTTCGAGGATTTGTAGTTTGCCATCTTATTTGAACCTATGCTGTCTCCTGTTCAGTTGCAGATGACGTGAACTGCGCCCTGTGCGACAGCCCGGGCGACATCGTGGACCAGCTATTCTGCACCAGTTGTGGTCAGCATTACCACGGGATGTGCCTGGACATGGCCGTGACCCCTCTAAGAAGGGCAGGGTGGCAGTGCCCTGAGTGCAAAATCTGCCAGACGTGCAAGTGAGTCACCTTCTTGGCCTGTACCGACCGGCCCCACTCAATCTGCCCTAATCCTAATCCTCCCCAACACTAAAAGATGTTTGTCTGGTTACCTTCACTCCCCCTTCCTCCTCCTCCCCCTCCTCCTCCTCCTCCTCCCCGCCAGGCATGGTGCAGACCTGTCAGTTTGTTTACCTCCTCTGTGGTTTGTGGAGAGCACAAACCGGATGTTATGCCCTGAAGCTCAAGCTCTCTAATACTTTGACCCTCTATAAACAACACTGGCTGCTGCTACAGCTATACCGGCCTGGAGACATCCACTATAGCCTGCGCCCCACTCCACTCCAAGGCCAAACAGGCCTAGCGAGTGCTCATTATTCAAACACCACCACCCCCCCTCCCCTCGCATAACATTATTTTGTTTTGTGTCGATAATAATAATAATAATAATATTAAAACATATGCTGTATATTCTGAGCTGCTCATCGTTGTGGATGCGGCTGAAAAACATTGCCAACGCCCCCACATGTTTGTAGGCCCTGCTGTCACTGCCAACCCATACTTGTTGGTCTTGGGGAGGCTGCAGACAAGCATGTCTCCTCAAATATACATGCAGGCACCAGCAGCTTTATTTTCACCTGACAGTGAGGAGTTTCACCAGGAGGAAGCTTGCGTCCGTCCACTCCAGTTGCCACTACTATACTATTGGCTGACTGCAAATGAAAAGAATCAAGATTCACTAGTAGAGCTCATGCTAACAATTGTCAATGCAAGGCTTTGACAGGATGGGGGAGAAAAGGAAGTGATGTGGTTGAAATTTTCCCATAAATGACAGAAAAAAATATAGAAATATTTAATCAAAATCTCACTCTTGCACGCATGCACCCACATCAGGAGTTCCTAATCCTAATGTCTCCTAATATTATTTTGACATTTTTTGAGGAAAAAACAGCCCAAGGGCCTGGGGTGTGTGAAATTAGTACTTGTGCGAGGTCTACGGATTGGCCTTGCTGAATGTGTTGAGATGCTGTCTGGGAATCAGAAGGTGTCTGGTTTACCCCCAACGGTCGCCCTAGTCTGTCCCTCAGCAAGATCATTTTAACTAAATGAATCAGATAAACATGAATTAATCATGAAGGCATCATCATTCGGAACTATGCTCAAAATATGCCAATTCTCTCTGTATATATTTGTGGGAACGACAAGATGGATGACTCGGGCTCAGTGGCGTTTCTAAGCAATTTGGAGCCCTAGGCAAGATTTCCCCCTACCAAATGGACCCTTACGGTCCATTTGGTAAGGGGGGGCTCCAGGGAAAATCTCCTGTAAGGGAGTACATTTTTAAAAATATTAAAATGAACTGTTTTTAAACTAAAGAACATATTATGTGTTATAAATGTTGAATTCTAGTTATAGAGGATATGTATAATTAAAGCATGTCTGGTGGTCGCCCCCCTCCCCTCATGGCGCCCTAGGCAACTGCCTAGTCTGCCTAATGGCAAAAACGCCCCTGCTCGGGCTCTCTCTCTCTCTTGCTCCCGTAGCTTTGTGCTATGTGACTTGAACTGCTGCCTACATATATTGCGCAGCCTTTTTCTGGCACTAACCAACCTTTTTCCCCCATCTAGATGGGGGCCAAGAACATGTTCTCATCTTGTTTGGATCATTGTTTGGATCTATCAGATAGCAAAGTGACAACTAGTGCTTCTAGAGAGAGTCATTTATCTTTCCATTCCCACAACAATATACACACAATGGGCATATTTTGGGCATGGATATGCATGGGAATAAATTGCGAAACATTATTAATCCAATTGCAATGGTTTAGCACAGGGGTTTTCAACCTTTTTCATGCCAGGGCCCACTATTTTATCAGCAATTCAGCCACGGACCACCACCATTTGATGACATTTTAGCCCCACAGACCCAAAACCCAAAGATTTATTCTGTTTTTAATTTTATCTACAGTTCCAGGATGGATTTCGTAAAGATAACAGGCAAACCTAGATCTCTAGTTGTGTAGACTTGGGCTAATTCAGATGATAGATGAATATTTTAACTATTGAGAGTGTAAAAATGAAACCAAATGGACCCAAGGGTCCATTTGGTTTCGTTTTTACGCTCTCAAAGAGTTACATCTGGTTAACTTAACTTTCCCTCATTTAGCTGGGGACCACCTGGAATCCTCTCAGGGACCACTGGTGGTCCCCGGACCACTGGTTGAAAACCCCTGGTTTAACAGCCCTTTCAGAGGCTCAAACTATCCTCAAGATAAAATCACGCTCACAAAAATCAATTTATCCTTGAGCAAGGATCATGTTTTGACCATGTGCCAGCCTTGACACCATGTACTGCCATTGCCCTTGTCACATCCAGTTTCAGCTGTCACAATCCTTTTAGTTTTGTTATTTGATTTTGAATCATCTCCAAGTAGCTGAACGCCATGGTCTGGAAAGATGATTCAAATGTTAACCGACTGAAGGCTCCTCATGTGGCATGCCTCTTCTCATGATTTCAAAGCAGGAACTATTTAACATTTTTTTTTCATACATTTTTAAAGATATTTCAAAGTTTAAAAACAATTAGCACATGTATAAGCTTGCAGGTTTATAATAGCCCATGGATAAAGTGTTCATTGTGATTATGATGATGCTGTATTAAACGGGAGGTCCACCCATTTTCAACATTTTTTCTGAGAGCGTACAAATGGAACCAAATGAACCCTAACCGGTTCATTTGGTTCCATTTGTACGCTCTCAGAAACATGGTGAAAATACATCTTAATGATGTCATCAAGATGTTTCACCATGTTACTGGTTTTCTTCAGACCTCCATTTCTTGGGAACACAGAATGGGGGAACTCTTTTATCATGTCCACCCAACACCTTGAAGGTGTCAATGACATAGTAAAATGTTGAAAATGGGTGGAATTCCCCTTTAACACATTTGACTGACCACCTGGACCCCCCCCCCCCCCCCCCCCCCCCCCCCCCCAAGAGCTCCATGTCATTAAACTAAAAGCAACATCTTTTTCATTACAAACCTGCTATGCTGTCTCTGACTGTGATGTCCTTTTGAATTATATGCTTGAGTGGATAAACATTTGACCAAATGTCATTTTCCTCTGTTTTTTGCTTCCCCCCGACGTGCAGAAACCCAGGAGAGGACACCAAGATGCTGGTGTGTGACATGTGCGACAAAGGCTACCACACCTTCTGCCTACAACCTGCCATGGACTCTCTCCCCACGAATGGCTGGAGATGCAAGGTGGGGAACTAACAAAATGTCAAATGCCACAGACTTGGCCTGGGCCTAGCAATGTCAGCCGGTGCTTCTTGCGCGGTGGGTTCAGGGCCCAGAAGTGGGTCGTAAGGCAATCTGATAGGTTTCTAACAAAGAACAAGATAAGGTAATAGATATTGGGTTGCAGCTATGCCTCAAGCCTATAGTATGTACCACCTCGAGCATGTGATGTGTTGGTATCACTGTTAACACCTCGACCGCGCGTCCGTGGTTTTCTGCCCTATGCCACGGCTCAAGCCAGTGTAATCGGTAAAAAAAACTTTTTATTAAAAAAGTTTTAAGCGCCAGATCTCCTAAACAGGATGTGCGATGACGTCATGCTGTTTATGGTGTCTTGACTAACCTGTCCTCTGACGATCCGAGCAAAAAGTTCCGGGTCAAAAGTCAGAAAGTGACGTCTAGCAACAGATGATCCACCCGTGCGCCACGGCAACGACATTGGAGATCCCCACAAAAGGCTTCTGAATGCATTCAATTGAATGCGTGCGAATGGGACAAAAAAAAGTTGAAATCTACATTTTGTTGTGTTACGCGCCGTTGTCGTGACCGGCGTGGGTAATTTCACGGTAAAACAACAATGACCGTGGGATCGGCGGTCTGGGAGTTAGTGGTAACGGCGGATGGATGGCTGCGGCACAATAAGATTTTTCTTTGGCATTACCCATAGTATGGTGTTGTCCTACCAGTGCTGGTTTATATTGTGGCTAAAATGACACTCCTTGTGAAAAATTATGTTAATTATCTGATGGTGACAATTATTTTTGATAAAAAATATTTTTTTCTATCTTTTTTTTTTGCACTGTTTGGAGCTGTGCCTTTACCAGCCAATGTTGCGAAACCTTAGCTTGTTAGGTTCAATAGTTTCATGCATATTCATCATGCAGCTAAATGGTGCGTTTTATATAGCGTTCGATTTACACAAACACATTCACACACCTATGTCGGGGGAAACCATGCAAGGCACCATCCTGCACATCTGGAGAAATAAGCTAGCTCTGGGGAGCCCGGAGTTAAACCAGGAACCTTGCGGTTGCCTTCTGGTCAATCTACGTGTGATATTTTGTTTTTGAGGTGAATGAAAAAGATCCGCAATGGTGTGTTATCATTTAATGAGAGTCTAGAGAGAAAAAAAATCAGTAAAGGAAAAGTGAGTTTGGTGAGCGTTGAAATGGGCTGTACAGTGTTTTGGTTAACAAACCTTAAATTGCATAATTTAACAATACGAAATCATGATCTTATCTTTGATCAAATTATTTCAATGATGCGCTCCTGTGATCTACCCAGTTCTACTACTACATTCTTTTTCACACACATTAGCCTTTGTCCTAATGCATAGAAAAGTGTCCACCGCAGAACAGAATAATGACCTTTTTTCTGGGGGGGGTGGTTTGCGTCTGTGCTTCCTGTGGTTAAGAACCGACTTGTGCTACTGACTGATCCCTTGAATGCTGCAGTTAAACCTCAGCTCCGCAAGATATCTGTGTGTGTGTGGTTCTTTCACTGCATGCGCTTATTTACATGCGCTCATGTGTACAGCTGCAATACTCCCTGACAGAGTGACGGATATACGCAAGCGCCTGCACACAATCGCACGTGTGTGTGTGTGCAACGGAAGTACATGCCTCCTCCCACCATTGCAGGGCTTCTGGCAGTGCAGGTGGCATGCCTGTCAGCCGAGGCAGCTGGCTAGCACATTGCCCAATCAGCTGCGGCGGCGGTCGCTGGGGCCAAGGTGCGCATAGACAAACCACAGCGGCAAGAGGAGGCAGGGGCGGATGTAACATGTCCCATTTGGGGGGGTAGGCAAGAGAACATGTTGGAGGGGCAAGAGAAAATGGTATGAGTGCGGCTTCATCATGAAGTCGCACCCATACCATTTTCAGTTTACAGGACTATTATTAGGCAATTAAGCATCAATAATAACATCAGTTGTTGTTGAAGTTGCAACAGACACGCAGCATGCATAAAGCTAAACGTCTGACTCATAGAGAGTTTTCTGTTTTCAATGATGAAATGCTGTTGGTTTAGTGGTGACACAGCTGTAGTTTAGTTAGTAGCAGTATGTGTTTCACATCATTTTAAATATAAGCACTTTAATTTCCTCGGTATCTTGGGTTGTTTTGGATGACATCATGTTTGGTGGGGCAGTCAGGGCATTTAGCCCCCCCCCCCATGCCCATGCCCATGCCCATGCCTAGATCCGCCCCTGAGAGGAGGAGGAGGAACCAGCTGGTTGGAACATCTACACACTTTTAACATCTCTGTCTGACTCAGCACGGCAGCGCAGGAACGCGCTCTTACAGCCCCCCTGCACAATCCCCCACCCCCACCCACCCCCACCCACCCCCACCCAGCACACTCGGGTTGCTCCGTTTCCATTCCCCTCCCACTCCACCCCACCCAACACCTCCCCTCCACCCGCCCGCTCCCTCCCCCCCAAGGCAGTTTTGTTCTGAGTGCAGCCATGTGCATCTCCATGTCTTGGAAATGAATGAAAAATGAATCATTGCTCCAGTTTTCAAGCTCTCTGGCGTGTTCTCCTACCAGCCGGCTGGATATTGTCTGAGCCCCTTGTCCCTTGTAGACTTTTATTTATTTATTTATTTTTTTAGTTTGCTGTTTGTTTACTGTGTGTCTGTGGGGTGGAGTCCGACAAGCACTTTATTTGCTTGCCTTGCACAGTTAGTCCTTGATCTACCACTCCAAACTTTTATTCCTGGCAGTCACACTAGGAAATTAAGGAAATACGCCAACAACTCTGTGACACACGGGGAGCGTTATTACCCTGGTTTGTAAGGTTAGATGTGTAGCACCTAAGCAGGCAGTGGAATTGGGGAAAAATAATGGATCATACTGATACTCAAGTTCTTAATTTTTTTCCACTCTAAAACATAAACATGAGCTATTATTGTTATAATTGGTGGAAGAACTATTTCAAAAAGTGTACAGTATTTGTTGAAATGTTGTTTTTATGTGAGCACCCCCAACAGTTTAGTCGTTAAGTATGCCTGCTTTGCCTAGTGGGTGGTGATGGCTGGAACTGAAGCCACACCCACAGCTTTAGTTGTATGATAAAGGGGGAGGAGTTAGGGGAGGGGCTGTGTGATGTCACCACATTACAGTTTTTTCCATTGGCATGTTTGACTGGAAAGGTTTCAGCCCCCGGAAGAAACCTTAAATACATAGGGAAGACATCATCATTGCACAAAAAAATACACCAAGGGGTCCAATTAAATTCTGTCACCTCTTAAACATGTACAAAATTGGAAAAAATGCAAAAGTCACGACACAGTTTCAAATGGGTTCATTTTATAATTTTCTACGTAGCCTGATGTATTTATTCACAATGTTTTTACAAACGGCAGTACTGTCGACCTGTGATATATTTTTCTTACGTCTGTCTAGGCAGCTAACTGTTAGATACTGCTGCAACAGATTATCACATGTTTGAAAATGTGAGCTTGTGTTTGTTTATTTCTTTTTGTACAGAACCTACAAAAAAGAAACGAGAATAATACATAAAAAAGGCTCAACCTTTTGTTTGCCGAAAAGCCATTCATGCCACATCATCACGTCCAATAGCGGTGAAACGTGGTCTGTGTCTCTTTTCAGCGCTCCTGCTCTGCTTAAACGTGATACTGTGTTGTACGCCGAGGCTTTTGCCAGTGCATCATCTCGCTAACATGGGACCTTACCGTCCCTTCCTCGTCTTTTCACAGAACTGCAGAGTATGTATCCAATGTGGGACGAGGACCGGCGGCCAGTGGCACCACACCAGCCTGCTGTGTGAGAACTGTGTCCAACATCAGGACCCCACTCTTAGCTGCCCTCTGTGTGCCTGCATCCTCGATCCTGAGCACCACAAAGACCTGCTCTCCTGCCACAGCTGCAAAAGGTAAGAATATCATGATCCTCTGAATGCGAAATCCTGATGTCTAGTCTAGGCATTGACCAAGCCTTGCTGGTTGAAAAAGCTCCCTAATTCTTTTCCTCTGGGGAAGTTGGCTGTTGCAAAAATGTGTTTGACCTGTTGATGTTCATGGGGGGGAACCGTGCTGTGATACACACAAAGGCGAACCGATGCATAGAAATCCCTCGTCGTGTCATCCGATAAATCCCTTTTCTCTTTCTTGCTTCCAGATGGCTGCACCTGGAGTGTGAGCGTCAGAACTCAGGCCAAGCAGACATCCACCCCAGGGAAGACTACGTTTGCTCCAACTGCAGGCCTCCTGTTCCGGAGCAGGCCCCACAGACGACGGAGGAGGACATGGACACCGGGCCGGAGCTTAGCCCTCAGTCGGCCTCAATGCACACAGACTCGGAGGCCGGCCTGGCGCTGGCTGGAACGCACACGGACTCAGAACCTGGCACTGAACCGCCTGCTGAAATGCACAATGACCCCAAACCGGAATTACTCGCCGTTCCATTGCACTCGGACAGGGAGCCGGTCCAGGTCCAGGAGGAGATCCTAGCCACGTCGGCCCAGAAGCCTGGTGAGTCCTTTTTCGTTCCCACAGCCACCTAGACCAGTTGTTTTTCAACCTTTTTCATACCAGGGCCCACTATTTATTCAATGTTTGAGCCACAATTTGAGGACATTTTACCCCCACAGACCCCAAAACTAAAGATTTCTTTTGTTTTTGTCCACAATTCCAGGCTGGATTTCAGAAACAAAACAGTCAAACCTACAGATCAAAATGACCATTAATCTTCTACATTCTCTAGTTGTGTAGACTTGTGCAGACCACCGGTTGAAAACCACTGCCCTAGATTGTATAATTCGGGGACTCTTTGGGGACTCTTTTGCCCATGAAATGGCACTTTGTTTTTGCCACTTGGCAGGTGCAGTAGATCATTTGTCGATTGCCTTATTACCTCAGTATTCCAAAGTGCCACCATGATCTAAAATCATTCACAATAGACTGTTGGGTCAGTAAAAGCAAGTAGAGAAATCCCATAGTTCAGGGGTTTTCAACAGGTGGTCCGGGGACCACCAGTGGTCCTTGACAAGGTTTCAGGTGGTCCCCAGGCTAAATGATGGAAAAGTGGTTAGCCAGATGTAACTCTTGAAAATGTAAAAACAGTCATCATCTGAATTAGCACCGCTTAATTAAGAAGTTTGCACTCTTTAGTTGGCAAAATACAGCCTGGAATTATGGACAAAACCAAAAGAATTCTTCAATTTCTAGGTCTTTGGTGTGAAAATGTAATCAAATGGTGGTCCGTGGCTCAAATGCTGAATAAATGGTAGTCCCTGGAGTCAAAAAGGTTGGAAACCCCTGCCATAGTTGATGAATCTTTGTCTCTACCTCTGTGGGATGCAGGTGTGGACCAGCCCCAGGTTGATTAGTATCTGAAGTAAAAAAAAAAAGTTCCTCTGTTGTGGTAGATGAAGAGACTTGAGTTTGTATGAAGATCAGAGACGACCACACTCGCACTCTTAATTCGCTCCAAAACCACGTTCTGTAATAGCCCGCCATAAGCATAAGATATTGTCCTGTAACAGCAGTTCAAAGCTCTTTGATTGTGAAATTAAAAGCATGTTTGCTTCCCCCTGCTGTTTCCTGGAAGAAGAGCTTTGGCTGCACAGGGTTGACACTGAGGTCTCAAGAGGTGTTACGTTCCACTCGCCTGAGGGTGATGTTTGCTGGCTATAAAATGTAAATTAACCTTTTTCATTAGTTTAACCCATTTTTGTCCTGACCCTCGATTCGACTTTCTGACACCAGATTATACAGTAGTTCCTTACACCAGATGATAGCTGCAGCAATATTCTATCTTTTGACGCTAGATTCTACAGTAGTTTCCGACACTAGATTCTAGTTATTGACACTAAACTATAGTTTCTGATGCTAGGATCTACTTTTTGACACTAGAATCTAGTTTCTGGCGCTAGAATCGAGTTTTTGACACTAGATTCTATAGTTTCTGACACTAGATTCTAGTTTTTCTGAAAAATCTGTGTTCCTGTGTCAGTGATGCTAACATATTTCAAGCCACCAGAATTATCCATATTTGGCTGCAGACCCCCATCTGAAAACACGTTGTTCTAGGGATCCCCCAGAAGCAAAAATTTTAGTCTAAAATGTTTGCTTCCAAAATAATGTATTCAGAGATTTGCAGCACATTTTCACAATGTTTCAAAAATAGCAGAACTACAAGCTCATATCGCGCCACTCGGTGGTGCGATATGATCTGCTATTTTTTCACAGCTAAAACACCAAAACGCGTTCATTACAGAAAGAGTGAAAATTTACATAAAGATGGATAACTGCTTTGGTCATTCATGATTGTCCAGCAATGAGTGCAAACTGTGCTGTGTGCCTGTATGTGCTTGTGTTTGCAAGTGAACATTGAAGTTAGTCTTCCATCATATGATAGTTTATGCAGTACTTGCCCCTTTACTGCAGTGTTGAACTTTTGTAGAACCCTGCCGCAATGTTATATACCATAGCCTCCTGGATGGTTATACTAATATGTACTACTTACAGGGGTTAACACTTAGGTCTCCAAGTCAGGTTCTACTTGCCCTCAGTTCATGGTCACTTGCCCCCAATATATATCGTACATTTTGCATGTAAGTTTACTTTCTACTTGGGTGCTTTAAACATTTCCTTTCGCAGTCGAAGACTATGTTTTGTTTAAGTCACAATCAGTATTTTTTTTTTTTACTTGTAAATCAGTGGTTCCCACAGTGGTTCCCATAGTGACCTAGGGGTCTGTGACACCAGCAAAATGATAGTTTGGAACCAAATGGACTCGGGAGAGAGATAGGAGAGATGGCTAGAAAGTGCGGAAAGACGCAGAGGCAGAGCACAATGACCACCTTCAGGACAAATATATTATGTGTTATAACGAACTAAGTCACACACTTGCCCGATCAGGCAACCAGGTAGCAATCTTTACTTGCCCGACTTAGTTTTTTTTTTGGGCAAAAGTGAAATTGCCCTATTCATGCTATTTTAGCTACCCTTCTCTACCGCAGTGGTTGTCAAAGTGGAGCGGTTCTGAGAGAAACGTGGAACCGTTTAATTTCACTTGGATTAACTCATACTTGGAGGCCTACAGAGGTCCAGCTGAACCGAAAACGGAGACCTGTACAGGTCCATATATTGTTATCAAAGTCGCTCGGGCAGGCTGGATTGGTTCACATTCCCGGTGCTGTTATTATTATGATTTGTGATACCCGAGTGGATCTGTGAAGAGCCATTCTCAGCAACTGATCGGTAGAAAGCAAGAAGTATGATTTGTAGGCTGACCTCAGATTAAGGTAACGCGAATAAGAAGGGGAAAGTTGAGCTATTACTAGAAAAAATATGTGGAAACTGTTGAGCAGGTGAAACTAACTTGACAACTCCAGGGGCCTGACAGACCTCTACCAACTCACAATGTGTTCTTCAATGAACTTCTGCTATTTTCAGGCTTTAGGTTTCAGATTAGGTCATGAAGTAAGGCGGTTCTGAGTAACTTTCATGTTTGTAGTCCTTGTGTTTTTTCGTGACACCAGTGCAAACAAAGTTATTACAGCAATCTGTAACTTTTTCTGATTCCCAGAAGTCTGCTCATTGTTGTTTTAAAATAAAGTGGTCTTTCTTGCCGGAAGCATCGGGCTGAAACAAACCTAACGTCTGTGGGTTTGAAGAACTGTCAGTTCTCTGAGTCTCTGCCTGCAGAGTGCAGACATGCCGTCCTCAGAGTCCACAGATACCAGGGCTTGCTTGCGTGCAAAGTGCAGACATGCCCCTCCACACCAGGGCTTGAAATGATCTTTTTTCACTCGGTAGCACTGGTGGTGCTCCTATTTAAAAATGCAGGAGCATCAGCAAAACTTTTGCAGCACCGGAGGGGTCAACACTAAGGTCTCAGAGGCACTTTGCCGTCGGCAAGTGCAGGTCATGTTCTACTTGCCCAAAGAACATGCCCACTTGCCTGAATAGTAAATCGTCCATGTAAAATGCTAATATGTGAAATATATAATAGCGGCGTATTGCAAATTTTCGATATTGATTTATTTATTTATTTTTTTTTTTTGTATTTGTGCATTGCATTAATTATTTTTTGGGGGGAGGAGGGCTTTCTTTATTGATAGTTAGTAGTGGAGATAGACATGAACGGATGTCTATCATTGAAACATATTGTATTGCCGTAATGAACCAATATTGTCCATGTGTCAACAACCATGTATCGTGGTGCATATCGTATTGCTGTTCAAAATGTATCGTCAAATGTATTGTCATATCGCATGTACCCTAATACGTAGATATGGATATGACTATGGAATCACACATATTTTATATTTTTAAGTCCAGCAACATCATAGGTAAACAGTGGTCTTTATTTTACATTCCACAGACCAGACAGAAGACAGAGCACTTTGGCCATGTTCAGTTCAAGTGTCGCGTTTCTAGTTTAGAGTTGTGTTCCCTGTCAAATGAGCGAATGTCCGGTCACAAGTCCACCTGCATTTTTGGTTGAAATTATGTTGCATTTCTTGTTGTATGGACATGGTCGGTGGAGTGTACATTAGCCTTTAGACCATACCTGGGCATTATGCGGCCCGGGGGCCAAATGCAGCCCTTTGGCTGACTCTGACTGGCCCGTGAAAGGGTACCGTGGTTTTCAACCAGTGGTCCTTGAGAGAGTTCCAGTTAAATATGGAAAGTTGGTTAACCAGATGTAACTCTTTGAGAACGTAAAAATGAAACCAAATGGACCCTGGCGGGTCCATTTGGTTTCATTTTTACACTCTCAAGAGTTAAAATATTCATCATGTGAATTAGCCCAAGTCTACACAACTAGAGAATGTGGATATTCTCTACACAACTAGAGAATGTGGACATTTGGATCTGTATGTTTGACTGTTTGGCTTCTGAAATCCAGCCTGGAATTGTGGACAAAAAGAAAAATAAATCTTTAGTTTTGGGGTCTGTGAGGGCTAAAAATGTCACCAAATGGTGGTCCTCTGTGGCTCAAATTCTGAATAGATAGAGGGCCCTGGTGTCAAAATGGTTGGTCTTACACTTTTATCTTGAAATGAAATTAATATTACTCAGACTTTAGTCCTCGCTGTAGCATCACTGTGCCCTGGCATAACCCCGCTTTCACAATAACTCCCCCGTATTCCCAACGTCAAACGGAACCTCCTCTCCTCCTTCCCTCACGGACATTATAAGCCGCATCGACATTGTGAATTGCGTGACACTGCCGCCAGAAACCTACGTAGGACTCCATCTCCACTCTGATCTGCGGCAGTGGGCTGCCAGCAGTTAGACCCCTGGAAGCAAGGGAATGGCGTATTGGATTTCTCGAGCCACCCTGCCTACACTCTTGTCTAGACGGACGACTCCACAGGCAGGAGAGAAATGGATTGGACTAGCATGATGGTGATGATGACAGATCCCCCTGCCTGCAACCTGCCTCGGAGCTAAGCAGGCTCATTCATGACTGCTCGCAGAGACCTGCTTGCTCGTGCACACACACACACACACACACACACACACACACACACGCTCCACAGTAGCAGCATTCACTCCTCTCACTCCTCCTCTGGCTCCACACTGCGGAGTGCAAGTCCTGTGTAATAATGATCAGTGGGTGTTGTTGGTAGAAGTTGTTTTTCGTGCCAGCCCAGGCCACGAGGTGCTGCCTGCATCATGGATTTAACTGATAAGGTTGTGCCTCCCCCGCCGTGGTTGTAAATATCCGTTTAGCAGTGGCCTACCGACTCTGATCTGTGTTATTGATTTGAGGGAAGCCATCAGAGGTTTGTACCCTGCTCTCCCAGAAATTGGATTGGGCCGAGCTTATACCGGCGCTGCCAAACTCTGCCAAATGCATGAATCATGATGCTGCTGCTCCGTCTCTGCCCCCTCACGTAGAGCGGCGATGGTTTCTGAATAGAATCCTCCTCTCTCGTCTAGTCCTCCTTGCCTCCAGACTCGGAGGAAGTAATCAAAAAGGTTTATTTACAGCCAACTAATTGACATACAGTATATATTGAACTTTTGTTCTGACCGGTTAGGGCTTCACAATTAATTGAAATCGAGGTTTCAGATTTTGGACAATGTAAAAAAAAAAAACTACCTCACCGTAAATGTTCTGTTAAATAAGAAAAGAAAAATGCCATGTGTTATGCTGTTTACTAACCCTTTCAGGAGAAATGATGCTGATACATGAATATTTCAAGTTTTACAGAAACCTTAGGTTAGGCCTAAATGAAAAGGTAGTCCTACAAATAAGAGAAAGAAATACTAGGGGAAAAAAAGATTTGTACTTATGTTCAAGTTCATTTACTCTATCTCAGCCATAGATGAGTTTGGACGAGTTAGCCATTTTTTTGTATTATTTATAAAAAAGTGAAAAAAATGGCTGGGAAAGAGTTAAAAGACAAGTGAGGTTTGCACCTTATCCATCGTCTTTGTTCAAAAAGAACCACCCTATTCTCTGTTGGAGGGAGGAGAAACAAATAAAAAACATGTTTAAAATAAAGGTCTTATTAAATTTTACCCCTAAAAAAAATTGAAATCGAAAATCGACATTGAGGTTTCAGAGAAAAAGAATCAAGGTTTTATTTTTCGGTAAAAATCGTGAAGCCCTACGGCCGGTGCACATAGTGCTTTTGGCTTCACGACGAGATCCTCAAACTGCCACCACTTACCGCCTGCTTGTGTAATGTAATTACTGTCATTAAACAGAGCTGTTGTCACCTGCTAGGATCCTCCTGTGCTCGGGGGCTTAACAGCAGGCTTATCGTTGAGTCACCCGAGAGAGACATTTCGACTAACCCGGGAGCGCAAATCACACCCGACAACGCAACGCAGGACCTATACGTTTAACCACTCATGCCCTATTACTTCATACTTGGTTTTACAAAAGTGTCATGCGGTGAAAATAGCAGATCGACATGCTCCATCTTGTAGATGTTTTCCTGCTACCCCATTTTATTTTATTATTATTATTTTTTTTGTGGAGCTAGCCCCTTGTATATTTGGTGTATTTAGTGTAGATTTTTGTCCGAACACAAACATCAAGGGCTCCATTTTCGTCACGTGCTAAACCCCTTATCCCTAACTTCTTTGCCTTTTTACTATTTTGAAAAAGCTTTTTTGGAATTGTTCAACGAGTTGTGAGGTTGTAGACTGGCCATTTTAACTATTGAAAATGTTTTAATGTTAATGTTTGTTAATAGCTTAAAATGGCAAAAAAGTTAAGGGATAAGGGGTTTAGCTGTGACAAAAATCTAGGCCTAAATGACTTTTGTCGTGTATCTGTGCAAATTGTTTTAGTTTTGTCATGCAGTCAATTAAATTCATTGACTGCATGATCTACGATGCTCAGAGCGCCCCTCATCTAGGGGAAGATTATCCAGTGGGCATGTTGGGCCCAGGTCCAGGGGCCCCTGAGCTAAGGGGGCCCTAAGGTTGAGTGTCTGTGTGATTGCTAATAGACTCAAGCTCAGCCCCCCCCAAAGAGGGGGTAACAGTGAATAACCGTGGCACACAGTCCTTTTTACTGTTCTCTACAAGGGGCTCATTCATATTCTGTCAATAAAATTACCCCAAAAGTCCTAAAACATCATATGGTACTGCAAGTGTTTGCATTTATTTGGCTTAGTTATTTTGGCTGTTTATTATTTTCAAGCAATCCCTTGCTGTAAATCCTACTGAAATGAGGTGAATATTGATATGTGTGTGTGCAGACTATGTGCCGTGACGGGAAGAAAAATCCTCCGGTGTAGTGGGGGGGGCTCTTTGGCTTGTGGCAGCCCAGGGGCCCATCATTTCTAGATCTGTCTATACGCTCACCTCACCACGGGTGTGATTGTATCGCAAGGATGTTGGGTTAAATGTGGTTAATCGAAGCATTGTGAGTTTATCTTTACCATCACCCCATTCAGTGCGATATAGGAAGTAGGTTTTGTGAATGAGAACATGTGTTGTTGGGTTTTTGGTCAAGTGGTTCGAAGCCGCCCTGCCTCCTAGTTGACTTCTTCTGGCATCGCCACCGGATGTGCACCTGCAAGCTGCACAGTCATGAGCTCACAGAAGAGTTGCACAGAAACTGGGATGTCGGTTGTCATGGTTACCTCCCTTCCCCTGGCAGAGATGCGTAGCAGGTGCACGCGTGTGTCGGAGGAGCAGGGTGACATGGGAACGTAGGGGCGGATTGAGATGGTGGGGCGCCTCGTTAAGACTAGACTATCTGTACTGTCAGAGGTTGTCTGGCAGAATATTGGGTGGTTGTGAGGATGCCTGATAGCGAGGAATGACTAGTTCTATTCATACCGGACCTACCGATGCCGCCGCGCAGAGATGGCTTTGATACCGCCACACAAAATGGGGAGTACGAAAGGGCAGCGAAAAAAAGCCATTGGATTCATACCAAAATGTGTGTTCATATATGTGTGATTGGCTGGTCTGCCTGTTGTGCGGTCAGTTTGTTTGAAGACCCCCAGGATGGATCTGATAACATTTTGTTGTGTTTAGTGCTGCAACGATTAATCGATGAATCGTAATTGAATTGATTATTCCATTAGTTGTCAACTATTTTAGTTTAGATTAATCGATCGGTAATCGATCGTTTCGCCAACTAATCACTGAACTTTTTACCCGTTTACCTACGTAACCATAGTTTTCCCAGTGTTAATTGTAATTTTACTGTCATTAATTAATACACCTTAGAGATGTTGTGTGGACAGAATAAAAAAAAGTTCCCCCCCATTCTGTGTTTCCTAGAAATGGAGGTCTGAAAAAAAATCATTAACATGATGAAACACAACTATCAATCAAGTTGTGTTTCACCATGATAATAATTTTTCTTTTAGGACCTTTTTTTCTGATTCTCAGGAAAATGTTGAAAATGCATGGAATTCCCCTTTCAGGTGATAGCTAAATAAGAGTCATAAACTGATTGATCGATGAATCGGTTAAATAATCGGCTGATGGATCGATTATCTGAAATAATCGTTAGTTGCAGCCCTAGTTGTGTAAAGGCTCATCAATGTGGTGCAGTTAAATTCAAGTTTATTTCATAATGTTCCTAACCAGGTATATTATTAATAATAATGCCAATAATGAAAATGGAAATCCCCTTTTTTTGATGTGAACTGTCGGATAACTTTGTAGTTGATTTCAAAGACCGACTTAATAATCTATTATTGACCACGTGCTGCATTTTCTGCTTGAACCCCCATGTTCCCCCAGAAGGATTCACAGGCTGAGAGAGGGAGAGGGGGAGAGGGAGAGAGGGAGAGAGAGAGGCTATGTTTTCTGACTGCTTTTGGTTTCACAGGGTTGAATTCTGAGATAGTCCAGGCACATTTTAACACATTCCTCGCTGCTAATTAATTTAACTGCAGGTCAAACATTCTAATACTTTTTTTTTAAATTATGCAGATAATCATTTATTATTGTATGTATTTTGTCCCCCCAGAAGTCTCAGTGGACAGTGACGTTGTTGAGCAGCAAGTTATGGACTCAGCGGGCAGCAAAATCCTGACGGAGATTAAGCAAGGTTTGTTCCTTGGCTTTGTTCCTCGGTCTAATCATCATCATCGAGCACCTCCTTTTTCTTTTCCAAGAACATTATAGTGAATCTGACTTAATTATTTTCTGTAAAATTTGCGTCATCACAAGTAGTTATGCACTTAAACATTCAGTCAATCAACCTTTTTGTTTTACTCCAACTAACTCTAATCTATTAAGTCGTTAACTGACAGAGTTTCTCTAGAACAGTCACTGAGTTTTTACTAATCTCATGTAACAACAAATACTCCATCACAAATACACAAATGTTACACTCTTTAGTTTTTGGCAGATGAGGATAGCTTGTTTTAACCCAAAAAACACCCGGGAACAGAAAGCAGAGTATTATATAAAACACGATCGCAGAAGATAACAGGATCTAATACTGATGCCATAGCGGATGCCATACTGTGTGTTCTCGGCTCAATATGGCAGTTTGTCACCTCTCCCTTCACATTCAGTAGATCCTGTGATTCTTTGTGGCCAGATGTAATTTCAAGAGGTCTAGAAGGTCTATAGTGGGCTACAAAATTATTAGCCCTGTGAAGCCCCTCCCGTCAAAAATTGAAAAAATGCTAAAACAAAAGAAATAAAGATGAAACAAATTTTATGCTCATCTTTACTTTCTCCAATAACAACATAAAACCTAAAAAAACAACCTAAAGCTGTCCTTTAACACGTAGATGCCAAGACCATGTAATCATTGGAACCCACTCTTGGTCACCAGTTAGGTGCTGTCGGTTCATCACCATGTTAAGATTCTTTGCCATTCCGCTTACAGAAATAAAACCAGCAGAGGCTCCAGTGACCCAGATCACAACAACACCGAGTCCCGAGTCTGCAAGGATCGCCCGACAAGAGACGGAGTCGCACGCAGTCCGGCTGTCGTCAGAACCGGCAGAACCGTCACCGGATGTTACACTATCATCAACCAAGCCAGCCAAGTCGGAGGCCTACCCCGAGAAGGACATGGTTGAACCCAGCACAAAGGATGTTAAGGCCATCATCTCACCCACCAAAGAACCAAGTACTGCATCAGTAACCATCAAGGAGGAACCCATCGAAGTGTCGCCATCAGAACCTTCGGGCGGGGGCGATCAAACGGGGGCCGGAAGAAGCACCCCGGCGGGACTTTGCAAGGAGCGGGGAGAGGCTTCCATCTGCTGGAAGCTGGAGGAGGCTGTCCACTCGGCGGCGTCCACCACGTCGGAGGAGATGGACACCACCCCCGAGAGCAAGCCCGGCAGCCACGCGTGTTTTAGCCCGTCTACCGAGGAGAAACCTCACGTGGCGGCATCCTTAGACAGGCTGGTCGAGATGGCTGCCTCCCCCACCCACTCCCACTCCTCCCCTCTGGCGAGAGGCACCTCTCCCAGAGAGCCTCCCCATCCCCAGTCCCACACGCTCCTCCCCCCTGTAGGGGATCACACCACCAGTATGGTGCCCACTACCACACTAATACCACTCACCCCCAAGATTGGCATGGGAAAGCCGGCCATCTCAAAGAGGAAGTTCTCTCCCGGAAGGCCGAGAGTGAAACAGGTAGGGAACTGTGAACGTTACTGAAGATCTTTTAATTTATCTTTCCATCTCTTTTTTTTTCTTCCCCTTCAGGGCATACGGCTGGTTGTTTCCTTAAGTGTAAAATCTGTGGAGTACAGGCTAATATTTGGTGATCGTTGCAGTATTTTCCATATTTTCTATAAAAATGGGTTGGTGACCTGTGGTCGCTGCTCAGCGAAGGTGGATTGTGGTTATCCCTGTAGGTTGCTTTAAAAGCAGCTTGCAGGGTTTGAGATCTACTGCCTCCATAATTCAGTCATGTCGCAGCTTGCAGCAGCAGGCTGCATGGATGTAATGGGGAGAAAAAAAAGGCAGTGTGGAGATGGAGGCTGGCTCTCCCGCTCCCCTCCCCTCCCCCTCCTCCATTTGCGTTCCACGTGACTAGTTTACTGGCACTAGATTCGCAAAAAGAGCTCCTTGAAAGTATGAATCATTTTGCCTTGTAGCGGTTCTATTTTATTTTGAAGTAAAGACGGATTCCTTGCCCATTCCTCACCTCAGTGGCATTCGCCATATCATCCAGTCAGTGTTGATGCCATGTCACAAACAACATCTCTCAAGCCTATACATAAGAGGAACATTCACCAAATCACCGTGTCCGTGCCTGGCTCTCCTAAGTATTCTCTGTAATACTGACATGAGCCAGCTGTACATGACTGTCTTATTTTTATTTTATTATTATTTTTACCACAACAAAGTTATTATTCATCTCCTCGTTTCAGTGTCTCATTCCTGACTTCACAGTAGCGACTATGGTAGACATACTATACCGTAGGAAGGCCCACTGCAAACAAATAAGAAGGAATTTAATCACACCCATGGCTATTATATATTATGAATGATGCTGCTGAGCATAGACTAATTTAGCGTGGCAAACTGTTATGTCTTCCCCCAGTTATATCCTATTGCTTAAACAAACATTAGTAAGGTTCAGACTAATTTGTTAGACTAGGCCTGGGGAGATCTCGTTTTCCAGACTAAGATTTTGAATGTAAAAGCTCCCGGTTTTTGGTCCGGCAACACTTTGTATAGTAGAGTCACGTGCTGTCGTTGCTGACGCAATCCCCCCCTTCCTTGTTTTGTCAACATGCC
This sequence comes from Benthosema pterotum, assembly GCA_039105355.1. NCBI lineage: Eukaryota > Metazoa > Chordata > Actinopteri > Myctophiformes > Myctophidae > Benthosema > Benthosema pterotum. The sequence goes on from CM076976.1 coordinate 42,095,020, forward strand.
AGAGAGACGCGCAGTTGCCATGACGAAGAGGTTGCAGGGCCTCTCTCTCTCTCTCTCCTGCTGCATGCATGGTGCTGTGATGCCTTGGCAAGCTCTGCAGTGTGAGATTGCTGTGTGCGACTAACACGATTCTGCTCTCCAATTCTTTGCCTGCGCCAAAAGTATCTTTATCCATCTCGTAGTGTGTGTATATACGGCGAAACAAGCCTCAACTCATATGCATGGAAATCCGCAAAACCTGTCCTGCTCGTATTATTCGTAGCGTATCGGATTCCTACGCTGTCACCTTTATTTAAGTCAGGGTCCTGTCGAACGAACGTGCCCCCCCCCCCCCCCCCCCCCCCCCCCCCCCCCCGCCCCCAAGCAAGCTACATTTAGACAAACTCACTGCATCTCTCTAACATCTTGTCTTCTTATATGTTTTTGTTTCTTCGCTGGCTTTGTTTTTAAGTTGCTGCATTTTGTCACCCTTCCTTCCTCCTCTCCTCTCTCTCTCTCCTCACTCGCCCCTCCTTACCTTACCTTAGGGCGCATGGAGCCCCCATAGCAGTGTGAGCTCTCCCTCCTCGTCCTGGTCCCCGGACCAGCCGGAGGGGTGGGACGTCCTAAAGACCAGGCAGCCCTCCTCCGGCAGCCCCGGCTGGAGCATCAGAGTGGTAAATACCATGAGACGCTGTCGCCACAGGACAGCAGCAAGCAAGCTGCCCTACCTCCGTTAGCCCCTCTGTTTACCCTATAGCCTAGCATATATATGCACTGGCAGGGCTGTTTCGCTGAATGTCATTATGATGAATGGTAGTCTGCTGCACTCTCACAATTACTTATCTACATTAAAATGCTAAAAGCGGTACTACTTGGGAGATCCGTGGTCTCTCTGTAATGTAGTAACAGCCAGGGAAAATGGGGTACACAAGGCCAAGTAGAAGAAGTTTAGCCAACTTAACCTATATTGTTTAATCTGTGTAAACAGAGCAGAGGAAATCAGGCTGTCGGCTTGCGGTTATACCGCATCCCACAGCGCCTACGAGTGATCGTCTAATAATCAACGCTAACGAATGAACGTGTTGCGGTCTGTGTGCTCGCTTGTATAGCCCACCCGGTGCGGCCGGTTGGTTGGTTGTTTGGTTTGTTTGTTTGTTTGTCCTGCGCTTTAATTTAACCAAAGTGTCTTGTTTACTCTGTGACTTGATTTGTGATTACTCGCATTGTTTTCATTTTTTTTCCCTGAGTGGGTAGAGCGTTGAGTGCAGCAAAAACGCAGGGCACTTAGTGAAATAAATGTATGTACCGCAATCTGTTGCCATGACGACTCTGTCGTCACACTCAGCGTTAATTGGCCCCGTGGTGGTGGCAGCAGGCCAAGTCCAGGTTAGACTGTCAGTTATGAGGATCACAGAGGGGGAGGAGGTGTGTGTGTGTGTGTGTGTGTGTGTGTGTGTGTGTGTGGGGAGGGGGGTATGTTGGGACCGGAGCCAAATGCTGCGTAAATGGGAAAGGGATTTGGGGGCACGGCTTGGGGTTTTCTTGGGAAGTAGGGCTGCCATTGACAGTCGCGATTAGACGGAGGAGGCCTCTCTCTCTCACCGGAAATGTGCTGACAGCACAGTGGAGTGCCGGCTCACAAGAAACAACAGGCTTTTAACAGCCTTCTCCCCCCGAGAAGCCCCAGAGGCTCGCTGTAAAAGTCAGAAGGGCATTCTGGCAGAACTGGTGGGCTATACCACTAAAATTACCAGTTCTTACAAAGAGGGATCAAAAATGTCAGGAAGCTCAGAAATTAATACATTTTGTGTTTGACTATATCTTGTGGCACAAACACTTTTGTCTGGTTTCAAATTAAGTATTGTCCAATACTGGACAATTTCCTCCGCGAAAACACCTGTAGGTGTCAACTCTAAATGAATCCTGTATCAAATGCCAGGGGGTCAAGTACAGTACCGCACAATGCATTTCCTTAATTAGTCATTCAATCATAGACATTTAATAACCGTTATGATTTTGCCATTATATCCCTGCTCGTTTAAGTAGGAAAATGTGCTCGGCTGTGTTTTGATGTTCCCTGCACAAGGGCTCTGGGTGCCAATATTGGATAACTTCATGATACCGACCGAAACGATTTTGACCCAAATATACAGTAGAAAAATGTCCTGTAAAACGAAAATCCCAACCATAATTCATATTCCATTGTACAACTCATGCCAAAAATAACAGATCTATAATCTGCGCAGCATCTGGTGTTAGCTTGTAAATCTGTTCACAAAGGCATACAGGAAAAACTGTATTTATGCCCAGAGGTGGAGTTCACATGTGTTTTGTTGTTGTGTTGAGAAGCTGACCTGTATGGCTTGATTCTTATCAGACTCCATGCCAATAGTGCAAGATGCAATCAATATACAGCAGGGGGAAAAAATAACATAAATCGAGATTAGAATTTCTGGTGTGTTTTATTAAACATGTACTTTTAAAGAACGATTTCACCACTTTTCATTCAACATTTCTTCATATAATAGGTCCTCACCAACATTCATGAAAAATAGCACTTTGTTGTGCAGATTTGTTTTCAAACATCATTTCTTTTTTTTATTATTAAACTTGTATTACTTGGATTAGCTTGGATTCCCCATTGATGATATCACTGGAAGACAGGTTTCTTGAATGCCCACAGCCCTGCTATGAAGCACAGACACAGAAGAATTGTGCTATTTTATCTTGAACATTAGTCAAGACCAAATATATGAAGATAGGTTGAAAGTATTGTTAAATAAATCTTCATCTCCCAATCTTTTATTTTTGACAAAACAACAAAAGGAAGAGGCTAATCACTTCCATTTCAAGCTGATGACGTTGAACAACATACATGGCTGCACCCACCGTGATAACTTGCAACCATGTGAATCTGCTCTTTAAATCAATAGTGTCTCACACAAGCAACAGGTTTTTGAAACCTCATCATCCGACGATGTACACAATATTTACCCCCCCATTTTTCTACATACTAGTAGTCTTTGTTGACCGCGTCTGTTTGGATAGCAGGACGCGGGTTAGACTCATGACCACAACGTCATCTGTTTCGATCTGTTTTGATTGGTTGTTTTGAACCCTCCGCCCCAAGAGCCGCTTTGGAATCGCCCATCCCAGAAACTGCTCCAGGCTGCTATGGTTTATACTCTCTCGGCGGTGGTTTAAATTCTGATCTATTTTCTCAGATAAGAATTGATCATTTCTACTGAACAGGATAATTATTAAAATGCACAAGTTTACAAAATACAAATACTGTCCAGCCTCAAGGTGCAGCCGAAATAAGAGTTATGCTTCAGACAGTGATCCTAAACAATAATAGATCCTCTTGTTGCAATGTGGAGAGCAGGTTGAACTCATAATTCATCAGCAGTTCCACTGATTTCCGTTTACGTTGCTTAAAGGAGAATTGCACACCAAAAGTTTGTTTTTATCTTTATTTGCGCTTAATTTGTTAGAAAAAAGTGGTCCAGGTGTTATTTTGTGAAAACACTCCTTAATGCCTGTTTTCCCTATCCCAAAATAAGCTTATAAAGGGGCTAATGGGTCTTATGCAAGGTCACCTATATACATCGCTCCAAAATGCAAGTTTTTGCTATATATATGGTCTCTCCACCATGTCAGTAGAGGGTTGACACTCACTTTCACTTTCGTTTCAGCAGTGGTTCAGCCATAAACCATGTGCCACGCCCCCACCTTTTGAGACAGCTGAATCACTGCTGTACCAAAAGTGAAAGTGTGAGTGTTAACACACTACTGACATGGTGGGGAGACAATATATAGCAGAACATTGCATTTTGGAGCGATGTATACAGGTGAACTTGCATTAGACTCCTTCATTAGAAGCCTATTTTGGGAGAGGGGAAACGGGCATTAAGGAGTGTTTTCACAAAATAACACCTGGACCACTTTTTTTTCTAACAAATTAATTCTCTTGGCGCCGTCCACGCGGGGCTCGTGGACATCCCGTTAGAACCCCTCCGCCGGTCACGCGGACGGCTCGTATCACGACGAGATGTAGATTTCATTCTTTAATCCAACTATTAGTCCGTGCGCATCGTCTGATGATCATCCCGTTGCTGACTTTCATTTGGGACAGAATTGGGGACAACTTTTTTTTCCCCCGTCCCATTGACGTCCATTCAACCCAATGCATTCAAACGGCTCTCCTCCGGTTTGCCCCCTCAATGTCGCTGGCGCATGGGTTAAGCAGCCAGGGCTACACAGCACTTCCTGACTTGTGAGCCGGATGTTTTGGGGCAGATCGCCAGATGATCGATTAGGCAAGACAACAGACACAGCATAACAGAAACAGCACATCCTGTTTAGGAGATCTGAGCTTCAAAATAAGGGCTTTTTTACCGATCGAACTGGTTTGAGCCGTGGCAGTGGAAAGAAAACAAAGAAAATCCGATCGCGCTCAATGAGTTAAGAGTAAATAAAGATAAAAAAAAATCTCCTTTAAAGCTTTATCAACAACCTTGTCCATACCTCTAGTGTGTTGATCAGTCATTCTGGCTTTGCTTGAAGTGACAACCCACTTCCCATAGAAACACTAACGGAGGGGGAAGTGACATTAACTCTCTGGAAAGACTCGAGAACTCCTGTTCCCTTTTGTGGTATTAAATGGTTGGATACCGACCTCAGTGCTCCACCCTGGGCAGGTAGTAAGTTCTTGTATGTTGCGTTCCTTTTACGAAAAACCTACTTTAGATTCTACTTCGGGATTTGAATTTTGTAGTTTGTGTGCAATGCGTATGTACCGGAGAGATCGCGAAGCTTATACTGTACGTTCGATGAAAGCATAGTGAGTGCGTGTTGCATGGCTGAGGTCCTGTGCCTTAACGTTTAATTTTCCTTTCTTTCCCCCCCGCAGGGTCGAGGCTCAGGCTTCCCAGGCCGCAGGAGACCCAGAGGGGCGGGGCTGTCAGGTAGAGGGGGGCGTGGCCGAGCCAGGGGCAAGAACGGAGTGAGTCCATCCATCACACCTGGGGTATGTGTCACTCACCGGCAAGATCACAGCCTTACCACCACATACACCAATAACCTCAACTGACATGTTTGTTTTCACTGGAAAGGCTTGGATTGATACGTTGAAAGCAGTAATTATGATAATGACATATTTAGGCACCCCCCTCCTTGTTTGTTGACCGTTTCACAGTTATTCTGGGGGATGGTTCCTCATTAATTAGGGATGACTCTGTAATTGTGTGATTGTTAAAATTATCTATTTGTTTGCTTTTTGTTTGTTTTGTATAACATCCACAGCTCACCACAATAGAAACACAATACCCAATCAAGGAAGAGGAGGAGAATGCCATGCATAACACAGTGGTCATATTCTCCAGCAATGACAGTTTCACGTTGAAGCAGGTATGTTCTGTTTTTCAGCATGTCGCTGTAGGGGGGTATGTGCACATACCACATACCCCTTTTAGAAACCTCTGCAATTCCGTAAAATTAGAATACAATTGTTTGTAAGGTAAGATAGCTAATCTACAAACTGACAACATGGTGCAAAGCGGCAAATTGTGAGCTTGTAGACCTGCTATTTTCACTAGCTAAAGTCCTGGGCAAACGTTTTAATTTCTCTTCTGTGTCACCGACTAAACCAGAGGTTTTCAACAGGTGCTCCGGGGACCACCAGTGGTCCTTGAGAAGGTTCCAGGTGGTCCTCAGGCTAAATGATGGAAAGTTGGTTAACCAGATGTAACTCTTGAGAATGTAAAAATGAAAATTTTTACACTCTCATGAGTTAAAATATTCATCTGAATTAGCACCACTTAATTAAGAAGTCTACACTGTTTTGTTGGCAAAATACAGCCTGGAATTGTGGACAAAATAATTCTTTATTTTTAGGTCTTTGGTGTGAAAATGTAATCAAATGGTGGTCCGTGGCTCAAATGCTGAATAAATGGTGGTCCCTGGAGTCAAAAAAGTTGAAAACCCCTCGGCTAAACAGTTTGCGAACCACTGAGTTTAATGGTATGCTGAAAGAGCCAGTCCACCAGCCCAGTGGTTCCATTGGGGGTCTTCCAGCATAACCGCTAACCAGCAGACACTTCATGAATGTTTTATAAGACTGGGTCATGTTGGATATTTAACATTGGCATTCTTATGTCTGTTCAATAGATAATGTTGCCAAATGTAGAGGAGTCTCCTACTGTGCTGTAGAATGACGCACAGAAGATATGGGATTCATGAATCTTTTGGCTTTGAATTCAAGTAAACAATCCAGACCATAGGCTACATCTGTTGTTTCTTTTATGGAACGAATCATAATTAATTAATCATCTGTCTACTATAACTCTAGTAGATGCATATGAGCAATGGCAATGTGTCTGACAGCTACAAGTCTATTAAATAAAAGTGGCTGTGGGACTTGGATTGCGTCTTTCAGAATGTATGTGTAGCATTGCACATCCGTGGCTACTGTACTGAGGTAACTTTGGGTGGAGCACTACACTGGAGCACTACACTTAATTTGGGTACAGACCAAACAATAGATTGCATCCCATCACAGATATGAACATGCCAATGGCTTCAAACACCAGGAGATATTAAGTCGAAAGATTATTTACCGTGCAGCGAGTGCATAACGTGTTGCGCTGTGAGTCCTCTGTGCATGCCTGGATGGCCACAGGAGCAGTTGATAAAATTGTTTTAATTAGACACAAATTATCGGAAATTGCCAAGTGTTTTTTTCTGTTAAGCCTGTTATTTATCTCAGAACCCAAATATACGTGATATGCAGTATTTTAATTGGATCTCAGGTGCAATCATCAGAATTTAGAATTTAGGTGACAGGAGAAATTATTATTTTTGTCACAGACGGTGTGTTCAAATGGCAAAGCCAGCCATACAGTGGAGTAATTGCAATTTGCAGCACCAGCGGTGTAGTAGCAGCAGCAGTAGCATGTGATTGACGAGTGGCTGTGCCAGAAAGTTAAGCAGCAGCCAAACTATTCTCTCCTGACAGGCAGGAGCCTAACGACAGCCAGCCCTGTCTCAGATGCACAACTCAGCAAAGGAAACTTCTTCTTGGAATAAGTAGAACTGCTATAAATACGTTTCTGTCGAGTTGGCGTTTGAGCTCAGGCAGCGCTTGTGCTTCAGAATCTCGAGCATCTCTCTGCCGAGCAGCAGCAGCCTCCACCTCGGACGAGAGACACCTGATGATGATGCTCTGCTTCCTTTTTCTTTCAGGACATGTGCGTGGTCTGTGGGAGTTTTGGGCAGGGTGCAGAAGGACGGCTCCTGGCGTGTGCTCAGTGCGGGCAGTGCTACCATCCCTTCTGTGTTGGTCTAAAGGTAAAGCATGTTCTGGCTGTCTGAAGTACTCTACCAGAACGTCATATTATACGCACATTCATCAAAGTGAAATATGTGCTGTTACAGATAGTCCTGCACATTTCTTTGCTCAACTGTGCACCTCGATTTTCGTGTACAAGAATTGAAATCATGATTCTCACAAAATTTTCTTTTCTTTTTTTTCTCATGACATACTGTACATACATACGTATATATACTCTTTAGTCTGTATTTGCTGAACATTACTAGAATTACTGTAGCTTTAAACATAGTTAACGGATAACATCAAAGTTCATGACTCAAACCTATTATAGGGCCCTATTGCAGAAAAAAGTAGAAGAGTAACTATAATGAATTGGACAGCCAAATAGGACTGTGGGTTCTTGTTAAAATTTAGAAATGAGCATAGGTGCCTGAATTTACATCTACATCATCAATCTTTGAATATCCTTTTGCAAATCCTTCAATATATATTCTTTCAGAGCGGACAGTTTTAACTCAAATATTCGCTTCTGGTGGGGTTCCTGGAACAAAATATTTTCAGATGGCCAATTACATATAATTCTGGCGGTCCCTTGACATGAAACAGTTTGAGAACATTAGGGTTTTAAAGAAAAGTCAGGATTTAGAAATTGTTCGTAGGATATGGTCTCTATATTTAGGACTAAGGCCTAAATTTTTGTCACCACTAAACCCCTTATCCCTTAACTTCTTTGCTTTTTTAAACTATTGAAAAAACATTTTTTCATTATTCGAATGGCCAGTCTACAAGCTCACAACGTGTCAATAGATTGCCACATTGAACTATTCCCAATAGTGTTTAAAAATAGTAAGGAAAGGGATCAGGGGTTTGGGAAAAGGGGTTCAGCATGTAACGAAAATGGAGCCCTAAATGCGTTGTGAACTTGTCATTGCCGTTGTCCTCAGATCACCAAGGTGGTGCTGAGTAAAGGCTGGCGGTGCCTGGAGTGCACGGTGTGCGAGGCGTGCGGCCAGGCCACGGACCCCGGCCGCCTGCTGCTGTGTGACGACTGCGACATCAGCTATCACACCTACTGCCTGGACCCTCCGCTGCAGAACGTGCCCAAGGAAAGCTGGAAGTGCAAATGGTACGGGGAAACCACAATTTTCGTCTCAGTTTGAGACCTCACTTCCTCTCCGTAACGGTTACCGTTCCCTCCAATTGAACACTTGTTTAAACCTTTTTTTCCCCCCGTTCCTGTCGAGTTGTCGCACTTCCGTATCGTTTTAAATCGGCCTAGTCTTTGACGGCGGACGGCGGTGACCTCTGTCCCTCTCTGTGTCTTCCTGCAGGTGTGTGGCCTGCACCCAGTGTGGCGCCACCTCCCCTGGCCTGAGGTGTGAGTGGCAGAATAATTACACTCAGTGTGCCCCGTGTGCCAGCCTGGCAACCTGCCCCATCTGTATGCTGGACTACTCCGAGGGCACTGTCATTGTTCAGTGTCGACAATGCGACAGGTGTGTGGATGCACGCAGTGTAGTTTTGGGTTCTTTGGGGTGAAAATGTTGTCAAATGGTGGTTCGTAGCTCAAATGCTGAATAAATAGTGGGCGCTGGGATCAAAAAGGTTTGAAAACCACTGCTCTAACATGAAGCTTGTTGTCAGCTTGGTGCGGCTTATAATCAGGTGCGGCTTGTACATGGAAAAATCTGTATTTTGCCCCAAATTTAGCTGGTGCGGCTTATAGTCCAAAAATTACAGTAGTCTCTTTTTTTTTTTTTTTTTTTTTGTGTGTTAATTTGTGTGTGTGTGTGTGTGTCTTTATAATTCAGATATAACTAGCTAACGCATTTCTCTTCTCCGCAGATGGCTTCATGCCTCCTGTCAGGGGCTCCATTCGGAGGAGGATGTGGAGAAAGCTGCAGATACCAGCTTTGACTGCACAATGTGTCGAGCTTTCAAGGCCACTAAGGGTATGAACCGACTGGACTGCGGCATCCGTTCGCCAAAAACTTAGTTGCCATCTTTTGTTTTCTTTTCTCTTCCTTATTTTGTTTTTTGACACTTGTCTGCCTTTCACTGTCTGCAATTACAGTTTGCCCTGCTGTTTTTTTCCCTCTCTCTCTCGCCCCCCTGATATTTAATGCCTTTTGTGTCTCCTGTTTTGCTGCAGTAACGTCCAAGGCCAGAGACTCCATTGAGGCTCCGGTTATGACGCACATCGTCTCGAAGGCTAGAGAAATGGGTGAGACTGCAGCTTTAGCACAGATACATAAATAGCAATGGAAATGCCCCCAATGTATATTTTCCAACAAGTGGCTTTTAACTCCTCATTCATAATATATTAATATAAGCCCTCTCCTATTTTTTGCAAATTTGTTATTAACCCCTGCATCCATGTTTAGGGCAGTAGTCATAGGTGAAAAAAAGCAGATCTACAAACAACTCCCGACTCCCAATGCGTAGCAACTTGTAACGTTTTTGCATCACATCTGGGGAAAATATTTAGAAAATAGAGCTTTAGTGGTCGTAGTGTTTGAGGTGAACAAACTAGGAATACAATACATGTTTAGAAGCATCTTCCAGAAACATGAATGGTCTCAGAATTGCCATTATAAAGCAAAGAAGTTAACGCCTCAAAACTGTGACTTATTCAGTTTGGCTGGCTGTTAGGTAGAACAGCAACAACTGATAACGCCTAAATACATCGTCATTCCATTTTCCAGATCTTGAAATCTTAACTCTGCTCCGTTCCATGTTTTCTCTCAGACTTGGCTCGGACCTACACGCAGGACGGAGTGTGTCTGACAGAGTCCGGGCTGTGCCAGCTCCAGAGCTTATCGGCCACCGCGTCGCGGCGCAGGAAGCCCAAGCCCAAGCTGAAGCTGAAGATCATCAACCAGAACAGCGTGGCGGTCCTCCAGCCGCCCGCCGACCCGCTGTCGGAGCACTCCCGCGACGAAGACATGGAGGATAACCGAGGTAAAGCCTGTCTCTCATCACTGCTGCTGCTGCTGCTGCTGCTGCCTGCTTGGGGGATAGAAACCAGTGATGGACAGTAGCTTGTTACAAGTAGCTAAGCTACATAGCTTAACTACATTTTCCTGTAACTTGTAGTGTAGCTTACTACATTTGTTCTGGGAATAGATGTGTAGTGAAGCTACACTACTTGTTTCGAGTAGCTTGTAGTGAAGCTACACTACTTGTTTCGAGTAACATTGTAGTGAAGCTACACTACTTGTTTGTAGCTAGTGAAGCTACACTACTTGTTTCGAGTAACAAGGAGTGTAGCTTACTACATTTTCCCACACACATTTTCAAATTCCACCCATTTTTAATGGGTAGAAAACCTCTAATATACATCCCAAAACTTAAACATGCCACCCTCCTAGGTTCAAACCCACCCCTAAATTATTATTATGATTTTTATTTATATTATTTTATTATTATGATTATTATTTGGAAAGTTGTACATTAAGTTGAGATATATATTTATATTATGTAGTGTTGATGTAGCAAGCTACATCAAGCTACTTTTGTCATGTAGCTTGTAGTGTAGCTTTTTACAATTTTCTGGGGATAGCTTGTAGTGTAGCTTAGCTACATTTTTTCGAAAGTAGCAAGTAGTGTAGCTTACTACAGTAACTTGCCCATCACTGAAAGAAACCCATGAATCACCACTACAGCCTTCTTTCATCTTGTGACTTCAGAGCATGGGGTGTCAAACTCTGGCCCGCGGGCCAAATTTGGCCCGCCGTGTAATTTCATTTGGCCCTTGAGACATTATCAAATTAAAGGGGAAGACCACCCATTTTCAACATTTTAATATGTCACTAATATACCTTTAGAGATGTTGTGTGGACATGATAAAAAGTTCCCCCAATTCTGTATTTCCTAAAAATGGAGGTCTGAAAAAATCATTAACATGGTGAAATACATCTGATGACATCACCAAAATGTATTTCACCATGTTAATGATTTTTCATTCAGAGACATTTTTCCTGACATTTTGAAAATGTGTGGAATTCCCCTTTAAAAGATTAGTTCGTTCAAACTTGGCCTGCGGCTTTGTTCGGTTTAAAATTTTGGCCCACTCTGTATCGGAGTTTGACACCCCTGCTTCAGAGTAATACGAATTCATAGTATTTCAGTATATATTGTCTCAGTTTGTCTAGCAGGCCTGCTGTGTCGATCTGGAGTTGTGCTATTCTCTGTGTCGTCTGGTTCAGTGAAGCAACGAAGGCACAGAACCACAGCGAGTCATAGCGATTTTCCACGCATTTCTAAAGGCAAAGATTTAGTCTCAGTCAGCTACTTTTGCCTAGTGTGTTTTCCTTGGAAGTCTAGTTTCTTGTTTTCTTGTTTTCTTTTTTTGGGGCCATGTCAGCAGGGTACCATCCACCCCCTTTTGTGCTACATAACTTTAACGTTATTTAAGATAACCATTTTCTTTCTTGACTTTCCCAAGGAGGGTGTTATGATGAAACATCTGGTTCATAGATATTCCGTATATAATTAGCTCAATGTCTTGCTTGTGGTAGATGTGCTAAGCTAAGTCCCATTTTGTCCAGAAAGGTATCTCTAGTTCTGTACGGTCAGGAACTCCCCAGCCGCTTGGCCCGAGTGTCTAACCAAGTCGAACAGTTCCGCTGTTTGGATCAGGAGAGATGGGCCAGATATTTGACGTGGTCTCCAGTTTATTCTCCGTGTAGCCTGGACCAGAGTGCAGTGTTGCACCCTCCGTGGCTTATGAAGGTGCAGGGGAGAAACTTCTGTAGTTTATCGCTCCTATCCGGCTTGTTGAAGGCATGGGATGTCTCTAGAATCAAGCAATGTCCATGGTTTACTTATACTTGTGGTTCGGGGGGGCCAATATGAGGCCCTCACATTTATTTACCTACACCTATGTCACATCACTGATACTGCAAATACTGTCTATATGCATCCCCAGGGTCAGGGTCTGTTATGTTCCCTACATTGACTTGTATTTTAGTAAAACTAATTCTACACTTAATTTCAGTCACACTGAGAGTTATAGTCTCACCGTGAGTACTGTCATTCCTTGAGGGGGTTAGAAGGTGTCCCCAGCTAAGGAGAGATGGCAAAATCATTTTGCGACCACAGCAGATGGCCATAGTTAAAGGAGAATTCCACACCAAAACACATTGGGCGTCAATCTACCTTGATTTCTGTGACATGATACATAATGTCCTTGATTTTTGTCACAGATGTCCCATTTTCTACATTTCACCCTTGAGGTCCCCGTCCCAACATCACCGCAACGTCGGCGTTCCAACAGTTAACATGGCCGCAGGTTGTCTTTATTCTGCTGCGGGTATTTCTGTAACTCCAAACTTATTTTTTCCCCACATCACATCAAACCACACTCTACAAGATAATTGGACCACTATATGATTTTTAAAAACTCAGGTGGCACCCGTGGGACAGGAGTTTTTACCGGTGTGATTGAAGAGGAGAGTGGCAAAAGGGAGGGGAGGAGAGGAGAAGGAGAGGAGTTATAGAAATACCCACAGTAGAATAAAGACAACCTGCGGCCATGTTAACTGTTCCCAACGTCATCGCTTGGACAGGGACCTCAAGGGTGAAATGTAGAAAATGGGACATCTGTGACAAAAATCAAGGACATTATGTATCATGTCGCAGAAAATCAAGGTAGATTGATGCCCAATGTGTTTTGGTGTGGAATTCTCCTTTAATGAGTCCCGACCGATAGTAACAGCCATGACCGGTGGTTATTGGTCGGCAAACCGTGAATGAGAGTTGGGAATCAAATGGTCACTTACGGCTCTGTAACTTGGGAACCTTTGTCCTTTCTGAGGTAGATTAACACTGAAGATTTTATAGTGTAGAGCAGGGGTGCCCAAAAGGTAGATGGTGATCTACCAGTAGATCACACAGGCTGTGCCGGTAGATCACATGACAGTCCACCCAGCACTTGGACCCTTATAGATCTGTAACTCTTGAGAGCGTTAAAATGAAACCAAATGGACCCTTACGGGTCCATTTGGTTTCATTTTACACTCTCAAGAATTAAGTTATATTTAAACATCTGAATTACGTAATTTTCAAGGGTACACACAATTGGAGAATGGAGAATTATTGTTATTTTGACCGGAGTTTTGCCAGTTCTCTTTTCCAATTGTGGACAAAAATGTGAAAGCTCTCAAGATCACAAACTGTCAACTCAAACCTCAAATACTGTTTTCAAACGTCAGTAATATATACAGGAAAACATTCTCCCCCTCTATTTTTCATTATAAGTGCATTATTCTTAAACACTATAACAGTAAGCTCAAACTTTCTAGGGGTCTCAAAATGGATTTTCAGTGGTGGAACAATCACATTTTTGATGTGTAGATCTTGTTGAGCCGCTCATTTTGAAAGTAGCTCTCAAGTCCAAAAAGTGTGGGTACCTCTGGTGTAGAGGGTTTATCCCAGAGATAAAGAAAAAGGTCCATCAAACGGGGCGATTCCATGGCAGGGACTAATGTACCGTATGTTCTGGTTTAATCCTCCACCGCTGAGCAGAGTCGAGATAGAACTGACCCAGGTGCTGCGTCCGTGTCATCAGCGGGGGGGAGGGGCAGCAGGGTGGTCTGCGGTGCTGCAGGACCTACCTGTCTCATCGCCCAAGTGTTTCTGTCTTCTTCAACAGAGGCAGAGCTCCTGGACTGCGAGGCGAAGTCTGACTCCAGCCTGGAGAGAGAGCCAGTGGAAGACGACTCCAAGGGGGCCGACGGCAGCAAGAAGAGGAAGAGGAAGCCGTACCGGCCGGGTAGGGGCACCTGATTGAAGGAGACAGCTCCTGTGAAGCGTAAAATGGTGCAGTACGTGCCCAGGCGCTCTTAGCTGCAGCCAAGCACAGCACAGCACACAGCCATTTCAGGGCCTCTTTCCTGACGTACAGAGGGCTCTATCTAGTGTTTTCTTAAGCGTGTCCTCGTGATGAAAAAGCAGTGGTCGCTTACACCGCTCCAGTCATATCATTGTTTAAGCTGGTAATTCAATGAATACCACATTGTGCCGACTATAATGTAATGTGGTGGTGGTATACTGGAGGACTCCAGGAGGAGGGTTACTTTTTTGAGCACTGCAATCATTGCAAGTGTTGTGTGTGTTGAGCCTTCCTCCCTGGGTGGTGTGTGTGCGCAGGCCGCCAGGTAGAACTTTCTCCTTGTTTTCTCTTGCATGCCCCTCACAGCAGTTTGTCCCAAATCATACTGGGTTGATTATGATTGCGGCCATTACAGCAACCTCATACTTGTGCCTTATATTTTATTCTTATCTTTTTTCCATTTGACCGCAGGATTAATCATCGCGATTGTGTCTAGTTTTTCCACTAACCTGTGAAGAACGAGCGTGTTGAAAAAAATGATCCAAAGTGCCAATCGACGACAAAGAGCAAAAGAGGAACGCTCCTGTTGCGCGCCGTCATTGCAATAGGAATGCTTTGGGCCTCAATTTTAGGGAAGCTGTTCTTCAACAATTGACTTGTGTAGTTTGCAAATGGGAGGCCTGATGTTGTTGATTCATCTGCCTCAACCTACTGCCTCAATCTGCCAGTGAGCAGCCCTCACTACAAAATAAATCATGTTGTTTTGTTTTGTTTGCAACTTTGTCGTTCTAAGTTGTTGTTAGATCCCGAGAGCTACTGTAGCTCTGCATCTTAGTTGAGTGGCCATTGAGCAACATAAAAGATGTATGTTGGACGTGGAGGATATTATTGAGCATGCTAGCAGCAATGCGGTTTGGGGACATTGTCGCCAGCGCTTCTCAACCGTGAAACCTCCAATGTCACTTTTATCCTGTTTTTATATTTAAAACCATGCCCGCTCCTTTTAACGTACAAGATGCAAGACGGATGGGGAACGAACCTCGTGAGTATTATTTTAAATAAATAAATGACCTTTTCCTCAGGTATCGGAGGTTTCATGGTGCGCCAGAGGAGTCGTCCAGGACAGGGTCCCGGCAAGGCCAAGCGATCACTGTGTAGGAAGGATTCTTCTGGCTCTGTATCGGAGAACCCTACAGGAAAGGACGAGAGTGAGTGAACACCTTCTACAGTTACACTTAGGGCCCTGTTACACCTAACAATGTTTTGATCAATATCAACAAGCAACGTCAATTATCAACGTTGACTTTTCACTTTTCTATAGAAAATGATCAACTCCTGGTTGTTCAGAAATGTCAGATCTTTAGCGCCCTCTACTGGTCAACATTTCAGAATCCTCCAATCACAGCCCTCCTTGGCGTCACCTGATCCTTTCTTCTAGACTCCCACAGATAAACTTTTCGGAAACCATGGCTGCTGCTGCTTCACTGCGGTGGACAAAAAACAAGGATTTTGTAACTTTTATTTTGCTAAATGAACATTTTGAGTTGGGTGGCAGTTGGGTGAAAATGATTCAATGCAAACTAAGGCTTCTTTTTTCTGAGAGTGTACAAATGGAACCAAATGGACCCACTAGGGTCCACTTGGTTCACATTTGTACACTCTCGGGAAAAATGAAAATGGGTTGCCTATTGCCATGTGTCTCATCATGTTGCCCGTTGATGTGTATCAGGGCCTTTATACCTCTGTAAAATGGAAGACTTTAGAGCAGTGGTTTTCAACCTTTTTGATAGCAGGGCCCACTATTTATTCAGAATTTGAGCCACAGACCACCATTTTAGCCCCACAGAGAAGTGGACTTTTTGTCCACAATTCCAGGCTGGATTTGGGAAACTAAACAGACAAGCATACAGATCAAAATGACCATTAATCTTCTACATTCTCTAGTTGTGTAGACTTCAGTCTAATTCAGATGATGAATGTTTTGCATTCATTAAATGAATGCAAAACTGTGTAAATTTTACAGAGTTACATCTGGTTAACCAACTTCATCATTTAGCTGCGGACCACCTGGAACCACTGGTGGTCCCCGGACCACTGGTTGAAAACCACTGCTTTAAATTTTTGCTGCTTTTAGATTTGCATTAGATTTTTATGCTTTGTGAGACACAGGAATTAGTCAATTGTTTTATAATGTCCAAAGCACTTTTTAATGTTCTTGTGTTTTATTTGTATGAAGCGTGGACAGAGGCACTGCCTGATACACCCGTCGATGAGGTTCCTCCTGGCCCAGAGGTCCCAGAGAAGATCAAGAAACGCTACCGGAAAAAGAAGACCAAATTAGAGGAGGCTTTTCCCACATACTTGCAGGTCAGTCACCTGAACAGCAAATAGCTGATAGTCTGGCTGAATAGCTATATAGTTAACTTCCGCCTAGTACAATTTCTTTTTGTCACCTTTTATTGTATTTTCAGCTAAATGTCAACAAATTTTATTGTTCACTATGATGATTAGACTGGACTCATCTATCCTTTCTATGTCCTGGTTGGATCCACCGGGAGAAACTAAACACAGCTATAGGACATGAGACTAATTAATAATTAGGGTGGCACTGAGAGAGGTGTGTGTGTGTGTGTGTGTGTGTGTGTGTGTGTGTGTGTGTGTGTGTGTGTGTGTGTGTGTGTGTGTGTGTGTGTGTGTGTGTGTGTGTGTGTGTGTGTGTGTGTGTGTGTGTGTGTGTGTGTGTGTGTGTGTGTGTGTGTGTGTGTGTGTGTGTGTGTGTGTGTGTGTGTGTGTGTGTGCGTGCGTGCGTGCGTGCGTGCGTGCGTGCGTGCGCGCGTGTGCGTGCGCGTTTGTGCGTACGTATGTGCACGTCAATTCAATAAAGGTGCAGATGATCAGAAATCAGAAAGGAATCGACATTGTGTGCTGCTGTATTCTAAATCGAAGTGGACTCGGCTCCAGACTTTTTTTTTTCTTCTGGAATTAAAAGCGTCTGTTTTCTGAGGCTAATCACCAGTTGACCAACTTGACCATCTTTAATGTCATTTAATCCAGAATGAATATGAATAGTATTTTATTTTATTTTGTTAGATGTTTTTTTGTGTCTAATCTCTGTCTCTGTGTCTTAGGCATTGCTAGCATAAGATACAAGCAAACAGATTGAGACGGACTGTTTAGATCTTAACGCAACTTTAATCCAACTCTAATATAGTAACCTGGGCGTTGCGGGGAGGTTTTATTGAGCCCCTAAGACATTGACGTTCTGGATGATCGCCACAATTTGAGCCTCAATTCCAAGAAAAACGAAAACATTCAATGGCGTCACGACGTGGAAGCAAAGTGACGCAGAGGCCAAGGACCAGTAAATATAATACTGGCAATTCTGGATGCATGATAACCGAATAATCATCCTATGTCGTCCTATGTGAAGTCTTGTTTAATGTCGATTTAAGCAGAGAAAAAAAAGTTAATAACTAGGTTAAAGCAACAGCTCAGTAGAATATATGGAACATAAATTATTTAAACAACTTCTAATCATTTTTTTTTATAATCATCACTATCAGCCACATAATCTCTCCCATGGTAAGGGAAGGTTCCGAATATGGAATGCATTGCCTGGAAACCACTTAAAGATAGGCCTGTGGTGCAGGGAGCCCCTTATGTGTGCTGAACAAAGAGGGGAATGGGACGGAGCTTTCCGCCGAGAATACTGTGCACAGATCATCTTCTTCAAACGGCCCCTATCTTGCTTTGCCAATTGACGTACAAGAGCTAAACCGGAGATGACTCTGAGACTCCCTTTCTCCAATTCAGGCATCTCAATGTCACCTTCTTTCGGCTAAAACATGGAGATGTGTGAGTAGCATTAAGACACGGGCAGCTGTCAGTGTCGGTCTGTATCCCGCTGCGGTAGGGGGTGGGGGGTGGGTTGGTTGGGGGGGGGGTGCTCAGTTTAAAACGAAAGGGTCCAAAGCAGAGAAGCAGCATTTGATTAATTATTGAAACGACGACGCGTTAGGCTTTTAATGTCTCGGCACAGTGGGGAGCTGCAGTCACGTGTCTGGGGTTTGAACAAGGTGGGTGACGGCTGGAGACACGCAGTTATGGGGGGTGGGTAGGGAGAGGTTGCACAAGACAAGTGGGGACAACAGTTGACCATAGCACGGGTGTTGGTCTCGATGCTTCTCCCTGTCACTTTGGTCGATTCTCCCGGGACCTCGACCCCGAGTGTGAATATTTAAACCCCTAGCCCTCTTACCAGAGGTAGCGGTGTGTTTTCCCAAGTTAAGTCTCATGGGGAGGGATGTCAGGGGCTGACAGGTTGACAAGCTCCTGTGGTACGGTGTCAATACCAGGGAAGTGACCCGTGTTTGTTACGTGTTTGTCACGGACAGGAGGCGTTTTTCGGGAAGGACCTGTTGGACAAGAGCAAGCAGAGCAGGCAGCAGGCAACGGATTCCGGCTTACTAGAGGAAGGACGGGGCCAGGCGGACAGGAAGCACCCCACCACCCGCTTCCTGGACCCCTCGTCGGACCCCCTGCTCAGTGCTTCGGCCACTCCCCTCTCTGCTCGACCCGCGGCACCACGTACGTACATAGACGACACTTAATTAGTCCTGGAAAAAACATCACAGTTAAGAGACATGGTCCTGTGTCTGCTGGCATGTTAAAAGGACAAACTTACATTGTTCCACATCGTTATCTAGAGTATTCACAGCTTTGGCCGTACAGTACATAAACATAGACGTAATGCCTTTTTATTTAATAATAAAAAAACAGTGCATGGGGGGGCATGGTGGCACAGTGGTTAGTGCTGTCGCCTCACAGATACAAGGTCCTGGGTTCGATTCCAGCTAGGGGCGCTGCTGTGGGTGCTGGCGGCGTGTCTGCTCCTCCACGTCATCAGTGCCCATACCCGAGGCGGGGTTGGTGAAAGGGCCTTTCTGTGTGGAGTTTGCATGTTCTCCCCTGTGTCCCCTATAGGATAGATACCCTCAAAAAACATGCTGTAATCCTGGTCTCTAAACTGCCTCCCCCTGGCCAGCTGGGGCGCCTGATGGAGGGGACTGGAACTGGTTGGAATAAAGTGTTCCACGCGCTACGTCCAACCACGGAAACTCCCCCCTGTCAGGTGAAAAGAAAGCAGCTTGGACTCCTCATGCATTGAAGGAAGCATGAGGCCAGTCCGCTGCCTCCTCAGGTTGGCGGAGGGTGTGTAGAGCCCAGGATCACATTAAGAATTGGCACTGGGTGAAAAAATGAGTTGCAAAATCATGGGATAAAAAATATATATAGGATTTGGGGTAGTGTGTCAGCATTGCTGGTTAAAATTCTGTTGGTCTGATCATTACATGCTCCAAACAGTTTGTAATGCAAGATCCATTTATATAACTTGGAAATCGCATCTTTAGTAAGCACAATATTTCCACTCTGTTGATTGTAATATACCAATTAGAGAATGAGCAGTGTTTTTGTCTCTGCCTTATGCTCTCTAGGTATATTCTGCTTCATTTACAGTAAAATACATTTTGATACCCTCAATGTAAGTCAAAGACCTAAACAAGCTTGACTGGCAGTATAGGAATTGACTCAAAGGTTAGCTTTGTCAACACACTATTTTATGAGCGTAAAGGTGGCACAGAGTTAAAATACCATGGAGACTGGGGGTTCTGGTGCCTCCGGTTTGGCCGTGCACTCCAACAAACACACTTGGCCATGTTCACGGGTGCGAAGCCAACTGGGGAATGTGTTCTTTGTTGTTGCACTGGTGACTTCTGCAAGTTGGTTGCGCCGACTGTTCACTGAGGAGTTGGGAGGGATAGCATGGTCCGCTCTACACATGTTACACTCTCCCAGCAAAACTCCCATGTGTACGGACGACTCGGTTGTCTACAGTTCAAGTTGGCAACACTGTGGGTTAGTAGCAATAGGCTCCATTTTGTTTAAGGGGATAATTGAACGCTGCCGTTTTCTTTTGTAAACCAACTGTAACCAACAACCAATAAGTTGTAAACATGCAAAGACTTCCAGGCCGTATATCGTAATTTCCGGACTATAAGCCGCACCTGAATATAAGCTGCACCAGCTAAATTTGGGGCAAAATACTGATTTTTCCATGTATAAGCCACACCTGACTATAAGCCGCACCAGACAACAAGCTTCATGTTAGAGCAGTGGTTTTCAACCTTTTTGATCCCAGGGCCCACTATTTATTCAGCATTTGAGCTACAGTCCACCATTTGACAACATTTTCACCCCACACAACAAAACTAAAGATTTCCTTTGGTTTTGTCCACAATTCCAGGATGGATTTTCGCAAACAAAACAGGCAAAACATGACCATGACTTATTAATTCAGTGGTGCTAATTTAGATGGTGAATATCATAACTCTTGAGAGCGTAAATATGAAACCTGTTGGGAAAAAAAACACCTGTAAAAATTCATAGATTGGCCGCACCGTTGTATAAGCCGCAG
This sequence comes from Benthosema pterotum, assembly GCA_039105355.1. Classification (NCBI taxonomy): domain Eukaryota; kingdom Metazoa; phylum Chordata; class Actinopteri; order Myctophiformes; family Myctophidae; genus Benthosema; species Benthosema pterotum. The sequence continues at coordinate 42,115,642 of CM076976.1, forward strand.
GGTCAAAAGCATGTGAAAAAAGTAGCGGCTTATAGTCGGGAAATTACGGTAAATCCCGGAAGAGCTCTGCACTGAACCATACTACCTACTGTATATGCAAATACCACACTTGTGCTCTTTCGAATGAGTGGCGCCGACTCTCTCTTAAACCTCATGTCCATTTATCATTTACCATTGAATATGATTTTTTGATTGCTTCATTTTATCTTCTCCATCTACAGAGACTTCTGAGGAACCATTAGTTGATCTGTCTGATGTTCTGAACACTGACGCAGACATCTTGGGAATGCTGGGCAAGGCGAGCAGTGACTCTGGTGCGTCAAAATCCACATGAACTCTAGCGCCCTCATTCTGGGGGGTGAGGATGGGGGGGGTGGGTGGGGGTGGACACAATGTGAATATAGCAGATCTACAAGCTCACAAGTGCAACATGAATGATGCAGTGGTGAGCTTGTAGCTGTTTATGGCAAAAAAAATAGATTGGAACTGTATAAAAGGGGGGAATAGGGGGGTTAGTAGAGACCCCTGGAGGACACTTTGTCACCAGACAAAAATACAATCTCAGGGCAAGTCACAGTGGCAAGAATTTATAGCTCTTTTTTCTACACATCTAGCTCTGGCCTCTCAAGATGGTGGTGTGTGTTGGGGGTTTGGAAATGGTTGGCAAAAAACTTCCTCAGACAGCTAATTCCTTTTTCTTTTCACCACATTTGTATTTTTTTGAATGTCACATTCTTCTTTTGACTGTGGGGTTTTTCCTCCTCGTTCACTTTTTGGTTCATCTTTATTTTATTTTATTTTTTTTGCATTGTCTGAAGTGTGATCTTTTGCCTGTTCTGTCTCCACTCTTTTTTTCCCTCCCACTCATTTATATCTGGTTTTTGGGTTTTTGTAGGTCTTGATTTTTGCCCCTTCCAGGTTGACAGCTCACCTCCTCCTTTTGGTAAGGGTGCCATGGCCTACTCATCCCTTGCTTTACTGCATTATTCCTCTCTTACTGTGTGTGTGTGTGTGTGTGCGCGCGCCGTTGAGTAGTATGCCTGCTGTATGTCCTGAGCAGCTTTCTACTAATCTTTACACACAGGCACTGTCTCTTTCCTAATACATTACGTGCAATGTATTTAGAATTTGTGCTTGTACCAGTGAGTGATTTTAGTACAAACTTCATGTCTAACCGACCAAAGATGCCTAAGCGATGTTTACGGAAACAGACCCATCAAGGACAGACTCCTATTCATACTTAAACAAATAAGCAATCTAGAGAACCTTCTTTCAATTTCTGTAGCCTTTTTTTTTTGTTTTACAATTTGGCATAGAATAGCTTCGCAAATCCACTGAGGCCAATTTGTGTCTTTGGCTCTTTGTAACTAGTACTTTGTCTAACTTAAATGTAGTCTAGGTTGAGTGTTGGGAACTAATGGCTGTCGTTGTCGTCGTTGCTCGGTGTTTGTGTTTTTTAAGTGCAGGAGAGAATTAAAAGAAGCTAGCCACTGTAGAAAGGGGAGTCTAAATAGTTCTCCGGTGATAGGCATCTCGAAGAATTTGCTAAGCTTGCTTCATTGTTCATCGTCGTCATTTAATCTGCTGGCAGTGCATTTATCCATCTTTTCAATTGGGTTTTTTTACCTCTTATTAGCTGAATTAATTCCTCTAAATCTGCTGAAGGTTGCATGTTTAAGGGTGTTTGGTAGGAGAGAGCAGTGTAATTGAGGGGGCAGGGCAATGTTTTTTTTCCTCTCTCTACAAGCGTTCAAGTGTTTATGTATCTTTGCACGGAATTAATATGACCTGCCTGCCTCTTCATTGTTCCCAGAGCACTCGTATTATACATGATACCGGGGACCCCCTAGGAGCCGTGATTTAGAATGTGCCGTTATGATTGCGTTTCACAGCCTGATTAGACCATAAAACATGTTCTCACTTTAGGGCTATTTTTAAACAATGTTGTTGACTGGTGCCTCATACTGTATGTCAATGTGTTGTTGTTGTCGTTGTTGTGTTCCTGTACGTCTGTGTGTTTGTTTCCACAGCTGGACTGGACATCGGTCACATTGCAGACGGATCCCCAGTGGTCACTCAGTCTCAGTCTGGACGGCGGACACCTCGTGCCCTTCCAGAGGAACCTCTGGACGGCATCCTCAGCCCAGAGCTGGACAAGATGGTCACTGATGGTTAGTCTGGGGACAAACAAAAATCATCTTGAAGTGCCGAAAATCCCCAATGGCTTTGAATTACATGACGATTACTCAATAATTATCTGTTCTGTCTCTCCCATTCCCTTCCATTGCTTGTTTCAGAATCAATTCTCAGCAAACTCTACAAAATTCCAGGTTTGTGTTTAATGCTTTTCTTCTATCAACATTTTTTGCATTTTCATCTGTTCTTGTCAAATGCAAAGAGCATGTATTGCCCTTAAAGGGGAATTCCACCCATTTTCAAAATTTTCAACATTTTCCATTTGTACCCTCTCAGGAAAAAGGGGTCTGAAAGAAAAATCATTAACATGGTGAAATACATCTTGATGATGTCATCAGATGTATTTCACCATGTTAATGATTTTTTTCAGACCTCCATTTTTAGGAAATACAGAATGAGCTCTTATCTAAGCCCCACCCTTTGGGGTGGAGTTTGCTCACTGTCCAATGGCAGTCCAAATACTTTAGCAACGGTTGCTATCTAGGTCAAGCTTTCCTGGTCAAGCTTTCCTCTTCCAACGTGCCTATTGGACAAGACCGGATTGGGGAGGGGCTTAGTGAAGAGCTAATTGGGGGAACTTTTTTATCATCACCACACAACATCTCTAAGGTATATTAATGACATATTAAAATGTTGAAAATGGGTGGAGTTCCCCTTTAAACCGTACTGCCATGACATCTGTCTTTCCCTGGTGCTTAGCCAAATTTCACAAGTACACAAGTTCAATTCAAAGGAAGGGCTTGCAGCTCTGAAAAGTTGTTGATGTTAAATGCTCTGATAAAAGAAAGAATGCAATGTTTTGGTCCATGTCAGATTTTTCTTGCATTTGACTCTTTCCGGCCTCTGCAGTGTTGCTAGCTCCTCTGTCACACCAGAGTGTGTCAACTTAGGCCGTGGGTGTCTTTAACCTCCTATCTACAGTAAGCTTTAGGTTGGTTCCCACTAGTCTTGGGCAATATACCGGTATTACTGTTTATCGCGATATTGAAATCAATACTGAGTAATATCGTTGGGTCTATAAAAAATATCGAATACCGAATATCGTCAAATACCGACATTATACTGTATTCTATTAAAACATGAGCAATGAGACTTTTAATTGTAACTATAGGCCTACAAACAGTTTTCATGTTACACACATGCCTAAAATAGCCCTTATTTGGGCTAGGCTTTTTGGAAACAATGTATTTTCAACTCCAGTTTGTCCCTATTTAGGCTGCTTGAACAGCAGAGCGCTCAGTTTCTGACCCCTCAATGTCGCATTCTGAGAACTAGGTGACTGGTGGACCGTGTCTGCGCGACTCTGATTGCACACCATTGCCATCTAGTGGTCAATACCAGTAATATCGAATATCGAGCTAATTAACAGGTTATCAATAACGATATTAAAAAATCAATACCGCCCAAGACTAGTTCCCACAATTTCAGTAGCTCTGTGAGCATCCATGTCTCTTGCCACATACAGCAGTACTGATTGTACTGAGCCAGGAATGGCTGCCTGTTGCGGTCTTCTCTTTAAGTCCATCATGGAAATAAAATGTCAAATCACTTATACAAACGTAGAAGTTCTGAAATACACTACCCTTTTCAAAGGTTTGGGGTCACTAAGAAATGACTGCCTATATTAAGGAAAGCAGTTTATTTTTTTAATTTTATTTTTCCCCCTTTTGTATGCATTTCTAGATTTTCTGTGCTGATTTCTTTTCCTTTTTTTTTGTAAGAAATGATTTGCCTGTACCATGCTGGCTTGCCAAATCAGATATATTCCCTTTTCCACTGGCAAATGATTTTTCTTTTTACCCTTCAAATAGCTGTATTTTAACAATGACGGTTACATCTCTCATACATGCGACTTTCTCTAAGTGAGCCAAAACCTTTGAACGGCAGTGTAAGTTCTAAATGAAATTCATGTCCTTTTTGTTTTGTTTCACAATCTATTTCACCAGTCTTTCTCTAATAGGCGGCAATTATAGTTAAATCTGCATAGATCAGTGCTTCCCAAACACTGGGTCAGGACCCATTTGTCGCAGGCACTTTGTTGCGGGTGTTTCCAACACCCGCAACAGTACCAGTGGTACCTGAGAGGTGGTTCCAGGTGGTCCCCAGCTAAATGATGGACAGTTGGTAATCAAATGGACTCCTTATAGATCTGTAACTCTTGAGAACGCTAAAACGAGACCAAATGGTTTCATTTTACACTCTCAACAGTTAAATTATATTCAAACATCTGAATTACTTAGTTTTCATGAATCTACACAATTAGAAGAACACGTATAAGAATTGTTATTTTGACCAACGTTTTGCCCAGTTATCTCTTCCTAAATTGTGGGTCCAAAAGACTAAAACTCAACATCAAATGGTGGTCTGTGGCTACAATGCAGGTTAATTAGTGGGCCCTGGTATGAAAAAAAAGAGGTTGAAAACCACTGCCCTAGATGAAAAGGGAAAAATCGTTCTATAATGATCTGATACTGACTTAAATTGGTTCCTCTTTTTGCAGAGTTGGAGGGTAAAGACGTAGAAGATCTCTTCACAGCAGTCCTGAGCCCCAGCACCAACCAACCCCCACCGCAGGTGCCTCACCCCCAGGGCCCAGGGGCCATGCCTGCAGCCCCAGGCACCAGCATGCCTCACCCAGGCACAGGTAAACTGTCCACCAGTCACAATAATCATTAGGGGTGGGCAAAAAATATATATCGCAATTCATAATGCCATGATATCAATATCGAATCGCCAGGTTCAAAATCGTTTTTTGTATGTTGTTTTTATATGTTGACCTATTCATTAATTTGTTCAAGATGTCGTGTGGACATGATAAAAAAGTCCCCCCCTTCCCCCATTCTGTGTTTCCTAAACGGAGGTCTGAAAAAAAATCATTAGCTCGGTGATGCACAACAGAAAAAAGTTCTGTTTCTGTTGTTTGTTAATATTTTTTCAAACCTTTTTTTCTGAGGGTATACAAATGGAACCAAATGGACCCGTCAGGGTCCATTTTGTTCCATTTGTGCAATAATATATGTTCATGACATTTAGAAGATTTAGAACACTTTCCTGTGGGTCTTTAGGTGTGTAATGTATGGTTTTAGATATTTTAGATTTTAGCAGTGAGCCCAGTGTCTCTGATGTCTGACACTCACTCACTGGACTACAATTCCCATAATGCTCCCTTTTATCATCGTATTGGGGGAGGGCTGTCTTACTGACACAACATGTAGTCCAGGAAGTAGGACACTGCACTCACTGCTAAAATCTAAAATATCTAATATTTTACACAACTAAAGACCCCCAGCAAAGTGTCATTAACAAATATTATTTTGCAAAAATGGTGAAATCTCTCTTTAAGTCAAGTTGTTGGCTACTGAGACTTTTTTAAGTGGAGATGTTAACTGGTTGTTACCTTTTCAGAATCAGACAAGCATAGGTGAGGAATGTCTGCTACTTAGTGTAATGGTTGTAATTGTTGAAATAAAAACTGTCGGTCACATACGCAGTACATGTAAAAACATCAAGTCAGGATACATTTTGTTTACAAAGAAATAAAGTAGGTCGACAGAAGGGGGTGAACCGTACTTTTTCAATAGATGGGGCGGAGTCAGGCACTCTTATATAGAAGTACCATACTATATACTATTACAACAGTTTTTAGGTGGTGTAATCTTGCACATGGCTACATGAAATGGCAAAAGCTCACACACAGACAGTTGGGCCAGGAATTAATATATTAAGTAATAATACTAAGCAGCGATTGACACAAAGGTCTCAGAGGCATAGGTCATGTTAGTATAGGCCCTGTTCTTCATACCCATTATAGGACAGAAAGTTATGGACATAACTTGATATTTTTCGAGATATCTCTAATAGCTATAGCTATACAATATGACTTAATATGAATTAAATGACACTCTTGTGTTGTGTTTCCCCACTAAAAAAAGGAATTGAAATGCTGTACATAGCTGTTGTGTCAAGCATTGAAGGACACGATGCTTGCGCCTTCCCACAATGCCAACGCTATTTTTGTTTGTGCCATAGCTGTCACAGTATGGCGTGGAAAAGACTGTAGAATGTGTCCCGCTTGCTTCAATACCTTCTGTTCTTCGTGACATAACTTTGGCGTTATTGTGTGCATAACACTGTAGGAAAAAAAGCAGCACAGGTGAAGTGTCCTTCTTGCTACTTGACTTGACTGGTGAGTTCTGTGTATGCAGTGTGCAACAACCACTAGTGCAGTAGTGTGCACGCACACTGGCGAAAACCTGGGGCAAACAATGTGCCCACCTACTGACCAAAAAACGTGGGCCAAACAAGCAAAGGGTGTGAAGCACCGACCAATGCTGCAAGCTGTAAGTGTGTTTTCTTTCTTGTAGGTAATCCAATGTTTCCAAGAATGCCCAACGGCATGATGGGACCAAACCAACGGTTCCCTCCGAACGCAGGAGCAGGGCCATGCATCCCCGAAAATTTCTCCCCCCTCCACCGTATGCCTTTCACCGACAATCCAAGGTATTTCCACCTCTCATGTTCTTCTAAATTACTATATAATATATGCTATATAACAGAGGTGTCCAAAAGGTAGATCGTGAGATCACATGACAGTTCCCCCAGCACTTGAACCCTTATAGATCTGTAACTCTTGAGAGCTGTAAAATGAAACCAAATGGACCCATAAGGGTCCATTTGGTTTAACATCTGAATTACATAATTACATAATTATCTCTTGAAGAGATAATTACATAATTTTCAAGAGTCCATACAATTAGAAAATGGAGAATAATTGTTATTGTGGACAAATTGTGGAGAAAAACGTCAAAGTTCTTGGTTTTGGTTGCAAGAAACTAAACTCAATATCACAAACTGTCAACTCAAACCTCAAATACCGTTTTAAAACGTCAGTAATAGCATATACAGGAAAACCTTCCAATTCTCCCCCTCTATTTTTCATTATACCTGCATTACTCTTAAACACTATAACATTAAGAAACACCATCACCACTATTTCAAAGCAAAACTTTCTAGGGGGCCGTTTCAGTAATGGAACAATCACATTTTTGATGTGTAGATCTTGTTGAGACTGTCATTTTAAAAGTAGCTCTCAAGTCAAAAAAAGTGTGGGCACCCCTGCTATATAATATTAAATAAGTTTGGCTAAGCATATTGATTTGGGCAGAACATAAACGGTTGGACTCCTTCTTGTCTTTTGCAGGGACAGGAAGTTCAATCAGGCCGTAGGTCCATGGCCTTCTCCCACCCATGGCCCAGGCCCCGCTGCTCCCGGTTCGATGCCCGAGGGGGAGACCGAAGCCATGTCCAACGCCCAGAGGAGTACACTGAAATGGGAAAAGGAGGAGACTCTGGGAGAGCTGGCAACCGTAGCACCAGTCCTTTATACCAACGTCAACTTCCCCAACCTCAAGGAAGAATTCCCTGGTGAGTTAAAGGGGAACTCCACCCATTTTCAACATTCTAATATGTCATTAATATACCTTAATAAAAAAAAAAGTTCCCCAAATTCTGTATTTCCTAAAAATGGAGGTCTAAAAAAATCCATTAACATGGCGAAATACATCTGGTGACGTCATCAAGATGTATTTCACCATGTTAATGATTTTTCTTTCAGACCCCTTTTTCCTGAGAGGGTACAAAAGGAAGCATTTGTATCCTCTCAGGAAAAAAATGAAAATGGGTGGAATTCCCCTTTAATCATTTTCACCCGGATCTACAAAATTTAATTTTCATTCCATGATGTTCCAGATCATACAGTTTTGCTTTCCTCTCTGAGGATTCTTGAGTATTATCCCAAGCATAATCTGCAATGCTATTATACAAGATGCAAGATACAAGACACTTTTTCTTCATAAAGTCTTCCCTGTTGGCATTGACAACCCTTTCTTTTTGTACCAACAGACTGGTCTACAAGAGTCAAGCAAATTGCTAAACTATGGAGGAAAGCAAGTTCACAAGACAGGGCCCCATATGTGGTAAGATCATTAATATGTCTGAGATTTGCTTGTCACTTCTCCAGTCATCTCCAAGTCTGAATTAACTAGGAACATAACAAAGCTCAAACTGTGAACTGGTGCTTGTGTCGACGCTTTATTATTATGCAAAAGGCAGACTGGCCCCCTTGTCTCTTGCCAATGCGGTCTGAAATCCGGCCTTTTACAGATGAACCAATTAACAGGAACGCTAGTAATGCTAGACTGTGATGCAGAGACACTCTAGACTGCCTCTCTGGTAGTGTTAGAGTTCCAATGGAAGATCATGTTGTTGTCGGAAGTAAGAACCAGTTTTCACTCATAGCAGATCTTTATAAAGCTTGTATCTCTGTCAATGGTGCTTCGTTCACATGTTAAGGTTAAGCAGTGCTCAGTGTTTGAGCCTCACTGCCGTCTCTGTAATTAAGTTCGCAAGAAGTAATTTTATCTGGCAGTAGCCATGTTTTAAAAGTCTTATTCTTGATTAAAAGTACCCTGCTTTAGTTCTTCTTAAGGTGACTTTGGCCCTCGACTGATGATCTTTTTTTTTGTGTCTGCCTTCCTCTCGTTTCTGTGGCGTGCCTGTGTGTGTGTGTGTGTGTGTGTGTGTGTCTGCCTGTGTGTGTGCACTTGGTTGCGGATGCGTTTCTGTATTGCCTTTTTGCGTGCATCTATAATTTTGTTTCTGCAGCAAAAGGCAAGGGATAACCGAGCTGCCCTGCGCATCAACAAAGTCCAGATGTCCAACGAGACGGTCAAGAGGCACCCACCACAGCAGCAGACCCCTGAGGTGTTTGACCCCAACATACCACTAGACACAGAACTGCTCTTTAAGGACCCTTTGAAACCCAAAGAGTCAGAGCATGAACAAGAGTGGAAGTTTAGACAGGTAAGAGAGTATGTAGCGAAGTCAGGGAATGCAGCGGCAGGTTTGCTAGTGTTTAAGACGACAGAAAAAGGTGCTTCAGAAAAGGCCCCCTTCTTTCCCCCCTCAGAGACAAGTAGCACCGTCCCCCTACATAGTACTGTCCAGTTTGGTTAGGATGTTGGGACTGAAAGCACTGCATGCGTTCCTTTTGAAGTCTAATACCTACCTCCTTTTTTTCATTGTGGTCCTTTCGTCACCCAGCAAATGAGGCAGAAGAGCAAGCAGCAAGCGAAGATCGAAGCCACGCAGAAACTGGAGCAAGTGAAGAACGAGCAGCTCCAGCAACAGCAGCAGCAGCAGTCGGGCAGCCTGTCGGACGGAGACGGCAACAACAGCGGGAACCAGAGCCCCGCCTCGCAGCCTAGCAACGGCAGCATGTCTCCCATGCAGCTCAACCCCAAGGAGGGCTTCGCCAGGCCACAGCTTCCCGGGACGCCCACGTCTTCGGGCCCCCCCGAGGACGTGTTCTTGCGGCCCCCTCCTCCGCCTCCGTCGGGGGGCCTCTCCTCCCAGCCCCAGTCCCCTCAGGTCTTCTCCCCGGGTTCCTCCGGCTCGAGACCCTCCTCGCCGTGGGACCCGTACGCCAAGATGGTGGGCACGCCGAGGCCGCCGGCTCTCGGGCCGAACGCGTGTCGGAGGATATCGATGGAGTCCGGCAAATCTCCCACCTCCTTGATGGAGCAGCAGCAGGACCGAGGGAGGCCTTCTCCCGCTCACGAGTCGTTCGGCTCGCCCACGTCTATGAGCAGCGACCCTTACGCCAAGCCTCCCGACACGCCGAGGCCGGTCGGTGAGATGGACCCTTTCCTGAAGCCCATGGGTCCCCCCCGGGCGAGTCAAGCCGCCCAGGGGAGACCTCCGATGGGCTCCCCGAACAGAGACCCTTACTCTAGACCTATGATCAGAAACGAAGTCTACCAGCGCATGGCTCAGAACAGAATGATCCTGTCCGACCCGTACTCTCGGCCTTTGATGGCTCCCATCCCCGGCAGCAACGAGTCCGGCTCGGTCCCTCTTTTTAAAACCCCCATGCCCCCTCCCCAGGCTCAGGACCCCTTTAACCGACCGGGGCCGCACGACCGGTTCTCCCAGGGCCAGCAAAACGACCCCTACTCTCAGCCGCCGCACACCCCTCGGCCGTCGGGGAACGACAGCTTCACCAGTCCCCCCAGAATGGGTCAGCATCACCCTCAGGGCAACCCTTTCGCTCAGCCAGGACCCATGGCGCAAATGTCCAGAAATCCTTACGCTCACGCACCCTCTACCCCTCGACCCGACCACTACACCTATGACCCCTTCGCCCAACCTTCTGGACCCGCCAAGCCTGCCGCCGACCCCTACGCTCAAGCTCCCGGAACCCCTCGGCCCATGAACGAGCCCGGTGGCGGCCAGTCTCGGCCGTTCTTCGAAACCTACGCCCGACCGCCCGGCACCCCACGCCCGCACGACAACTACGGACAGCAGTCGAACACCCCTAGTCCCTCCTCCTCGGACCCTTACTCGCAGGCCCCTTCGACCCCGCGTCCCGGTGGCGGCATGAATCAGTTCGGTCATCCCTCTCACGGCGGCCAAAGAATGTCCCCGTCCCACTCGGTGGACCCCTACGCGCAGCAACCCAATACCCCACGGCCGGCCGTCGGCGAAAGGTTCTCCAAGTCTCCGGGCAGCCAAAGGGGGGTACCCATGGACCAGTACAGCAATGCTTCCGGTGCACAGAGGCCAGGGAGTGGCGGTGGTGACATGTTTCAGCCGGCCGCTCCGAGGCCGATGCTCAACGATCCCTACGCCCAGCCACCAGGGACCCCCAGGCCCGGTATGGGACCCGACGGGCTCAACAGACAAGGGCCGAGGCCGGGGCCGATGGGGAACAACCAGGATCCCTTCTCTCCACCTCAAGCCAGGCTACAGGAGTCCTACCCTCACGCCGGCTCGCAAACACCCAAACACCCCGGCATGCAGGAGGACGGATTCACTCAGTCTCCTTCCCGAAGACCCAACCAGACGCCGGTCCACGACCCTTTCGAACAGGCCCCCATGGCACCTCGGCCGCAGGCGGCCGAGAAAATGGAAATGAAGGAGCAGCCGGCCATGGGGAACGGCGGCAACGTTTCCCTGCAGGACCCCGGCCAGATGTCCAACAACCCCTCGATGCCCGGCCCGTCCTCCGACGTTCAGAGTGTTCCCTTGGCCGACAGCGAGGAAAGACTCAGACAGGTACGTGCGCGTTGCGTTTCGCGTTCGACTTTTGTTTCTTACCAGGGGCGGATCTAGGCATGGGCATGAGGGGGGCAATGCCCCCCTAAATGACCTGACTGCCCCACCAAACATGATGGCATGCAAAACAACCCAAATTTCAAATGTATTTCAAATTAAAGTGCTTATAATTAAAATAATCTGAAACACTACTACTGCTACTAACTTACTACAGTTGTGGCACCACTAAACCAAACAGCATTGCATCATGGGTGCCGTACCCATACCATTTTCTCTTGCCCCTCCAACATGTTCTCTTGCCCCCCCAAATGGAACATGTTACAACCAAATGGACCCGCAAGTGGCCATTTGGTTTCATGTTTACGCTCTGACTTACTGGTGATCTGGTTAACCAACTTTCCATCATTTAGCCTGGAGACCACCTGGAATCCTCTCAAGGACCACTGGTTGAAAACCAATGTTCTTACTGATCGCAGAACATTATATTCATGTTCAGATTGACCATCGGAACGTATTACACTGTTTTTATTAGGACAGGCTAATACCATCCCATTCGCCTGGACCACACACATAGACAAATATAACCGTCGACGGTTACATTTTGCTAGTAGTGGTCAATTACAATGAATTAAGTAATATTTGGCTTCTTAGCCAGGGAAATGTTTATGTTTACATAGTGTATATTGAGTCATCACAAATGCAACCAAATGAACCCTAACGGGTTCATTTGGTTCCATTTGTACGTTCTCAGAAAAAAGAAGCGTCTAAAGAAATCCATTAACATTGTATATTCAATTCAATTCAATAATATATTCAAATATTTGCGCCACCTTTTTTACGATTTTTCAAAAATAGCAAGCTCATAGCGCGCCACTCGGTGGCGCGCTACGAGCTTGTAGGTCTGCTATTTTTCAATGGCTAAAGTATCACATAATGCTTAGAACACCAAAACCCGCCCACTGTGGGTTAAAAAAAGGCATGCTTGTGTGTTGTATTTTTGCAGCGGCAGCGAATCCGAGAGCTGCTCCTGAAGCAGCAGCAGCAGAGGAGCGCCAACCGCCAGGAGAGGCTTCCCCAGGACCCCGCTGCCGCCGGTGGCGGCATGGCCCCAGGAACACCTCGCCCCTGGCCCCAGGAGGGTCCAGGAGGGCAGCAGAGTGACATGTTCAGCAGGCCCCCTCCGCCCTACCCCGGACAGGGACCCATGAGGGGGCCCATGAGATTCCCTGGACCTTTCCCCGGTGATCAGCGTGGCCCTTTCCCCATGGAGGGGCCCAACGCCAGGCCCCCACACCCCGGGGACCCTGCAGCACTGAGACACCAGGGGCCAAGGTTTGTTCACTTTTCTCATGTTCTCTCACTTGATTTGTGTTGCGTTTTGAACGAGCTGCTGTTTTTTCTAATAGAGAATACGTCTGTGTACACTTAAATGAATGCTATTGATTTTGAAATTTTGATTTTGCGAATACTAAAGATCAGGGGCGGATCTAGGCATGGGCATGGGGGGGAAATGCCCCCCCTAAATTCCCAGTCTGCCCCACCAAACATGATGGCATGCAAAACAACAACACTTTCAAATGAAAGTGCCTATATTTCAAATGATTTGAAATACTACTACTGCTACTAACTAACTACAGCTGTGTCACCAGCAAACAGAAAACCTTTAGCTTTATGCATGCTGCGTGTCTGTTGTAACTTCAACAACAACTGATGTTATTATTGATGCTTTACTTGGCTAAGTCCTGTAACTGAAAATGGTATGGGTGCCATTTTCACCTGCCCCCCACCCCCCCAATTGGGAAATGTTACATCCGCCCCTGCTAAAGATCGATCTTTTGTATAATCATGTTCCGTTGTGCGAAGGAAGGCTGGAGGCAAGATCAGATACCAGCCCTATAAATGTGAAAGTCTGTTAACTTACTTACGCCCGTTGGTCAGCCAAGTGTTGGTGTTTCCCTGTTCAACTAACTTACACCCTCTGCCTCGTCAAAAGTTGTTTCAAATTGAAAGTCGTAGAAAGACAGGCTTGTATTAGTCCCAATTATCATGGACCACCTTTGAAAACTAGAGCCAATCAAAATGTGGCACATTGTCTGACTGAATGTGTGAACACAGGACGGAGCAGATAATAAAAGAGCAGTTAGGCCCAAAGTGGAGCACCAGACAATTTAATGTGAGAGCTTAGCTAATAAAAGCATATGGAAAAGGGTGTCAGATCGAGTATGGATTCTAAATTTACACGTCGCTCCTGCTGACTGAAGGGGTAGATCAACCAAAGAATTACTTTCCTATCATTTACTCACCCTGTGACAGGATTCATCGTTCTCATGCACAAGCCTGGGCGGCCATTGAAGCCTTCAGGCATGGCACACGCATTCTTCACTTGTCTGTGTCACCTTTTGAACTGGATATACTATAGTGTTGTGTGATGCATTAGAAAAACGGAACGAATCAGATATTCATGAATACCCAGACCAATTTAGGGAATACAACATAAGTCACAACTTCATACTCAAAAAAACATTTTTTTTCCAGGTTTGCGTTTCCTCCTGGTGGTCCAGTGCCGCATGGTGGCCAGGAGTTCTTCGCTCGCGGCCCTCATCCGATGCAGGACGTCCCTCTCCAGATGAGACGCTCCATGTCCATGGACATGGCCAGCAGGCCGATGGGAGGGAACCCCGCCGGGCTGCCGCAGCACTTCCCTCCGCGCGGGATGCCCGTACAGCAGCACAACATCATGGGCCAGCCCTTCATCGAGCTGCGGCACCGGGCCGCCGAGAACAGGCTCCGCATGCCCTTCCCCCCCGGCGCCATGCAAGGGAACAACATGGACCCCAACATGATGGCGGCGCACAGACCCCCCGGCTTCATGGGCCCGGGACCCGAGTTTAGATTTCCTTCTAACCAAGGGCCCAGGATGATGGAGCCGATGGGCAACCAGACCGGCCAGCTCCATCTGTCGGCCAGCATGGACAATTTAAACCAACAGCCCCAAATGCCAGGGAGCAACATGCCTAAGCAAGCTCCTCTGATGAGGTCGATTAGTCAGCCGGTTACGAGCGAGTCCCAGAATATGGCGGCGCCCATGATGCTGCCTACTCCCCCCGCGGGGCACCACTCCTCTGAGTCGGGGCCTGTGAGCAGCGGCGAGGCCGTGGAAGAGAAACTAGACACGGAGGAGTCCGCCGTCAAAGATCTGGAGGACGTGGAGGTGAAAGACCTGGTCGACGCCGACTTGGATAACCTCAATTTGGATGCGGAGGACGGCAAAGACTTAGACCTGGAGACGAACGACCTGCATCTCGACGACTTCCTCACGTCCGGCAAGTTCGACATCATCGCCTACACGGACCCCGACCTCGACGACATCAAGAAAGACATGTTCAACGAGGAGCTGGACCTGAGCGACCCGATGGACGACAACAACGACACCACAGACATCCAGAAGGCTCTGTCCGAGAAGAAGAACACAAACTCCTCCGGAGCGGCCGAGAGCTCGTCGTCCACGTCACTGGCAAAGTTGGAGGACTCGGATGAGCACTCTTCTGAAGTCAAACAAGAAAATAGCGGGAATAGCTACGGCTCGGCCCCTGCGGTACCCGCGCTGGAGATCAAAACCGAGGCGAAGGACGGTCAGAAAAGCGCCGAGGTGACAGACCAGCAAGTGGCCGGAACCAACATAACCGCCAGCCAGCAGGGAGCGTTACCTGACTCCACCCCGGTCCTCTCCAGTTTACTCATTAAGCAGCAGCCGGAGGACCAGTCATTAAACCCAATGGTCGAACCCGTCAATCAGGGCAACAACCTCATGCCCCCCCAGCAGCAGAACCAGGCCATCGACACTCAGCATTCCTCTGGTGGACACGCCATGGGCGTCCAAGCCCCTGTGGGCCCCGACCCCGCCACCGCCGCTGCTGAAGCTCCGATGGCGGCAGCCGGGTTTGTGCCGGAACATCAGCTGGGGCTGTCCCCCGGCGTGGACCACCAGCAGGGCCCTCTGACCCAGGCCCAGCAGGCCATGCTGAACTCGGCCATGCAGGGCCAGCAGGGCCAGCTGGGCCACCGGCCGCTGCTCCTGGAGGAGCAGCCGCTCCTCCTGCAGGACCTCCTGGACCAGGAGAGGCAGGAGCAGCAGCAGCAGAGGCAGATGCAGGCCATGATACGGCAGCGCTCCAGCGACTCCTTCTTCCCCAACATCGGTAAAAATGACACGCAATAATAACCATTATGATACCGTAATTTCCGGATTATAAGCCACACCTGAATATAAGCCGCACCAGCTAAATTTGGGGCAAAATACTGTTTTTTTTTCCTTGTATAAGCCGCACCTGACTACTGTATAAGCCGCACCAGGCAATAAGCTTCATGTTAGAGCAGTGGTTTTCAACCTTTTTGATCCCAGGGCCCACTATTTATTCAGCATTTGAGCCAGAGACCACAATTTAACAACATCTTCACCCCACAGACCCCAAAACTAAAGATTTCTTTTGGTTTTGTTCACAATTCCAGGATGGATTTTCGCAAACAAAAGAGGCAAAACATCAAAATGAGACCAAAATGAACATGACTTATTAATTAGGTGGTGCTAATTTAGATGGTGAATATCATAACTCTTGAGAGTGTAAACATGAAACCAAATGGACCTGCAAGGGTCCAAATGGACCTGCAAGGGTCCATTTGGTTTCATGTTTACGCTCTCAAAGAGTTACATCTGGTTAACCAACTTTCCATCATTTAGTCTGCGGAGCCCACCTGGAACCCTCTCAGGGACTACCCCTGTGTTACCTGTAAAAATCCATAGATTGGCCGCACCGTTGTATAAGCCGCAGGGTCAAAAGCATGTGAAAGTAGCGGCTTATAGTCCGGAAATTACGGTACTTATAGAGCAGTGGGGTTTTTCAACCTTTTTGATACCAGGGCCACTATTTATTCAGAATTTGAGCACTACTGTTTGATGATATGTTAGCCCCACAGACCCCAAAATGAAAAGATTTATTTTGCTTTTGCCCGCAATTCCAGGCTGGATTTCTTGGGAAACAAAACAGTCGAACATACAGATCAAAATAACCATCAGTCTTATACATTCGCTAGCTGTGTAGACTTGGGGCTAATTCAGATGATGAATATCTTAACTCTTGAGAGCGTAAAATGAAACCGAATGGACCCGCAAGGGTCTCAAGGAGTTGCATCTGGTTAAACGACTTTCCATCATTTATCTAGCCGGGGGCCATCTGGAACTCTAAAGGACAACTGGTTGTCCCCGGACCACTGGTTGAAAACCACTGCTATAGAGATCAATAATTGTGATTTGGATTATTTCAGAAATGTGAATATACAATGGGGGAAATAAGTATTTGACACGCTGATGATTTTGTAAGTTTTCATGGTTAGAATGAAATGAGCGCCCTGTCATTTTTATGGTACTTTTATTTGAACAAATAGAGACAGAATATCAACAAAAATGTCCACAAGAAAACATTTTTTAAAGGTTATGAATTAATTTGCGTTAGATCTGGTGAAATAAGTATTTGATACCCAAGCACAGTCTGACTTCGTACTTGGTGGAGAAACCTTTGTGGGCATGCACAGTAGTCAGAAGTTTCTTGTAGTTGGTCACCAAGTTTGCGCACATCTCAGGAGGGGTTTTGGTCCACTCCTCTTTAGAGATCCTCTCCAAATCCTCAAGTTTTCGAGGGTGTTGCTTTCCAACTCGAAGCTTCAGCACCCTCCATAGATTTTCCATAGGATTAAGGTCTGGAGACTGGTTAGACCACTCCATAACCTTAATATGCTTCTTCTTGAGTCACTCCTTTTGTTGCCTTGACCGTATGTTTTGGTTTGTTGTCATGCTGGAAGACCCAGCCACGACCCATCTTCAGTCCTCTGGCTGAGGGAAGGAGGGTCTTGTCCAAGATCCTGCGGTACATGGCCACATCCATCAGCCACACAATGCGGTGAAGTTGCCCTGTACCCTTAGCAGAGAAACAGCCCCAAAGAATAATGTTTCCACCTCTATGCTTGACGGTGGGGATGGTGGTGTTGGGTTTGTATTCAGCATTTCTCTTCCTCCAAACACGATGAGTCAAATTGATGCGAAAGAGTTCAATTTTGGTCTTATTTGACCACATCACATGACCCCCAGCCTGCTTTGAATCATTTAGGTGTTCATTGGCAAACTTTAGACAGGCCTCTATGTGGGTTCTTGAGCAAGGGGACATTGCGGGCAGTGCGGGCAGTGCAGGATTGTAGTGTGTTGCCTTCAAATCATTAACATCATCATCCCCACTGTCAGGCATGGAGTTGGAAACATTGTGCTTTGAAGCTGTTTCTCTGCTAAGGGTACAGGGCAACTCTACCGCATTGTGAGGTCGATGGATGGGGGCAACATCTTGGACAAGAACCTCCTTTCCTCAGCCAGACCACTGAAGATGGGTCGTGGCTCGGTCTTCCAGCATGACAACGAACCAAAACATACAGTCAAGGCAACAAAGGAGTGACTCAAGAAGAAGCATATTAAGGTTATGGAGTGGTCTAACCAGTCTCCAGGCCTTAATCCTATGGAAAATCTATGGAGGGTGCAGAAGCTTCGAGTTGGAAAGCAACACCCTCGAAAACTTGAGGATTTGGAGAGGATCTCTAAAGAGGAGTGGACCAAAATCCCTCCTGAGATGTGCGCAAACTTGGTGACCAACTACAAGAAACTTCTGACTACTGTGCATGCCCACAAAGGTTTCTCCACCAAGTACAAAGTCAGACTGTGCTTGGGTATCAAATACTTATTTCCCCAGATCTAACGCAAATTAATTCATAACCTTTAAAAAATGTTTTCTTGTGGACATTTTTGTTGATATTCTGTCTCTATTTGTTCAAATAAAAGTACCATAAAAATGACAGAGCGCTCATTTCATTCTAACCATGAAAACTTACAAAATCATCAGCGTGTCAAATACTTATTTCCCCCATTGTATATTGGCCAGTTCACATGTGGAAGTGTTTCTGTTAAAATGTTAAAGCACGTCATTGGTCAATTTTCTTTCCATTTCTTTACCAATTGCAGATTTTGACGCCATCACTGACCCGATTATGAAAGCTAAGATGGTCGCACTGAAAGGCATCAACAAAGTAATGGTCCAGAACAACATGGGAATGACGCCAATGGTCATGAACAGGTAAAATACAGTACAGTATTAGTGTTTGGCTGTGTGTTTTTTGCTATAGAAGGAATAAGGTTATAGCAGTATAATGTAATAGTTAACAATATGGAGCATAGCAGTTTTAAAGGAGCATCCCACACCAAAACACATTCTGCATCAACCTAACTCGATCCCTGTGCTGTCATACATATCGCCCTCGAGTTTTGTCATAGATGCCCCCTGTTCTTTATTCTAATGTGGGTAGTATTTTAGTAGCACATCAAACCACACACTACAGGATAATCGGCCCAGATTAATTCATCCAGCACACACAACATGAAGGGAAGCACCACGACTGTGAAGAGTTTCGACCTGAGTGATTGGCGTGGAAAGTGGCAAAATATTTGTAAATTGTATCCATTATTTTAAGGCTAGATTTTATTTTATATCGTCCTGGTGAAAAATAAACTTTGATTCTTTGAAGAAATACATTGTGTGGTACATTATGTTGGCTACTTAATTGATATAGAGTGCATATTTTAGTAAATCTCTGGGGGGGGGGGGGGGGTGAATGGCCAGTTTTTCAGTGGGTCCAGAAAGCCACGCCCACTGCCATGCTCTATTGTTCACGGCATGATTCAGCTGGTTTCAACAATGGCATTGTTTGGGAAGTTGAATGAGCTGTACGCAGTACAAAGAAATGCCCTTTTTAAAGTGTGCTTTTGTGTCTTTTTCACAGGTTTCCTCCTGGCCCTGTAGCACCGTGTCCTGAAAGTGCCCCTCTACCCCCACAAGTGGTCGGACAGGTAACTAAAGCATTTGCCCTTGCATGTTTTTATTTTTACATTTCCATATGCACCAATCACTAGTAGAATGAACACAGCGTCTTAAGTCAAACTTTATTTGTATAGCACATTTACAACAGCCAAGGCTGTACCAAAGTGCTGAACAGAGTGGATGTGCGTCTTAACATGTTGTCCCCTTTTTAAAACACAGGATGGCAAACTGACACAAGTACCAAGGCCCAATCCTCCTAACTTTGGACCCGGTTTTGTCAGTAAGTTATTCAATTATTATGTACCTTTTTAGTTGTGTCGTCTCCTTTTTCATTTTTAAAGGGTGAATTCCACCCATTTTCATTTTTTTTCCCCTGACGGTATACAAATGCGAACCAAATGGATCCTAGGGTGTCCATTCGGTTGCATTTGTACACCTTCAGAAAAAAAAGGTTCTAAAAGAAAAATCATTAACATGGTGAAAAACAACTTGATGATGTCATCAAGTTGTTTTTCACCATGTTAAAGGAGTGCTTCGCCGGTATGGAATGCCTTTAAATGCTGTACAACGGCCTCCAAATATGTGAACAAAATATATATGTGTTAAAAAAAGCCACACGGTGGCGTGAGAGAAGGATATTCTGTGTGTGTCTTGCTGCTCTCCTCTGCCTCCTTTAGTGTTCAGGGTTCTGGGAAACGTATCATACCTACGTCACTTTTAGGGCAGTGACGTAGGTATGATACGGTCTGGAACCCCCTCCTCTGGTGTTCCACTACAGTATAGCCCCTGACACACCAAGCCGACGGTCGGCCGTCGGGCCGTCGGTCGGCGTCGGCCGGCCTAGTTTCCCCGGTGTGTCCCGCACGTCGCCGCACGTCGCCCCCTCGTCGGAAGCTTTTCAGCTTTTCCGACGCCGATTCAACATGTTGAATCGGCGTCGGCCGTCGGCGGAACAACTCACTCTGTGATTGGCATCGCCATGGCCATAGATCTATGCAGAAATGCATTAAACTCAGCAACGGTCCACCTAGATCTCTTTATTTTAGATCGTTTTGCAGTAATAATACAAGATAAACATCCAAAGATTTTAGTTGTTCGTTGTATTTCCAACTCCCAACTTGTCCCTATTCAGGCTGCATGAACAGCTGACATAGAGCTGACCCCTCTATGTCGTGACTCTTCTCTCTTCTCTTCTCTGTTGTTGCCAAGTATTTGGAGAGAAGTAAGCTAATGACGCCAAAAAGCCCAATAATATCGTATAGTTGGGATTATAAATAATACTAGGCATCAGGGTTTTTATAATTAACTAGAACTAACGAAAAAACGATAACATTTTTTTTATTTTAAGAGTAAAAACTAATTAAAACTAAAGGACAATGAAAAATCCATATCTATATAAACCCTGCTAGGCATATGTACTGTATGTCTCTGATTAATAGTGTGCTATGCATGAATGCCAACAGTACTACTCGAGCCTACTCGAGTTTAATTGTTATGGACATTGAGCACATTGGCCAATTTGCAGGTACTACACTTTTTTATTTTAGATAATCACCCCCACAGTCCATTGTTGTATGCATGAATGGAACAACAACAACAGTAATTGTGATGCATTATCATTATAAATACTATGTATCTAGGGTGATTTTTTTGCCATTATTAATTAATTACAATCGCCAGCGGCCAGAATCACCAGAATCAGATGACCATAATATACAATAAAATGTTGGTTAACACGGACCGAAAACAAGCCAACATGGCAACCCTTTCTGTATTTCCTCTGAGAATAGTGACGTAGTTCCGGCTCTAAAAAAAACGCCACGAAGAAGAATCCAATGTTTTGATATTTTATACATGGATTTACTAACAGAACGTGGTTACTAACAGGTTATGTGGAATGCCACCTGGCTGTTATTTTTTTTTTTTTTAAACTTTATTTATAGAATTTTCACAAAGGTATACAACCCCAAAGAACCCCCCCACCCCCCCGGTTCCTTCCGAAAAGAAAAGAGAAAAAAAAAAAAAAAAAAAAAAAAATTCAACAACAGTGGGATAGTATAATACCTGCAGTTGCTTGTCTTATGATGGATTGAGGGAATACACGGCTAACAAACCAGACTCTAATCAGATGAACAATTATTCAAGGGGAAAAAGAAAAGTGGGTTGTCGTACATACAATCAATGCCATAAATAAGGAAAGCAAAACACAAAAAGAAAACCATTTGCATGAGACATGGTTACACACTGACAATACATGTTTATATATATATATATAAATAAAAAAAAGGAAACTCAAGAGGAAAGGTGAAATGACAAATCATTCAGTATCCAAAGATAGAGAAAGGGTGAATTCGATGAAAGGAGACCACGCCTTTATAAATTTCTGTCGAGATTTATATCTGTTGTACCTGAGCTTCTCTAATGGTATCAAGGATAGAACATCTTTGACCCAACTCGAGAATGTTGGAGGTTTATCGGATTTCCAATTCCGGAGAATAAGCCTCCTAGCTACAAGTGTGGAAAAAGCTATGAAGTTAGCTTGGGGAGAAGTAACTGGTGCATCATCATTGGGAACTCCAAATATGGCAGTTAACGGATTGGGTGTAATTGTTACGTGGCAGATGGTTGAGAAGGCATCAAAGATATTATTCCAAAAAGGGGTCAAGGAACTGCATCCCCAAAACATATGGCCCACAGAGGCTGGCTCCAGGTGACACCTTATACAAGTTGCGTCAGTGCCAGGATAAATTTTGGATAGTTTTTCTCTCGAGAAATGCAAACGGTGTACTATTTTGAATTGTATAAGGCAGTGCCTAAGACATAAAGAGGTAGTATGAATACGTCTCAGGGAGTGTTCCCATACATCTTCTTCTAGTTCTAAATTTAGGTCTTGTTCCCATGCTAATTTTGTGTTGTCCAAGAGAGGAGGACTGATATCCTGTAGCGCCTTGTATATATTGGATATACTACCTATTGTATATGGATCCCAGTCCAATATTGTGTCTATTGCACTCTTCTGTAGTATAGTTGGGAACGGAAAGTGATCTCTAGCAAAACTCCGAACTTGAAGATATCTGAAAAAGTGGGAATTTGGTAGTTCATAAATTTCTTGAAGTCTTTCAAAGGAGGCAAATGTGCCGTCTATAAATAAATCTCTAAAGAAAATCAAGCCATTGAAACGCCAAATTTTAAATGCTGCGTCTTCCCGGGAGGGTGGAAACAGGTGATTATCAGTCAGAGGCATGTGATCACACATGTCATTAAAATCGAAATGCTTCCTAAATTGACGCCAGATTCTGAGGGAGCTATTTATTATAGGATTGCTAGAGCGTGCAGAGTTAGCCTGTGGACGTGCGGAACATAGCATAGCCACTAGAGAGATTTTGGAATCTGAAAGCATTTCCATACTGGCCCAAGTTGGGCCACTTTCACATTTATGGAACTCAACCCAGTAACTCATTTTTTTAATGTTTGCAGACCAGTAATACAACATAAAATTTGGCAGGCCAAGGCCTCCTAATGGTTTTGCTAATTCCAAAAGAGCTTTTTTGGCACGTGGGCGGGTTTTATTCCAAACAAAAGTAGAAACATAACTATTAAGATCCCGGAAGAAGGCTTTAGTTAAGAACATAGGGATCATTTGGAATAAATACAGAAAACGAGGCAAGATTGTCATTTTAATTGTGTTGACCCTGCCTGCTAACGAGACGGGTAGAGAAGCCCACCTCTCGAGGTCCAATTTTGTGTGGTCTAAGAGTTTTTTAAAGTTGTGTTCGTACAGATCCTTAAATGATCTAGTAACAGAGATTCCCAGGTAAGTGAATGAGTGAAGTTCCAATTTAAACGGGAGGTTGGTATAGTTAAGATCTAAGGCCAGCTGGTTAATTGGAAAAAAGAGACTTTTAGAAAAATTCAATTTATAGCCCGAAAGTCTGCCAAAGTGGTTGAGCATGTCTACGAGCGGAGGGACTGATTCGGATGGGTTGGACATATATATAAGCAGGTCGTCCGCATAAAGCGAGACCTTGTGTAAGGATCCCCCCCTCACAATGCCAGCTATTTTATCATCTCCCCTAAGGGCTATAGCTAAAGGTTCAATAGCAATGTCAAATAGATACGGCGAGAGACTACAACCTTGGCGGACGGAGCGCTGAAGATTAAAGTATTCTGAGCATATAGAATTGGTCAATACTGCAGCTTTAGGTGCTGTATAAAGGAGTGTGATCCAGTTGATAAACGACGGGCCAAATCCAAACTTTTTTAAGACCGTTAGTAAGTACCCCCATTCGATACGGTCAAAAGCCTTCTCCGCATCAAGCGACAGTACCGCCTCTGGCCACTGGGAGGACTGTGAGGAGTAGAGTATGTTGAAGAGACGACGCATGTTATAGAAGGATTGTCTATTGGGCACAAAGCCTGTCTGGTCCCCAGCGATGATTGTAGGAATCACTGCATCAAGCCGACGGGAAAGGACCTTGGTGAGAATTTTATAATCACAACAGAGAATACTTATAGGCCTATATGCACTGCAGACCAGAGGATCCCTCCCCTTTTTAAGTATAACTGCAATTGTCGCTTGGGTCATCGTCTCTGGCAGTCTCTTGTCTCTGAATGCTTCTTCATATACTGACACCAGTATAGGGGTCAATTTTGCGGAGAAGGCTTTGTAAAATTCTATGGGGAAACCATCTGGCCCCGCTGCCTTTCCGTTATTCATAGAATTTATAGCTTGAGTGATTTCTACTGTAGAAATGGGAGTCTCAATATCAGCCTGAGTTTCTGGTTGATTACTGGGATGTTGATTTCGTCAAGAAAATTATTAATCTCCGTAGTATCAACATTAGACTCAGATGAATAAAGATTACTATAAAACTGTCTAAACTGATCATTAATGATTTTAGGATTTGTGGATGTTTCACCTGGTCCTACACGTATTTCTGGGATAGCCCTGCTTGCCGCTGCCTGTTTAAGTTGGTGGGCTAGGAGTTTGCCCGATTTATCACCGTGTTCATAAAACGTTTGCCTAGATTTAAATAGTAGCTGTTCTGTATGTCTAATTGATAAATTATCAAATTCAGCTTGGAGCAGTAGACGTTCCTTATATAAATCGGGATTAGGGTTAACAGAATATCTTTGGTCTAATTCAGCTATTTGAGTGATCAGCTCTGCAATACGTTTGGTACGATTCTTTTTTTCAAAAGCTGAATAAGAAATAATTTGTCCCCTTAAGTAGGCTTTAAGAGATTCCCAGATAACAGTGGAGGGCATTCCTGGTGTAGAGTTGATGCTAAGATAAGTATCAATCTGATTGTTGAGAAATCTTTTAAATTTGTCACTGTTCAGTAATAGAGGGTCTAGTCGCCAAGTACGTTGAGGCGCTACACTGTTGGGGAAGCACATATCCAATTGGACCGGGCTATGATCAGATATTACTATACTGTGATATTGGCAGTTTGTGACGAATGGGAGAGAGCCACTGTCGAGGAGAAAGAAATCGATACGGGAGAAGCAATGGTGGACAGGTGAGAAAAAGCTGTACTGTTTAGTGGTTGGATTGGTCCTCCTCCAAGGATCTGTAAGTTTGTAGGAGTCCATGAAAGACAAAACTACCTTGCTGGATTTGGAAATAGTACTATTAGGCCTTGGGTTGGATTTATCTAGGTTTGGATGTTGAACAAGGTTCCAGTCTCCAGCCAGGATCAGATAGTGTGTGTGGAGGTCTGGTAGCTTTGCTATGAAACGAGAGTAAAACTGTGGATTGTCCCAATTAGGGCCGTAGACATTAGCCAACACCACTTTAGAGCCAAAAAGACTTCCAGAAACAATTATGTATCTGCCATTAACATCAGCAATCACTGAAGTAGGGACAAAAGGGACCCCCTTTTTAATAAGTATGGCTGCACCTCTTGATCTATCATCAAATTTAGAACAAAAAATCTGTCCAATCCACCCTGTTTCAAGTTTAGATGTATCAGTTGTACGGAGATGAGTCTCTTGTAGAAACATGATTTCCGCACCCAAAGATTTCAAGTGTGTATATACACGAGTGCGTTTGATCGGGTGGTGGATCCCCTTGATGTTCCAACTAATAAATCGGATTGAGCCTAAGTTACCAACATTTGAAGATACCATAATGTATTAGAGACACTATTGAAAGAAAAGGTCAGGTACAACAGATCTGAAAAAAATGAAACCCTCAACCATATTGGTTCAAAAATAGAAAGGCAGGCATTATAATAATGAAAACCACATGTCACAATAAGCAAACGAGAAAGAAAAAACAAGGAACCTAAACCCCTGTGCTGATCTACTAACCCAAAAGAGACCGCACGTACCTCCTCTACACTAGAGAAGGGAAAGCACATAAGGAGTGCCAGGATAGCTGGGAAGCCGCAAACAAGAACGGAAAAAAACACCTTAAGGGTGATGTCGCAGAGCCCCTAACCAAACGGACGGAGCTCCGCCAGAATCCAAGGTTGTAAAATCGGTAATCGACACAGTATTGTCAAATGGAAGTATTCAACCCAAAATATATCCCCACCATAGAAAAAGAGAGAAAAATAAATAAATAAATAAATTAAAAAGAGGAAAAGCAATAGAAACAAACAGGGTAGAAATGTGGTAAGTGAACCATTCAGTTGAGTATTAATCAAATTAAGTACACCAATATAGAATCAGTAACTAAACGTGGTTGTATAACATACAGTACATATATACGTTTACATAGCAAGTATAAGGCACTTATGTGGGAGGTAAGGTGTTTAGGTTGTCCGATGTTACACCGTACATATACATTCACATACATGGACAATGATCCATCCCAAACAAACACACACACTTGTTTCCGCCACCCCGCGGGGACCCACGACCGCAACCCCCCATGCGGGGGGATGCGTTTCTATAGAGTTAAATGATGATCCCAAGGGGACCCCGTTTTGGGTACCCACAGGGTCCCCACAAGGTGAGTGTTCCACCAGATGCGGGTCCCCACAATGCAGCAAAAGCACACGCACGCAAGCACACACACGCACACACTAACAAACACACACACACACACACACACACACACACACACACACACACACACACACACACACACACACACACACACACACACACACACACACACACACACGCGCAGTGCAAAAAGTAACAATAATGTATGTAGTACAATGCTGTAAAAGCATTGAAAACACACAGAATATTAGCCATCTCAAGGACACCCATATTTGAATCAATAATAGATCACTGTTGGAAAGATAGTACACATATACGCATGCATAGCAAGTATAAAGCACTAATGTGGGAGGTAGGGTGTTTGGGCTATCCAATAGTGAATGTGTACACTGCACACATACATGCACACATACGGACAGTGACAGACGTCACATACACTAACAAACACTCATATGCACGCGCACCCAAGCATGTACGCCAAATCAAAATGAGTTCTGAACGAAATCCTTGTAGAATATGAAATCACAACTATAGCACTTCACTGGAGGATTGACAGATAGCTTGTATACACCGACACGGCACACTCACACAGACAGACATAGCACACATGCAAGAACGCACACACGTAAGGACACACACACACACACACACACACACACACACACACACACACACACACACACACACACACACACACACACTCAACTGAGAGTAAAAAAAAAAGTTATTAATAATACTAATAATAATAATACTAATGCAAAAATAAATAAATAAATAATAATAAAAATAATGAAATAAAGGAAATAAAAGGAAAAAGTAAGAATCATAGCTATTAAGTAACAGTTAGGGAATATCTGAGCGAGATGCTCCACTTGATTTACAACAAAAAGCTAATATAAAATCCTGTCAAAACTATAACACAGTGGTAAAACGGCCAAGTAGAATTATAGTAATAGCAGACTGACAGGGAACCTTGGGGCTGCCTGCTACTCAATGTAACACTAAGTGCTACATCAGGCAGCAGACAGTTAAGCAAGTCCACGCGCACACATACATGGATCGAGTTGTACTAAGTGAGGAGAAAAAAAAGAGAGGGGGGGAACTGCACTGGCAGTATAGTCCAAACAACGCTCAATCAGTACACAAATATGAAAAGAAACAGGCCCATTCAGTAGTCTAATACTAAATGCAGTTATGTATTTTCCAGCCAACACGGAAAAGAGGAATCTATATAGTAAAAAAAAAAAAAAATCAAACACATAAAAAGAGCAGTACCAACGAAATTGTCCTTAATATTGAGTCTTTGTGTGGCTAGATGAAATTATATTAAACGGGCCGTTTGTAGGACGATGTGTCATCACATTGCAGTCTTGCACGTTATTTATTCACTCACCAAGGTGGTCCCCGGACAGGCGAGAGTCATTTCCGAGTGAGAGAGAACGAATCATTACCATCGCGTCAGTCAGGGCTTTGCCGTGTTGCGCTGTCGTCCTCACTGGCTTGTGGTGGCTCTGCTGCTGCTGCTGTGGATGGGTCATCGGCCGGCTGTGATGGTGATGCTGCTTGTTTGAAGTTGCGCCTAGCGTATGCCATGGCTTCGTCGGCGTTCTCAAACTGCTTCTCGGAACCGTTGTGTTTTATGAAGAAGCGGGACGGGTAGATGAGGCCATAATCGTTGATTCCCCGGTCACGGATGAAACGTTTTACCTCCCTGTATTTGAGCCTGGCTTTGAGCACGGCCTGGGGGAGATCTTCATTTATAAAAATAACGCTTCCTTTGTATCGGAGGGGACCCGCTTCTCTGGCACGTTTCATGATGTCAACACGGTCTTGGTGATAGTGCAACTTTGCCACGATGACACGGGGCTTCCCCCCGGCTTCTCTTGTCTGCAAGCCTCGGTGCGATCTGTCAACTACAATGTCGCGGTCCAAGTTCAAGACCTCCCTCAGCAGTTTGGAAACAGCCGCCGGTGAACTTGACCCCGTCGTTTCCGCGACGTTCGATATTCTGATGTTATCACGTCTCATCCGTCCCTCCATGTCCAGGGTTTTCGTCTTCAAACTCGCCACGTCTTGTTCAAGCTGGCTTATTTTCTTCCTTGCCTCAACCACGTCGTCTGAACACGCCGACAGCCCTCGTTCAATGTCCACCACAGTTGTATTAATCTTCTCCACATCGGAGCGCAATGTCGCGGTGTTTTTCGCCACTTCTGTCTTGAGTGCGTTTAGTTCAGACCTGACACTGTCAAACTCCTTTGTCATCACAGCAGTTAATTCAGACCTGATTAAAGCGGCGATGTCTTTTTTCAGCGAAGAGAGGATTTCAGCTTTCAGGCCCGTCGGGTCAGCCATTGTGTCAGTTGTCGGGGAGGAGTGGGTTCCCTCGTGGGCAGGAGGAACACTCGAGTCCGAGGCCTTAGGCTCCGATGCGGAAGTTTGTTTGGAGTAAGCAAACTTGCGTAGATTATATTCCATAAAGCAGGCAGGCCAGGATACAACTAATGTAATTTGGAAATAACAGGTTTGGGACTATTTTGCGAGCTTTTTGAGGTTGAGTTGTGTCTAAAAATAACTTTTAAAAACTGATTTGGCGGAGCCCATCAAACACACAACCTACTCCATTGCTTGCTCCCACCTGGCTGTTATTTGAGCTCAAAATCACGCGAAGTCCAGGTTCTGTTGATGACGGCGGGCATCGCATATTTACCATACTAGAGGCACTTATCAGATTATAACCGTTAGCATTTTAAGCTAATTAAGCTAACGGCCCAGAGCTTCCGGTTTTCTGTTGTTTTTCAGTGAATGCAGACTACCGCTACCTACTGGTATGGAGGGGTATACGTATATGGCTAGTTGACCGTCGTGTGTCGTCTTTGCGGTGTGTCCAAGGAGCCCGACCTGGCCCGACACAGGCGCCGCAAGGCGACGCAAGGCGACACAGCAGTTGGCCGACGTCGCGCAACGTCGGCTTGGTGTGTCAGGGGCTTATGCGCTGAGACCCGGGCACAGAAGCACAGATGCACCATAGTATAACCATACAGACGAGGTTTAATTTCGGCGAAGTATCACTTTAATAATTTACAGACCTCCATTACTAGGAAACACAGAATAAGGGAACTGTTTTACCATGTCCACACAACATATCTAAGGAATTTACTATTTTACATAGTCAAATGTGGAAAATGGGTGGAATTCCCCTTTAAGTACCATACCATCAGGGCTTTTAATACTGTCAAGCTCGATAACTAAAGGGGCTTCGTCTCTTCTCCTTTTCAGACAACGCTCAGAGGGCTCAGTACGAGGAGTGGCTCCAGGAGACGCAGCAGCTACTTCAGATGCAGCAGAAGTTTCTGGAAGAGAAGATCGGCGCTCACAGGAAATCTAAGAAGGCGCTGTCAGCCAAGCAGAGGACGGCCAAGAAGGCCGGACGGGAGTTCCCAGAGGAGGACGCCGAGCAGCTCAAACATGTCACGGAGCAGCAGGGCGTAGTGCAGAAACAACTGGAGCAGGTAAACGCTCGGCCTGTCAAAACTCTAGACTCTCTCAAGCGTGGTCTGCTCCCCCCGAGCTAGGACAAAGTCATCTCACCTTAGCTGTAGCCCTGAACAAAATGACTCCAGTTAACCTGTGTAGGACTGAAGCAGATTTAAAAAAACAAAAACAAAACGGCTTCTAAAAACTCTACCTAACCTATTTTTTTTTATAATAAAGATATTATAAGGCAGTGGTTTTCAACTTTTTTGATACCAGGGCACACTATTTATTCAGCATTTGAGCCACGGACCACCATCTGATGACATTTTAGCCCCACAGACCCCAAAACTATAGATTTATTTTGTGTTTGTCCAACAAAGATTTATTTTGTTTGCGAAATCCAGCCTGGTGCTGTTGACAAAAGCAAAACAGTCAAACATACAGATAAAAATGACCATTAATCTTTCACATTCTCTAGTTGTGTAGACTTGAATATTTTAACTCTTGAGAGTGTAAGCGTAAAAGTGAAACCAAATGGACCCACAAGGGTCCATTTGGTTTCACTTTTACGCTCTCAAAGAGTTACCGGTACATCTCAGTAACAAACTTTCCATCGTTTAGCCTGGGGACCACCTGGAACCCTCTCAGGGACCACTGGTGGTCCCTGGACCACCTGTTGAAAACCCCTGTTCTAAAGAATCAGATATACTACAGAATAAGCATGCACCTAAGAGCAGTGTAGTAGCGCCACGAAGAAATTAGGACACTAGGTAAACATTGAACCTAGCCTCACGACTCTTGTTTATTTGATTTAACGGGAACAAAATGTGACTATATACGGCAGCTGCTAGGCTCTGCAATCAAGTGCGCTGAATTACATCCTAATTATATGTTTGGTCTCTGTGGTATTCAGATCCGTAAACAGCAGAAGGAGCACGCTGAGCTGATTGAGGAGTACAGAGTCAAACAGCAGCAAAACAACATGCCACCCATGATGCCCGGGATGCCACCTATGCAGGGTCCCGGCGGAATGGTCCCAGGCGGTCCCGCCGGCATGGTGCCAGGCGGGCGACCCATGGTGCAACCCTCCATGAACCCGATGATGCAAATGCAGCTCCACCCGGGACAGCCGAACGCCCCTCCTCCGCGCATGCCCAACGCGCCACCGGGCTGGCACCCCGGGGCTCCCATGCCCATGGCCGGCCCCGGCATGCCCATGGCCGGTCCCGGGATGCCGCCCATCATGCCACCGCAAGGGGTGCCCATGGGTAATCCGGGCCAGCCTCATCAGATGCCAATGGGGAACCTACCTCCGCACCCCCAGATGCCCGTGGAAGCCCAACAGCCGCCGCAGGCGGTGCCGCCTGGCGGAGGCGTGAAACCGACGCCGTCAGGCGGCGTGAAGTTTGACGACAACAACCCGTTCAGCGAGGGTTTCCAGGAGCGCGAGAGGCGGGAGAGGCTGCGGGAGCAGCAGGAGAGGCAGCGGGTGCAGCTGATGCAAGAGGTGGAGCGACAGAAGGCGCTCAAACAGCGCATGGAGATGGAGCAGCAAGGCATGGTGGTGGGGCCCGACGGGCCGCTCTCTCAGATGCCCTTCTTCAACGCCGACCTGCCTCCGGACTTCATGCAGCCTCAGCAGCGGCCTCCGCAGCAACACCAACAGCAGCAGCAACTCGGCCCGATGTTCCCCCAGCAGCAGGGTATGGGTTCTCCTCCCGGAACGTTCATGCAGGGCGACAGGAGGGCCATGATGGGCAACGGGATGATGCCCCAGGACATGGGGCCTGGTTTCGGGCCCGATAACATCGCCCTCCAACAAGCGGCCAACTTCCCGCAGGGTCAGCCGAGGCCCCGTCGATTTAGCGGGCCCGGAATGATGCCTCAGATGGGGGGCGACGGTGGTCCTGCATTCGCGGGCGGCGAGGCTTCCACGCCTCTGCCCTCCAACTTCCCCGGATCGGGGCAGTCCCTGATTCAGCTCTACTCCAACATAATCCCGGACGAGAAAGGGAAAAAGAAGCGAAACCGCAAAAAGAAGAAAGACGACGACGCCGATTCGGTCAAGACGCCCTCCACGCCGCACTCCGACCTCACGGCGCCTCTCACGCCGTGCGTGTCGGACACGTCCTCCACGCCGACCAGGAACACCCATCTCTTCGGCGACCAGGACCTGTCCAGATCGCCGCTCCTGCAGGGCTCTTCGACTCCCAGCCACTCGGAG
Source organism: Benthosema pterotum (assembly GCA_039105355.1). Taxonomy (NCBI): domain Eukaryota; kingdom Metazoa; phylum Chordata; class Actinopteri; order Myctophiformes; family Myctophidae; genus Benthosema; species Benthosema pterotum. The sequence continues at coordinate 42,147,517 of CM076976.1, forward strand.
CTGGAGAGGCAGCTGTCCAGTGGGCAAGGGTCACAGCCGCTCCCCGCTTCGGACGCGGCGAGGGCCCAGGCGCTGGAACAAGAGCGGATCCTCAGCAACATCAAGCTGGAGCACATCGAGGCCAACGAGTGCCACGGGACGCCCAGGGACGGCCACGTGAGCTCCGACATCGGCTCCGTGAAAGAAGAAGGGGGCGGCAAAGGGGGCATGTCCCCCTTCCCCACTGGGCAGAGCCCCACCGGCAAGGGCGGCGAGGCCAGCAACGAGCTCCTGAAACATCTCCTGAAGAACAAGAGCACGCCTCCGCCGGGGCTGCCCCACCAGAGGTCGGACGAGAGCATGCGCTCCGAGGAGGAAGAGGCGGTGGACTGCAAGGCCCTTCTGAGGCAGTGCTCCGTGGACAGCAACGGGGTGAGTCTGCATTTTCATGAAAACGCTCTTAGAGCTCAAACGGGCCGACAGCGTGGGCCGTAGCCGACGCCAACGTGACTCAAACGGGATGTGCACCGCAGGGTTACACTGCTATGAGTCATACTGTAGCTGAGTCACAGCTGAGTCACTCTAATGGCTTTCAAAATGCTGTTTCTCTGATGAAAACGTTACTGCTTGTGTTTTTAGGATAGGCTCTTACATTTTTTTGTGACGAGCAGACTTCAGATAGGAAGTGACATTTTCCCCCTCTCTCTCACCCACCCCCAGGCGTACTCTGACGGCATGGCCGACTTCCCGGGACCTCTGCTCCCCGAGCAGGAGAAGAAGAAAGGGAGGAACAAAAGAGCACCCAAAGGGTGCGGGGAGAAGCCAGCCTCCAGGTACAAGAAGAGGAAAAAGGAAGGGGAGGAGAAGCATCTGATGCACTCTGGCACCGACACCATAATGACCCAGATTAAACAGGTGGGTAAAAAAAAAGGTGACGTCTCGATCTTTTATCGTCGTTGACAGTGGGAGGGGGAGACACACCACCGTTACTCGTTTTAAGCTGGGGCGACGTCCTTCATTATAGGAGAGCCTCGCATTGGAATCACAACGCCGCCTTCAGTCGATTGCGACTGCTAATTAGAGCTGAATTACTACGGTGTTTCCGTTGGCCGTGAAGACACCATTTCATGTATCATAAGCATATTACAGTAATTACGTACTTGGGAAAATGATATTGCCGCGTGACACTTAAACACCCAGGCATTAGTAGCGGTTATTATTCTTCAGGAGAATTATCATTATAGCTAACCCTCCCGTGGGCCGGTTATTGATTTAAGAATCCCCCTTTTGTTTTCAGACGCACCACTTTCCCTCAGAGGTGTACTGTAATAGAACGTGCATCACATCTAACACGGTTTGATTAAAATGAGATTGCGTACCGGTAACTTGAAATCTGTTTAAATTCCTTTGTTACTCGTGAAAAAAACGCTCTTGTTTGAAGTGAGAGGTGCTCTGAATATTATACATCACATTCAGTGTTCATACAGACACACAAAGCTGGGTATGGGAGCAGCTAGTGCTAATCAAAAACTTCTCAAAACGTTGCCATATAAATGTAATGAGATTTTTTTTTCCAAACATTCCAAAACAATGTTGAATATTTTTTTCGCACAAATATCCTCTTATGAAAGTGACTGGAACCATTTCCCCCAGATTGCTATAACAATGTTTAAGAACAACTGCTTTTGGCATTTGAAGCGTGAACATTCCCTCACACTTCAACTCTAGGATGCCCTAGAGGTCATTCTCGTCGTTGTTTATCTTTGCCCATGAAACTTTCAGAAGGTTGTCCTTCCATGATCATCATCATCTGTCATCCCATCATCTATCAATTATGGACATCTGAAAAACATTCTAAATATGAATTTAAGCAAATGCTTATTCTGGCTCCTTTTTTCAGGCATGCTAGTGTTAATAATTGGGCTTTTTACTTTGCAGACTTTTGTCGCTGGCGCCATATGACACTAGTGTATCTCTCTCTCTCTCTGTCTCTCTCCCTACTACAGCAGCTCTCTCTGCTCCCCCTCATGGAGCCACTCATCGGGGTCAACTTTGCCCATTTCGCTCCCTATGGCAGTGGCCAGCTGAACGGAGAAAACCTCCTGTCTGGGAACTTCGGCAGCGCGTCGCTGGACGGAGTCTCTGACTATTATTCCCAACTGACCTACAAGGTGAGTCGCGTTCAACCCCCTTTTTTTCAACGCAGCAGCATGGCACGATGATATAATCTTAAGTATGAATGCCAACTGTGGCTTTCATACGTACATTGTTCAATTCTGACTGTTTTAAAGTAAACAAAACCCTTGCTGTTGTGGTGGATCTGTATTCTTTTGAACTGTCACTGTGTGCAACGAACTGGATGCCCGCCACCCTCTGGTTTTTGATCATTTTGTGTCTGGCCTCTCTCGCAGCAGAGTAACCTGAGCAACCCGCCCACGCCGCCGGCATCTCTACCTCCCACTCCGCCGCCTGTGAACCGCCAGAAAATGATCAACGGTTTTGCCACAACAGAAGAGCTAGCAGGCAAAGCCGCCGTCATAGGTGAGCATTCAGGCTGCGTTTATAGTGACAGCTGAAAAAACTAATCTTGTTTTTAGAATTCCAATTCCCCTTTTCCATTTACCCAAATATGTAAACGCCTGCCGTTTTTTACAACATCGAGTGAGGTGAAAATCCTGACACTTCGATCCTCAAATAAAATTGTTCTAGAATTTTGCAGAGTCATGGCACATTTTGTTAGTCTTGGGCAATATACCGGTATTACCGTCTTATCGCGATATTGGATATCAATACCGAGTAATATCGTTGGGTCTATAAAAAAATATCTAATACCGAATATCATCAAATACCGACATTATACTGTATTCTATTAAAATATGAGCAATGAGACTTTTAATTGTACCTATACAAACAATTTTCATGTTACACACCTGCCTAAAACAGCCCTTATTTGGGCTAGGCTTTTTGGAAACAATGTATTGCCAACTCCAGTTTGTCCCTAATTAGCCTGCTTGTACAGCAGAGGGCTCAGTTTCTGACCCCTCAATGTCGCAATTCTGAGAACTAGGTGACTGGTGGAACGTGTCCGACTCTGACTGCACGCCATTGCCATCTAGTGGTCAATACCGGTAATATCGAATATCAGCTAATTAACACGTTATCAATACAGATATTAAAAAATCAGTACCGCCCAAGACTACATTTTGTGAAGTTGGTAGTGTGCAATTTAAGTCATTTGCTGTGTGCTCTGTGCATTGCCACGAAAAAAAAAAACAACAACAACAAACCTTTGATTGTGCTCCTGTTTCAACACCAGCTTCCAAAGGCCTTGTTCCGAAGCCACTCCATGTCCCGTTCAGGACTGAGGAGGACCTGGCCCGAGCTATCGCCCAGGGACCCAAAACGGTGGACGTTCCAGCCTCACTCCCCACCCCGCCTCACAACAACCAGGAAGAGCTCAGGTAGCGGTGCCAGATGCTGTCGGATGCTAGTGATTTACAACCGTGCTTGTACAGACGGCTGTCACAGCACCAATCAGCTGATTTAACCCTAGCATCCCTATGCAGTAATAAGAAAAGACTATGCGGTAAAAGCTGAATAGTAAGTAAGTAAGCCTTGGCTGAGCCATGGCCCATAGGGGAGGATCCTATCTCCTCTTTCTGTAGCACAGGCTTCCCCAATAGGCGGCCCGCGGGCCATTTGCGGCCCCCGCAGCGGCCCCTAGTGGCCCACGAGGTATTTTTAAAAAATAAAATGAAATAAAATATAATAAATAAAAAAATACATCCGCCTATCCTTAATCATTGTTCCATTTGTACTCTCAGTTCCTAGCCCCCTAGTGGCAACAAATAAAACTTCTGGTAACTCAGATTACTCAATTTCATTTATCAACTGCATAATTTAGCTAGGGATCACCTGGAAACCTGGGAACCTGTTCTACATCTACCAGTAAATTAAGATATTTCACTTTCAAGATTTATTTGTGTAAATACCCCAGACGTTTTTTTGCTTGAGTCAACCTTTTTTATTTGTTTAATATGAAGGGGACAGGGCAGCTGAAACTTAACTTAACTTGAAAACTGTGTCCAGTGTGTTCACAAAAGCCTAAGGAGATGTTAAAATGACCAAACCTTTTTGGAATTGAAATAACCCTTTAATTAAGTAATAGGGAAAAAATAAAACCCCAAATTTCCGCGCACATGGACTCTGCCCTTGGCCTGGTACCCTCGCCAAAATATACCCCTTAAGGAAAATTCATTGGGGAACCCTGCTGTAGCATGAGGCAGTTTTGATGTACAAGTACAACGCTTGGACATGACGCTAGTATGTCACAGGGACTTGCGCCCAATCCAACCATAGATGCTGAGTGTCATCAGGGAGGCAATAGGTCCCATTTTTCTTTTTTTTTATTCCCAGCGAGTCGAATCCCGACCTCCCAGTCTCAGGGCAGAAACTCTAACCACAAGGCCACAAGTTAAAGGCCGCTTTATAGTGCAGATAACGCACCATACTGCATTATGAGCTTGTGGATCAGCTATTTTCAAGCTATTTTTTTCAAGCTATTTTCAAGTAGTAATATCACAGTCACTTGTGAGTACGGGTGGGACGATTCACTTAACCTCACAATACGATACCTTATCGATATTTAGGGTTCTGAATCGATTTATATTGCAATTCTTAGTTATGCTGCGATTCGATTTGATATATCGATATATATCACATCCCCCCCCCCCCCACACACACACAAATGACTGTGCTTTTATTATACTAGAACAAGGAGTTTTATTATACTAGAACAAGGAGGATTCCACCCATTTTCAACATTTTTTCTGAGAGTGTACAAAATGGAACCAAATGGACCCTGACGGGTCCATTTGGTTCCATTTGTACACCCTAAACAAAAGGTTCTAAAAGAAAAATTATTTACAAACACAACACAAACACAACTTGATGATGTCGATATAAATAACAAAAAGTTCAATCATACACATCAATGCAGCCTGATAACGGCAGTCAGTCTTTCTGACATGAACACATTAATGAATAGGCCCTACATAAATATCACAAATCAATATTGATATCATGGCATTAAGAATTTGCGATATATTGCCCATATTTTTGCCCACCCCTACTTGTGAAGGTAAATCATCAAATCCAACATTAGCACTCCAACAAATGCTGTTCATTAATCATTATATAGTGATAAAGTCATCATAAATCATCTCTCTCCAACAGTAACCGGGGGCAGGAGAATTGCAAAGACAGAGAGACGCCAGACAGCTTCGTTCCATCCTCGTCTCCCGAAAGTGTGGTGGGCATGGAGATCAGCCGCTACCCGGACCTGTCGCGGGTGAAGGAGGAGCCGCGCTCCCCCTGCCTGTCCCCCATCCTCCCCATGCTCCCTGCGCCCGGCGGGAAAGGTACAATACAGTAACTGTATCGAAATGCATAGTTCTATTTCATCCATCCATCCAAATCACCCAAATCAGTTACTATACCTTTAAAGGGGAATTCCACCCATTTTTATTTTTTTTCTGAGGGCGTACAAATGCAACCAAATGAACCCTAACGGGTTCATTTGGTTCTATTTGTACGCACCTCAGAAAAAAGAAGTGTCTAAAGAAATCCATTAACATGGTCAAAATGACCAGCAACCAAAGGCCAGTTATTAAAGTGGAATTCCACCCATTTTCAACATTTTTTTTTTCTGAGAACGTACAAATGCAACCAAATGAACCCTAACGGGTTCAAGTGTGTAAAGAAATCCATTAACATGGTGGAAATACATCTTGATGATGTATGTCAAGATGTTTCACCATGTTAATGGTTTTCTTCAGACCTCCATTTCTTGGGAACACAGAATGGGGGGAACATTTTTATTCATGTCCACCCAGCACCTCTAGGGTATACTAATGACATATTAGAATGTTGAAAATGGGTGGACTTCCCCTTTAATGGTTGACTTAAATTTGTATCTGTGACTGACAAGACTACACAGAAGACCTTTCTTTCTTCTGTCATCACGGCCCAGTAATGACATGACATCTAAATGTCAGATTATCAATCCTACTCAGTCCTCAGCCTCGTCTATTATACTCCTCTCCCCTCTCCCTACTACTGCAGGGTCAGAGATCAAGCTGCAGGACGTGAAGACGGAGCCGTCTGGGATGTTCTTCGGCTCTCCCTTCACCTCTAATGATTCCAAACAGGGCCTGGTGTCCGTGGCCATCACCCTGAGACCACAAGCAGCTGAGGTGAGAGAGCCCATGTTCTAGACCAGGGGTGGGCAATTATTTTTTCCCAAGGGGCCAAATGTGATCCATAAAATATTGTGGAGGACCAAGACTAAAGGCTGAGCTAAAGTCTGCGTAATATTAATTAATTTCAAGATAAAAGTTGGAGTAAGACCAACCATTTTGACACCAGGGACCTCTATTTATTCACACCACCATTTGATGACATTTTAGCCACACAGACTCCAAAACTAAAGATTTCTTTTGTCAGTCTGTATTTTACAACAAGACAGGACACCAGATCGAATATGACCATTCTTTTACATTCTCTGATTGTGTAGACTTGGGCTAATTCAGAAGGTAAATATTTTAACTCTTGAGAGTGTAAAAATGAAACCAAATGGACCCGCAAGGGTCCATTTGGTTTCATTTTTGCGCTCTCAAAGAGTTACATCTGGTTAACCAACTTTCCATATTTAACTGGAACTCTCTCAAGGACCACTGGTGGTCCCCGGGCCGGTCAGAGTCAGCCAAAGGGCCGCATTTGGCCCCTGGGCCGCATAATGCCCAGGTATGTTCTAGACGCTTTTATATCTAGTCTAAATCAGTGGTGCTTCAACCATTTTCATACCAGGGCCCACTATTTTGCATTTTAGCCACGGACCACTATTTGATGTTGAGTTTAGTCTCTCGGACCCAAAACTAAGGATTTTCAAGTTTGTGTCCACAATTTAGGAGCGACAACTGTCAAAATGTTCAAAATATTAGTTCTTCTATATTTTAGATATTGTAGATTATTAAAAATTAAGTAATTCCGATGTTTAAAAATAAACATCTGAATTGCTTAAGGGTCCGTTGCTTAAGGGTCCATTTGGACCCGTAAGTGTCCAAATGGAAGACCCGTAACTTAGTGTTCAAATGGACCCTTACGGATCCATTTGGTTTCATTTCACACTCTCAAGAGTTACAAATCTAAAGGGTCCATTTGGTTACCAACTGTCCATTATTTATTCTGGGGACCAGTTGGAATCCTCTTAAGGACCACTGGTAGTCCCTGGACCACTGGTTGAAAACCACTGGTCTAAATGGTCAATTATCCTTTTTGTTGTCCTATGCCACAAAAGATATTCCAATGTAGGGCTTGGCTGGCCATAATCTGTATTTATTAATGAATAATAATTTAAATAGCAGTGCCCCCCACTTCACAAACGTATGATTTCATTTTTTTTGCCCACTACCCCCACAAGACAATAATCCCGATGGATTCAATCACCTAGAGATCACGATCAATCGATCGGATAAAATTCACGTCGCAGCCTTATTGTCGATCCATGTGCGAGACTAATCCTGTTCGTGTGTGCTCGGTTTTCAGAACATCACAGGTGTGGTGGCGGCCATCTCCGACCTCCTCTGCGTGAAGATCCCCAGCAGCTACGAGGTCAGCAGCACCCCGGACAGGGGTCCCCTGGCCATGCTCAGCGGGCTGAGGGTGGGCCTGGACCATCGCTCCCAGATGCTCTACCAGGGAGGGCGCGCTGACGGACCCCCGCACGGGGGCCAGGGCGGCCAGATGATGAGGTCCGGTGGAGGAGGAGCGGCGCAGAGCGTTATGCAGCAGCAACAACAGCAGCAGCATCAGCATCACCAGCAGCCTCTACGCTTCCAACCTGAGAGCCCAGGTGAGATCATAACCTGGATTAAAAATAGATCTCTCAACAAATGACTAGGCCGGTCTCAATGCAATTAGCTCTTTTTAACGATGTTTACAAAAGGCAGTTTTCCCTCGCACATCATTACTATGCATCTGGGGCTTAAAGACGGTGTCTAGGCTCTAATCGAGGTGCTGACAGGCATCACCATCGATTTCAGACAGTGATCCTCTCAGCTTAATGAAACAGAGTAATGATCCTTGGAGCACGTTGGTGCACAAACTGTCAAACACTTCAAGCACGGACGGTATAATGAATGTGGACACCTTCTTTTTAGATTACAAAGTGGAAGGAAGGCATTTGTTGTTTTATTATCCGGCTCTAGCATAGTTACTTTTAGGTCTTTAATTAGGTGCCTATCTCCTCCTGAACCAGTGTTTGTTTAATTTTTACGATTGAACATCATAGTGATCCTCTATTTTCATCTGTCAGTCTTTGTTTGAAATCACGTCTTTGTAGAAAAACTCGAGCGATTATCCTAATGGGCTTACTTACATGGTCATACTGAGTTGTTAGTTGTGTCTATAATTGTGATTCTTAATTGAAATAGTTCATAGGGGTTAAACAACTCCCGTCCCTGCAGTCTATTTATGAGCAGGCCACAATAAAACAGGCCCAAAAAATTGTCGTTGATGATACCCATGTTTTAAATGCAGAGTTTGTACTTCTGCCCTCAGGGAGAAGGTACAAAGAACCAAAGTGGAAGTACATCAGGTTTAAAAAATCATTCAACTAAAATGTTGAATGAGGCTCTGAAACAGTAGTGATGTAAGAGGTCAGATTATTCACACTGTGTGCACTGTGTAATGTTGTCTTCCGCTTTTTTTGTGTTCTGTTTGTCATTTATGTTTCATGTGTGGCTGAAGCAAGGCTGTTAGCCCAAGACAAGTTGTGACAATTGTGGACAATAAAGTTTACCTTGACCTTGACCTAGTTCTCGTGTCTCTGTTTCAGCCTCCGGTGCAGTCAGAGGATCTGATCAGAAGACTCCGGGAAGCCCAGGGGCCAAGCCTCAGTGGTGCTGTCACTGCAAGGTGGTGGTTCTTGGAAATGGAGTGCAGAAATCCGCCAAAGACATCCCTGCCCACAAACAGGTACCGTATTCATCTCCAGATGCATAGCTTGAGCATATCTAGTATCCGTAGTTCCTTTTTCTTCGCATACCGTCCCCTGGAAGCCTTGATCACCTCAAGGCTTTGAAGCATTAACAGAGTTGTAGTACAACATCAAGGAAGAGTGCGCCTCTAGTTCAGGGGTGGCCAAACTTTTTTGACTTGAGAGCTACTTTCAAAATGACCGAAACTTTCAAGGTCCCCTAGAAAGTTTGAGCTTTGAAATAGTGGTGATGGTGTTACTTACTGTTGTACAGTATTTAAGAATAATGCGCTTAAAATGAAAAATAGAGGGAGAGCATTGGCAGGTTTTCTTGTATATGCTACTACTGACATTTGAAAACTATGTATTTGGGGTTTGAGTTGATGGTTTGTAATGTTGAGTTTAGTCTCTTGCAGCCAAAACTAAGAACTTTCACGCTTTTGACCACTATTGTGAAAGAGAACTGGCAAAACGTTGGTCAAAATAACATTATTCTCCATTTTCTAATTGCGTGGACTCTTGAGAGTGTAAAATGAAACCAAATGCTCTCAAGAGTTACAGATCTATGGGGACTGTCGTGATCTACCTGCATGGTCTGTGTGATCTACTGGTAGATCACAATCTACCTTTTGGATAGCCCTGCTCTAGTTCATTTTCAACGGGACTGGCGTTTTCTGCTGAGAAAACGTTGTGAGTTAGAGCAAGAGTTTCACGCGGTGTGTCATCGCACTGTGTCCCGTGTTTGTTGTGCGTGTGCTCGTTTCACATACGCACCCGCGTCTGAATTTTAGTCCTCAATTTAGCTGAGCTTTTTCTTCGTGCTGAGGAATTCAGGTGAGGGGCACAATGGAATCTCCACAATATGCAGGGTTTTTCACTCGCTGTCTACAGTATAATGCCCTAAACACTGTAATTCAATTCCAAAATACATGACTACACATTATCCGTACTGTAGTCTCTCATGTCTCTAATGTCATGTTTACTGCGAAGACTCTTTAGCAATGAAAAGACATGGTCAGGTTGGCAGTACTTTTTGCGTAACTACCGATTGTGTCCGTGATCTTAAACAGTCTTAATCCCGCCAAAGAATAAAAGAAAACATCTTGAAAACCGAATGAGTAATTACGTAAACACTGACATGTCTGTCCAGTACCTCTATTACTGGACAGAAAAAATTACATAGCCAAATTACCTCCCCAACAGGTTAGTTAATGGTTATGTCTAAATTATTATGGACTGTATATTGGCCCAATGAAAGCTGTGTGTAAGGCAGACAGGCATGCTCTGTAGGCCCTGGCTTATAATAGTGGTGGTAGCTGTTCCTAGGAGACACTACTGTATAGACGGGTCATGACCAGAGGGCCAGACCTCACTTCAAAGGTTACATTAATCCACATTCAGCCTGGAGGCCCCCCCCACACACACACTCTCTCACACACATTCGTACACATCTATACTTTGTGTCCACGCTCGACCACAGACACGCCCACATTATGCAGTGGTAACGCACACCATCCTCTGATTATGCAAATCCTTCCCTGTTGAAGTGCTATCCCGCCCTGAGCAATTAGCGGGTTAAGCTGTGGTGCCCTCCTCTCTCTCTGGCTGGGGACGCCTCGCCTATTTGAATACCGTTAGCCTTTTGATGTTTATTTCAGTAACTACATTTTTATTCCAATTTGACTTCCAAGCGAGTCGTGTTGATCAGGCTTTAATTCATTTCTGAATCATTTATCGTATCTCCTCCTACACTGTGGCTTCCATCTGCTCTGCAGGAGGCTGAGGGCCAGCCCAACTCGGAGGGAAACCTGGTGTTCTGCAGCCACAGCTGCTTCCTGCTCTTCTCCTCTTCCCCGTCTTCATCGTCCTCGCAAGCCGGATCGACCACTGAAACTAAGGTTTGTATGTTAGCAAAACCTTGCATTAATATGATAGGACGGTGGTTTTCAACCAGTGGTCCAGGGGCCACCAGTGGTCCTTGAGAGAGTTCCAGCTGGTCCTCAGGCTAAATGATGGAAAGTTGCTAAACCAGATGTAACTCTTTGAGAGCGTAAAAATGAAACCAAATGGACCCTTGCGGGTCCATTTGGTGCGGGTAATGCTAGTTCCTAGGAACTATGCATAGAATATTCGTTCTATGTACTGTATAAAACTAATATTGTGTAAACATAAGGATACTTGATTATTACTGGAATAACTAATACAAAGAGCCTCCATTTTATCTTATTTACACTGTATTGTTATACAAAGTCACATGGAAATAATTGTATTTGAAATTATATAGAAACTTTTTAAAATAAACCACATTCTTTAATAATAACCAGATTTTGTCTTAAATGTTTTTTTCCCCCCCGCAAATGATTATTGGGAAATGGGGGTCGTCTTATAATCAGAGCCGTCTTATATTCGGGACAATGCGGTATTCATCATGAAGATTAATGGCAATTTTTTTATCTGTATGTTTGCCTTAATGGCAATTTGTTTACCAAATGCAGCCTGGAATTGTGGACAACAAAGAAAAATATATCTTTAGTTTTGGGGTCTGTGGGGCTAAAATGTCATCAAATGGTGATCCGTGGCCTAAATGCTGATTAAATAGTGGGCCCTGGTATCGGTGTTGAAAACCACTGATAGGATCTACGTATATATTTTTATGTGTCGTTTTGCTCATCATGTTCTCATCTGGTCTTTTCCAGGAAACGTTGGCCCTCCTGCCAGACGAGAAGGAGGAGAAGGAGAGCCTCTCCAAAGCCCAGCACCAGTACAGCAACAACATGTCCTCTCTGGACGTCCACTGCCTGGCCCAGCTCCAGCCCAAGCAGTCCCCTCCCTCCACGCCTCCCATCCCCTTCCCCACGGCCAGCGAGGCGCCGCCGAAGACGGAGACGCCCAAACCCGACACCATCAAGGTGACGGTGAAGCTGAAGACCCGGCCGCGCGCCCACCACCACCACGACGGCTGGCACCAGGGCAAGAGGCACAAGGGCCTGCGCTGGCGCAAGTGGACCATCCAGGTGGTGGTGCGCCGGGGCAACTCCCTCCTCCCGGACGAGGACAAGATCGACGAGCTCCTGAAGAAGCTGGGCGCCTCGCTGCGGCCGCACCCGTCGCTCCGCGACCAGCGCCGCTGCTGCTTCTGCCACCAGCTGGGCGACGGCGTGACGGACGGCCCCGCCCGGCTCCTCAACCTGGACCTGGACGCCTGGGTGCACCTCAACTGCGCCCTGTGGTCCACCGAGGTGTACGAGACGCAGGCGGGCGCCCTCATCAACGTGGAGTCGGCGCTGCGCCGCGGCCAGTCGGTGCGCTGCGCCTACTGCCAGCAGATGGGCGCCACCAGCGGCTGCCACCGGCTGCGCTGCACCAACATCTACCACTTCACCTGCGCGCTGCAGGCCCACTGCACCTTCTTCAAGGACAAGACCATGCTGTGCCACGCCCACCGGCCGCGCGGCGGCGCTGCCGCCGCCGGCCAGGCGCTGGAGCACGAGCTGCGCTGCTTCGCCGTCTTCCGCCGCGTCTACGTCCAGCGGGACGAGGTGCGGCAGATGGCGGCCGCCATCCGGCAGCCCGAGCTGGGCTACACGCTGCGCGTGGGCAGCCTGGTGCTGCACGCCATCGGGCAGCTCACGCCGCAGCAGATGGCCGCCTTCCACTCGGCCACCACCATCTTCCCGGTCGGCTACGAGGCCTGCAGGATCTACTGGAGCATGCGCCACGGCAACCGCCGCTGCCGCTACGTCTGCTCCGTGGAGGAGAGAGACGACCGGCCGGAGTTCTGCATCCGCGTCATCGAGCAGGGCTACCAAGAGCTGCTACTGACCGACCATACTGCTAAAGGTACACCCCCTTCCATCAGTTCAATAATGTGATTTGTCGGTGCATCACAGTAGGGGTGGGGCGGTTCACTTATCCCACGGTTCGGTTCGTACCTCGGTATGGGGGCCACGGTTTCGGTTCGGTTCCGGTAAGTTTTGCTTTTTAAAAATGAATACAATGAAAAATGTTCTTTCATTTCGTTTATAAGCAAATTGAACGTGAATATAAAAAATAAATCAAGATTTTCAAAACATTAAACAACCTATTGTAAACTCAAATGTTAAGGTGTTAATCTAAAAATAATCCCTATTCAGACATATTCCAATAGGCCTGTCTTCTTCCTTTTCATTATTTACTGAAGAAAAAATGTATATTGCTATTTGTGCCTCATTATTAGGATATTTTCAAGGGAAATAATTATAAAATACCTAGGCTAATAAAATTAATGCACGTTTCAGTTAAGTATCAGGCAGGTGGCACGCAGACTTGCAGCATTGTAGACAGACAACAAAGTTAAATTAGTTTAGTTTACAAGACAATATCTGCTTTATTAATAAGGATATTATTATCCATACTATAATTAAGGATATGTGTCTGTCTGAACCGAAATGTTGTGGTTCATTAGCGCGTATTGAACCTTGGACCCCTATTGAACGTTTTTTTTTTTCCTCTCCTTTTTTTCTTTCCTTTTCTTTTTTTTTCGGGTAATCAGATGGTTATGGTTAATAACATTCTTTCCTGTTTTCATTGTCCCACTAGGAGTATGGGATAAAGTTCTCGGCCCGGTTGCTGAGAAAAGAGCTGAAACTGGCACTCTACAGCTTTTCCCCGTGTACCTAAAAGGAGAGGACCTTTTTGGGCTCACAGTCCCTGCTGTCACCAAAATCACTGAATCGGTTTGTATCTGTTTTCTTTTGTGATTTTTTTTTTTATAGAAAGCGTAACATTTGAATTAACTAGTAAACAGTGTGTGGTATGTTCAGTACAGGTTGAATTTACAGTATTATCAATAGATCTGCAAAAAAAATCTCTGTCAAGTACAAGATCAGATATGAGACCTCATACTATTGTGGCTAACACTGGTTTGACAGGTATTGCACAACTACTGTAGGTGCAGCATGCATTTCAAACTTGCAGCATTTTGGACCTCCATCGTTCTTAAGTTGTGAAATAGGAGAAATCCTTCCTGCAGCTGGCCTGGGTTAGAATATGCCCCGAGGCTACTAACGCCCGCCACTATCTCTCCTGCATTTCGTGGCTCTTTGCTCACTGTGTATGTCCAAATAAATCAGAAATGTGGAACACGTCATCTAAAAAAAATAAAACGGGTAGAATGAATTGTGAAGTTCTTATCGATGTAGATGTAGAACAGGGGTGCCCACACTTTATTGACTTGAGAGCTACTTTCAAAATGAGCGGCTCAACAAGATCTACACAAAAAAAAAAAAACAATTTCAAGGCCCCCAAGAAAGTTTGAATTTGAGATAGTGATGATGCTGTTACTTCCTGTTAGAGTGTTTAAGAATAATGCACTTATAATGAAAAATGGAGGGGTAGAATTGTTGAATTGACTTTCTTGCACCCAAAGCTAATAACTTTCACGTTTTTGTCCACAATTGGGAACTGGAACTGGCAAAATATTTGTCAAAATAACAATTATTCTCCATTTTCTAATTGTGTGGACTCTTGAAATTATGTAATTCAGATTAAATATAACGTAACTCTTGAGAGCTGTAAAATGAACCCAAATGGGTTCATTTTAACGCTCTCAAGAGTTACACATCTATACATTTTAGGGGACTGTCATGTGATCTACCTGCATGGCCTGTGTGATCTACTGGTAGATCACAATCTACCTTTTGGGCAGCCCTGTTGTAGAATATAACCCTGTCTCTGTCTCTTCAGCTCCCCGGGGTGGAAGCATGTGAGCAGTACTCCTTCCGCTATGGACGCAACCCTCTGATGGAGTTACCTCTCATGTTCAACCCTGCTGGCAGCGCCCGCTCCCAACCACGAATCAACAACCCCACCAAAAGCCTAGTGATAAGGTAAATCTAAGACGGCGCTTGTGTTATACTGTATGTGTACATTAAAGGAGAATTGCAGACCAAAAGTTTTTTTTTTTTTTTTTTTAATCTTTATTTGCACTTAATTTGTTCGAAAAAAGTGGTCCATGTGTTATTTTGTGAAAACACTCCTTAATGGCTGTTTTCCCTATCCCAATATATAATTAGGGTTGCACCGATACCATTTTTTAAAATACCGATCCAACCCGATATTTATTTTTTAATTTCCCGATATACTCCCGATATCCGATATCAGCAAAAATATAGAGAACACCTGCCTTAAACACTGCTTTAAAAAAAAGAACTATGTTGGTCAATGTAAGATGTAAGATGATCACTTCACACAGGTGTGATTTTTAAAATAAAAATAGCTTTCACCTTGCTACATTACAGTATATCAGCCTTTTAATTATTTTCAAAGGGAAAAAACACCTTATATCTTTGTGCCAACAATACTCCAGGTAATAAAAAAGTCCCTATGTCGAGCACACACGTGCTGTGGGCTATGGCTGTGGGAGAGGAAAGCTGTATTTGGAGGGGAGGAGGGAGGCCCCCCTCTAGCAGCTGCTTAACAAGCTTAATTATTGCTGGATAGTGTTGCCAACTGCCAAAATCCAAAATGCACTAGTGGCACTTCCAAAATGCACTAGAAGTAACTAGAGCAGTGGTTTTCAACCAGCTAAAAAGCACTACATTTTCCACCAGGAGTTTCTCAATAATTTTGGCACTAGGGGAGTCTGGAAAAAAGCAAAATATAATTACAAATGCGCCAAGTTGGCAACACTATTGCTGGCCGTGCTGTCGTGATTATGGATGTAGGTTAGCTCCTGCCTGGCTATATCGTGCAGCGTTTCTGCTGGGATTATGCATTGGATTTACAAGCAAAGTTGAAGGATTATACTTTTTGATGATCAATTTGAGAAAGGGTAAGTCATCAGCCCACCTCTCTCTCTCTCTCTCTCTCTCTCTCTCTCTGTCTCTCTCCCCCCCCCCCTCTCTCTCTCCCCCTCCCTCTCTCTCTCTGTCTGTCTCTCTCTTTCCTTGGTCGTGCGCGCTGCGGTCTAGCAATATATTCTATCGTACTGTGGTGCAGGACCGCTCGAACACAGTAAACATTAGTAAATAGCCTATGTAATGTATCGGAGGCGTATCGGAGACGTGAACGCCGATCTCAGATATTTTATTTCTTTGAAACCGGTACCCGATACCGATAAAATATCGGATCAGGCGCACCCCTACTTATAATGGGGCTAAGGGGTCTAATGCAAGTTCACCGATAAACATCGCTCCAAAATGCAATTTTCTGCTATTGTCTCCCCACCATGTCAGTAGTGTGTTAACACTCACACTTTCACTTTCACTTTTGGTGCAGCAGTGATTCAGCTGTCTCAAAAGGTGGGGGTGTGGCACATTGTTTATGGCTGAACTACTGCTGAAACGAAAGTGAAAGTGAGTGTCAACACTCTTAATGACATGGTGGAGAGACCATATATAGCAAAAACTTGCATTTTGGAGTGATGTATATAGGTGAACTTGCACAAGACCCATTAGCCCCATTATAAGCTTATTTTGGGAAACAGCCAGGAGTTTTTTTCACAAAATAACACCTGGACCACTTTTTTCTAACAAATTAAGTGCAAATAAAGATTTAAAAAAAGCTTTAGCTTTTGGTGTGCAATTCTCCTTTAACATTACCAGTGCAAGATTTTACTGAAGGATGGCTGATGACTCAAACGTCTCCCTTGTTGAACAGGCCTCAGCCCCTGGCTGTTAGCAACAACAGCGCCAGGTCCAACCAGAATGTAGCTCAAGGAGAAGGCGGCGCCCCTCACAGCAAGCCTCCGGTAGTGCACCCCAGGTCCTCCCAGTACCGCTGGATGAAGAGCGAGTGGAAAGCCAACGTCTATCTTGGCCGATCCCGCATCCACGTCAGTGTTGTCCTACACGTGAGATCTTACCAGTTCTAATAAGGCTCCTGTAGACTAAATGGACTAACTTAATGTGCTGTTTGGTTACAGGGCCTGGGGCTGTTCTGTTCTAAGGACATTGAAAAACAAACCATGATGATTGAGTACAATGGAACTATCCTCCGCAATGAGGTTGCCATCAGTAAAGAAAAGCTCTATAGATCTCAGGTATGTTAATACTTTAAAAAATATATATACAGCAAGTCTTTAGTGAAAGATTCTGCTTATTAATATTTACTCACTACCTTACAGAATCGAAGCGTGTTCATGTTTCGGATTGACAGCGAACATGTTGTTGATGCCACTCGAACAGGGGGGCTAGCAAGGTAATGTAGCAATTCAATTGCTTTGTTTTTGAGAGTAGACATTGTGAAAAATGTCAGTCTATAACTCAGTTTTATGTAGAATGTTTGGAGTCTGAATCATCATGAATGAACTGTAATCATGCCATGTCCTGTTGTTCTTCCGTTACAAAAGGTATATCAACCACTCTTGTGCCCCAAACTGTGTCGCTGAGGTGGTGACATTCGAAAGGGGTTACAAAATCATCATCAGTTGCAATCGCAGGATCGAGAAAGGAGAGGAGGTGGGTTGCTTTTCCAACAATCAGAAGAAATATGTACCGTAATTTCCGGACTATAAGCCGCTACTTTTTTCACATGCTTTGGACCCTGCGGCTTATACAACGGTGCGGCCAATCTATGGATTTTTACAGTTTTTTTTTTACGGGTTTTCAACAGGTGGTCCCTGAGAGGGTTCCAGGTGGGCCCTCTAGACTAAATGATGGAAAGTTGATTAACCAGATGTAACTCTTTGAGAGCGTAAAAATGAAACCAAATGGACCCATTTGGTTTCATTTTTACACTCTCAAGAGTTATGATATTCACCATCTAAATTAGCACCACTTAATTAATAAGTCATGGTCATTTTGATCTCTATGTTTTGCCTGTTTTGTTTGCGAAAATCCATCCTGGAATTTTGGACAAAACCTAAAGAAATCTTTAGTTTTGGGTTCTGTGGGGTGAAAATGTTGTCAAATGGTGGTCTGTAGCTCAAATGCTGAATAAATAGTGGGCCCTGGGATGAAAAAGGTTGAAAACCCCTGCTCTAACATGAAGCTTATAAAAAAAAACATTTTGGCCCAAATTTAGCTGGTGCAGCTTATATTCAGGTGCGGCTTATAGTCCAGAAATTGCGGTATGTGTTCTGGGGCTTACATTTATGTTCACATTGCCCCTTTTTTGCCCCTGTTTTTGCAGCTGTGCTTCGACTACCAGTTTGACACTGCGGAGGGTCAGCACAAGATGGCCTGCCACTGTGGAGCTCCCGAATGCAGAAAGTGGATCAACTGAGAGAGGCGAAAAAAACATCGGGAGGAGGAGGGAAAAAAGGAAAAACCACAATGCATTCTTGCCATACTGTGTGGATGATGCCCTTGATCTCTGTACAGAGATAAGCGTTTCACACTTTAAAAGTCATTATATGAATGAGCAGAAGGCCTGATCCCTTTTTAGACGGGTGAATTAAAATCCCATGTTGGCTAGTTGAGAGAGAGAAAGGGATGGGTGGAGGAATTAGATAATAATACGCAGGGCAGTAGCGGGATGCGACTCGTGCCATAATGTTGAGAGGCTCTGTGTTATTGGATGTCCTCTGTCCGTCTATATGTATCTGTGTCGTCGTTTGGGTATACATAAGGCGCAAAATCACCACCAGCGGATGATGGGGGAGAGCACTGTGCAGTGTGCGGCCTTATTGCTTACTAAGGGCAGGCCCTTTTGTTTCATGCCGTCAATGTATACCGTATGACTCAATGTAGACATCACTGAATGGGGAATGTACAGCAATGAATACCGCGAAGGGAATATTAACTTGCACTAAAAAAAGAAAAAAAAAAAAGAAACAAACACACACACACACATACACAAAAAAACTTTTAAGATACTTGATTCCATGAGTCAGTTTTATCATAGGTTTCTGTCATGTGATTTGTGTGGAATTCGAGAGGACGTTTTGTATTTATTACTGAGTGAATGAATTTTATTCTCAAAATGATGAGACCGTTAAAGAAGGCTAGACTGCTATTGTTTTTGAAGATTGAAGACATGCTGTTACTTTTGTACAAAATGTACATACAGAAAAATTATAGGAATAACCGACCAAATACTACCTTAACCTTCGTGATGTTTGGGTGTTTTAAATTGTTTTGTTTTTTTGTTTTTTGTTCTGTTTGTTGTTGAAATTTATTTAAGATGGACATTATGATTTGAGTTTTGAGAGTATATATTATGATTATTCTGTACAGAATTTGTAAAATAACCACAATAATTCACAAAGTATTTTTGTTGTATGAAAAGTAAGGTATTGTAGCGTAGTGTTTTGTGACTTACACGTACTTTGACCACTCGAAAAGAAATATTTTTGTTGACTAACGTGGTATCGAGTTATCGGTTACAGAATCAAACGAACTCTTCAGATGGTAGGAGATTTACTCTGATCTGTTTTGCTGTTAATCAGGTTTGATTTAAAAGAACTGTGAATTAGGTTTTAAGCCACCCAAAACTGCTTTTAACTTTTTAACACCAGTAGGCATAGGAACCACCACCACCATGTTTCCCATATCTCTTTATGTTTGTGTTTGTTTTTACATTTTGGGGGGGTGGGGATAAATACATGACAAAATAGGTGCAAACGTCTAACGATTTGCCAGTTAGACGAAACTAATGTGCAAGAAGAATCACTTGGGAATTTGGAACAGTAGGTGGTGCTACCTTTTTAGATGGAGAATGGCATTGTACTTTATCAAAACATGTTTCATATACTGACACTTCACAAAGTCACTTGCTTAGAAATGGAAGAGTTTTGCGTGCACAATTTCAAGTCGACTGTAAAATTTTGGAGACAGTCTTAGAACTTGTAATGTATATGGCATGTATTTTTTTAACTTTCTGAAGACTCAATTGTATATATTTTCTCAATGAATGGTTGTAACAAAATTGTTTCTTGGATATTTTTCTTCTCTTGTATGATAGTACATCATCCTGCCAGTGTGTTTGTGCTACATTTTTCTTGGTCCTGTAAAGTAGTCTGAAATGTTTTTTTGAAAAATGCCTTTTGAAGTGTACAGAGTAATATGAGGTTTGGAGTTTGTGGAATTGAATTTAGAAACATTTACAAAAATAAACTATTTTACATCTTATGCTGTGTGCAAATTGTTGTTCTTATTTTTTTTTTTTTTTTTAATTTATGAATATAATTTCTCCAAAGCTTACATTTATCCATCCTGTCTAGGACTTGCCTTGTGAAGTAAAAGGTTGTGCATGCATTGCTTTAAGGTTAAATTGCCATTTCTAGGATTGTATTTATTCAATTTAAATACACTGACACAGTGCTTACATTGAAACGGCGCCAAAGATTAACTTATGCTTTAGATGGATGTGATTTTGTTTCATAACACAAATAATAGATGATTTATAGGCCTTGTATCTGAAAAGGTGTAGGATCAAGAGTGTCTCTAGTCTCAGCAATCGCTACTCACTGGAGACACCTACTGGACAGACCACAGTGTGCCACCACAGTTCAATTAAGGTTATTGTATTTTTTTTTTTTTTTCTTTTTTTTTTTGTAAAGTGGTATGCTATGCACAAAATGTTGTATAACTTCAAAAGCAGTTATCAAGATTCCACTGTGATCACATTTCTACAAACTATTTTTGTTCATTTTGTTCAGCAATTTGTCTTACAGAGTGCAAGGACATGTATAGCCTACAATTATTGAGATGTGATAAAAATCCTATACAGTAGTGAAAGTTGCACATATAGCTGTATAGTTATTACTGGAACCTATGGACGGTAACCAATACTGATCAATACACAATGCGAAAAGATTAATGACCATTAACACATACAGCCATGACTGCAGGGGGGCTTATGCTACAATTAAGTGGGCAGTGGTAATGAGCACCAGCTCCAGTGTGCCACTGTCATCACCATTTCAATCTTAGTTTAGCAATCTTAGTAGTTTAGACCAGTGGTTATCCAGATGTAAACATGAAAACCAAATAGACCCGCGAGGGTCTATCTAAATTAGAACCACTTAATTAAGACTAGACAATGAAGAATGGTCATTTTGATTTACTGTATGTCAGTGGCGGCTGCAGGATTTATTTTTTCCCTGGGCGGGGGCTATTTGACTGGGCAATTGGATCTACCCCCCTGCCCCCTCCCCTTGGTCACCCCTTGCATTGGAACAGGGTCCCTCTAAACAAGTCTCTGTAGTTCCCTTAGAAAAAAAATTGTCAAAGAAAAAATACAAAACACCAAAACTGTGTGGATGATGATGCACATTGCACTGGCAGTCTACAACCACACTGAGATTATTTGAAATTTTGAATAAACCACTATAACTATCTAATTGGTGGATTCACTTTCTCTCATTTCACTTTCTATTTTCACATCATTTTCAGATCCCAGACCCCAAGGACTCCTTGAGGGAGTTTCAGGGGTCCCCAGCTAAATGATGATGAGTTAATATAACCCAAATGGATCCTTATCTGTAGCTTTGAGTGAGCAAATGTAACCAATTGGAAACACTTCTCTCAAAGTTAAGTGTATACAAGGGAGTCCCAGAGCTATTAAATGGGGCTCTGTAGACTAATCTATGTATACTGAGGATCCTTGAAATGGACCAACGTTTTGTTGGTCAAATTGAATAAATGATGTCATCAAGTGGTGTTTCACCACGTTAATATTATTTTCAGACCTCCATTTCTAGGAAATAGATTGGGGGAACAACACAACATCTCTAAGGTGCATGTTAATTACTAGGCCTGTGAATCTTTGGGTGTCCCACGATTCGATTCAGAATCGATTTTCTGGGTCACGATTCGATTCAAAAAACAATTCTAAATCTTTCTTCTTTTCTTTTCTTTTTTACAAAATGGTTCAATGGCATTTGAGCATGATCTACCGCCTGTTGTATTGTGCTTTCTGTAAGCATGTTTTACAGAAACATTCTTCTTCATTTGGTACTTTTATTTACAGTTTGGTTGGTATAAAAAAAAGATTTACAAGTCATGATTTGTTGTTCTCAGCGTCTTGTTTCCCCAATTGTTTTCCAATTGGTCTAACTGTACTCTATGCATATTGACACTATAGCTTGCAGTTAAACAAAAGCCACCTGATTATCATTTGAATATCTGATGGCTGACCGTCAGCCTGTTCTGTAGCATACATTTGTTTACATTTAGCAGTCATTATTAGCATGCTTTTAGCGCCAGGTGAACACAATGAACTACTCTAAACTAGGCTACTCTGAAAAACGTTCAAAACGTTCCCGCAGGATTTCTTTGTCCAAAGCCCACGTTAGTTGATCATTTTAGCAATACACACACACGTCGCTGCAGCCAATAGAACTATTACGGTTTGTCCCTATTGAGGCCATTCAAATTCGGACACCTCAATGTCGCACCTATTCCACTAGATGTGTAGACCAGCGTGGATGAGAGCCAGGGGATCGAGGCTATGTGTAGACAGACTTACCAAACTCCCTTCACTTCATGGGGTCAGTCCAATGGTGGCTCTTCTACATAGATTTCGTTGCGAACGGGACGAAAAATACGCTGATTCTCTCGCACACAAACACACACACACACAAACGGCCGGCTCCTTTCCCCTCCGTACAGGCTTCGCTCAGGCAGGCAGGCTGCCAGTGTTAATAAAACTATTTCGCGCATACTGCAGAAAACAACAACACAGTAGCTCATCGCGGAAGTCAGAGCCATGCTTACTCTATATGGGGCCATCTAGTAGAAGAGTTGCGACATTATGGGGTCAGAAACGGAGCGCTCGAGCGCTGTTCATGCAGCACGATTAGGGGCAAACTGCCGCCGCTGGATTGGCCCCATGAAGTGGACGGAGCTGAGAGAACAGTAGAGAGAATAGTGAAAGACATCATGCAGCTCAGCACTGCGCAGTGTTTACGCAGCTGCAGAGTTGGAGCTGCTCAACATTGCGCCGGCGTTGTGCAGAATCATAAAAATAATATTTTATTCGTTCTTTTCGTACCTGGGCAGACTTCATAAATGGGTGGGCACGTGCCCACCCATGCCCAGTCCTAAATCCGCCCCTGCTGTATGTACCTGTGGCTGTTTTGTTTGCCAAATCCAGCCTGGAATTGTGGGCAAAACCAAAATAAATCTTTATTTTTGGGGGGTCTGTGAAGCTAAAATGTCGTCAAATGGTGGTCCGTGGCTCAAATGCTGAATAAATAGTGGGGCTTGGGATCAAAAAGGCTGATAACTGTCCAGTAAAACTGCTGCAGCAGCAGACGCGTAAAAGTTGTAAAACTTGTTACCTTGTTGTTACGAGTCGAGTTGTGTGTGTGTGTGTGTGTGTGTGTGTGTGTGTGTGTGTGTGTGTGTGTGTGTGTGTGTGTGTGTGTGTGTGTGTGTGTGTGTGTGTGTGTGTGTGTGTGTGTGTGTGCGTGTGTGCGTGTGTGCGTGTGTGCGCGCGCGCGTGTGTGTATGATGTTTCATGGGTGTTTGCTTACGGTGGCCAAGCCTACTTCCTGGTGGATCAGTAGAGGAAGCTGCTGCTACGGGAGTCATCATCATCATCATCATATCGCTCTTTCTTGCGCCTATTTTTCGCGCAAAGCGTGTTTTATTTTTAGTTTTTATCTTTATCCAGGAAGAAAACATGGGAAGTACGGTGATGGATCAGTCCAGCAAGGACAGCAGCTCAAAGAATAAAATGCCGAACAAGAAAAGGAGAAGTCTGCGGATAAACATGCCCGTGAGTGGAGTTGCTTGGCTTGCATGGTGAAAGTGTTTGACATGCACTGTCATCGCAGATCGATGACTAATAAATTACGCACGAATGGTTTGACTGTGATTGTTGTGTGCAGTGTTGTTGTAGATTTGCAGGAGAGTGCTAGAGAGCAGTGGTTTTCAACCTTTTTGATGCCAGAGCCCACTTTTATTCAGCATTTGAGCCACGGACCACCGTTTGATGACATTTTAGCCCCACAGACCCCCAAAACTAAAATATGTCTTTTGCTTTTATCCACATTACCAGGCTGTCTTTCGGAGAAGACAAAACAGGCAAACATAGATCAAAAATGACATTAATCTACTACATTCTCTAGTTGTTTAGAGTCAGAGGATGAATATATTAACTCTTGAGAGTGTAAAAATGAGACCAAATGGACCCGCAAGGCTCCATTTGGTTTCGTTTTTACGCTCTCAAAGAGTTACATTTTTACGCTCTCAAAGAGTTACCAGCTTTCCATCATGTGTTAATGTCGTTTGCATTGATCGATATTGTGTGACATGGCATTATGATCATTGATGACGATGATGATGACAGCCCACTTTAGTCATAATAAGTAAATGTAATAATATTCTGTCTGCGAATCTACAGATGGAACTACATGTTTCCATTTGTACGCGCCCTGAGAGTTAGATTTACGTTGATTTTACAATAGACATATCCTAATGCCGTCAAACGGTGGTCCATCGACTAATGCATGGTAGTCTGAGTGGTCCAGTGGTGGTTGTGGATCACTGTGGGGTGAAGGGGGGAGGGTCAATTTGGAAGTCCTTGACGCCATGTGAAATAAGCCTAATTTGGGAACCACTGCTCTATAAGGCATGTACACTAGGCATTGGTGCTTTAATATGGCCCATGCAGGGAATGATTCCCTTGCATTATAACACTGATGTGCATGTTATGATTTATATGGATTATTTATTTACATTTTCCCCTGTGGGAATTCATTAATGGTCTATTTGTTCTACATTGCATGGAAAATCTGAACCATACAAACTGTAAAAAATAAATAAATGTAAAGGTAGGCTGCAAAGAAATGTGGCACTGTTTTGTCGGTGGAAAACTGGAAAAGTATAGTCTGTCAGAAACACATTTGGCAGGAACAGAGCTCCCAAACCAAAAACAGAAAATGAGTCATTCATTATGTGTAGTGGTTCTGGTTCTAGGGGGGTGGGGGGCTGCAAATTTCATTAGTCTGGCTTCTCTGACTCACATTAACCTTGCCCCTTACTGTCCCCGTCCACAAATCATCGTCTGTTACATAATGCAGACATGTATTTGAGGCTATGTACTTGTTGTGCCATGTGCCCTTGTGCTGCCTTGAACCTACAAGCTAGCATCCCTTGAGGTACGAGAGTTATACCCACTTAAATGCATTTTGTTCAGTCTTCACTGCAGATGTTTGTTGCATTCATGTAGCTCATAGGCACGTAATTATGGATTGCATCCCACTAAAAAGAGATCCCAATAAAAGCATTCCGCCCCAACCAAAAAAACATGGCACGGGCAGATCCGCAGCCTACAGTAACAGCCTCGGCACACTGTGTTTCTGTTACTTCACATTACTGTCTATGTGTAGGTGGAATGAATAACCTGTTTGGTATGAGGAAACTTGGGGAGGTAAGGCAAGGTCATGTGCCGCTGCATCTTCTTGTGGACACGCTTCAGGTGTGGTTCGACATGTTTCCCTGCCTTCTCTTTCAAACACTGGAAACCTTGAGTGGGCCGGGTCAGGGGCGGATCTAGGCATGGGCTTGGGGGGCAATGCCCCCCTAAATGACCTGACTGCCCCTCCAAACATGATGGCATGCAAACGACCCACATTTCAAATGTATTCCAAATTAAACTGCTTATAATTAAAATGGTTTGAAACACTACTACTGCTGTCTAACTACCATTTTGGCACCACTAAACCAACAGCATTTCATCCTTGAAAACAGAAAACTCTCTGAGGCAGAACTTTAGCTTTATGCATGCTGTGTGTCTGTTGCAACGTCAACAACAACTGATATTATTGATGCTTTACTTGAATAATAAAAGTCCTGTAACTGAATATGGCATGGGGGCGGCTTCATCGCCCGTGGCACGAAGCGACACAGGCGATGAATCCGCCCCCATACCATTTTCTCTTGCCCCTCCAACATGTTCTCTTGCCCTCCCAAATGGGACATGTTACATCCGCTCCTGGGCCGGGTTCCCTTTCACCCAAATCAGCAAAATGGTGGGGCTTGCCAGGCTGGCTGGCAAGCACACTTTTTCCTTTTAGATTTTACTCAAACTCGCATCTCAGCTGGGATCCAGTTAGTTGGGGATTAATCCTGTCATTACACGCCTTAGATTTATTGTTGAGATTTTAGGCCCCTGCTTAGTGCATACAGTACATGTACTTAGATGTAGAGATACATATATGCTCATCATGAATATGTTTGCTTGCCCATTAAAAATGTGTTCAACTACTCCTAATCCTCTTCTGTGCAGGACTTCAGTGCATTTACGTCCTCTCAAGTGGACAGTCCGACCAGTGGTTCAACCAAAGTTACCCCTCCGAAGGTAAATTATGTTTCGGATCAGTTAATATATTGTTCCAGCGTTTGGGTGAGTTACTCGTCTTCCCTTACATAATAGACATTCTGTACACTACAGTGTCTCTGTAATCTGAAAACATTTTATTGGTTCATATATGGTGTTGTTCAATGTTCAGCAAGTGACATAACAGGCGTGTTTTGTCTTTGAAAGAAGAGCAGACGGCAGCGTTCCACCGCTGTGTGTCTGGCGCTTGGTCAGGGATCATGTACAGGAAATTGATCCATGCTGCAAGGGCAGTGAAAACAGCATCCTCCTCTCTAACTGCTGCCCCTAATCTAATCTGACCTGGCGACAAAACGCCATTAAAGGAGGACGAAGTTGTGTCTACAACAGAAATATTTACAGTATTTCAAGGTTGATATTGTACATAGGAAGAGTGCCGTGCATTGTCATGTGTCTCGCTTGCCTTGACACGCTCTTGCACAATAGGGAAGAGGGAAGGACGAGTGTGTTGTGTTGGCAAATAGAGGAGATGGGCGTGTGCTCTCACTCCCACACATTTGCCACTGGATTGGTTAAAATGTCTGCGTGGAGCTGTGCCAGGCTTAAGCAAATACTGCCCTGTAATTATTCAAATATTTTTATTGAATTTTCAACAACTGTACAAATACACACGGACGGGCTCTGCAAAACATCAAAGACAAGTACTCGACATACACAAATTCATTGAAATGTCAAAAACCAAAAACACTGGGGTAGATGGGGAAAGAGAATCAACTATAACTGAGGGAAAAGGAAGGTAAAATAACAAACAGTTGCCAGAATTTAACATGACTAGAACTACACTCAGTAGAGTGCAAATACTGCCCTGAGCCATTTGCAGGGGAGTCTAGACTCTAGATGAAGACGTTTGTTGTCCCTCATTTTGGCTTGAGGTCTATGGTGAAGCTTGGGGATGTAGCTTAGACCAACTGTTGCTGTTTTTTTTTCCTATTGTTTTCTTCGAGAGCAGTAATAGTGGGTCTCTGCCTCCCAAGTCAGTATGTAGCTTTATCTCATGTTTTGTACATATGACTGATTATACAGGCTCATGTCCACACATTCTGTTATCAAAACACTCCCCAAGTACATTTCACCGTGTTTTCTGTAAATGCTATTTCTGTATACGGTGGATCACTGCATGCTGTGATTCCTTCGCTGTCCACTCTCTCTCGCCTTTATTACCTTCACACACAGTTAAAAGTGTTTGGCTCTGGAGGTATTAGTCACTAGTTGGAGGAAGCTCGTGTTGTCTCCAGCGAGAGATAGATTGGCCTGTCCTTGCTCGTGTTTTGTTTTGGTTGCTGCGCACGGAACAAGTGGGAGGTTCTGAGTATTCTGATGTGATACCGAGGAAGGTCAAGATCGTAAACATGATCTGCGTCACACAATGTCGTATATTTATTTTTTTGCTGGTATTATTCAAGTGCTGATTCATTGCCCCCGATCTCTCCTATTTATAGAAAGAAACGATAAGGGGGTCCAGTGCTGTGTCTAATTAACCCCTTTTTTGTTAGATTAGGCCATTTTGTGTGCTCTTGAATCAAAATGTGTTAATTATTATACACATGGATACAGCTGAAATGATGGAGATATTTACAGTATGCAGGTTTGTGTCTTTCTGTTTGCCACAAGATTATGAACACCATAAATTTGCCCTGTAGCAGGCTGCTGTGCATGTGATCCTCATTCCGTAGGGCTGCTGTTGTTTGCATGAGAGCTCAAGTCATGAACTAATGGGATGAGTCTTTAGTAAACATGGTTTCATATCTCATTAAAGGAGAAGTGACCGAAATAGCAGACAACATGCTGTTATTGCAGCCCAGGCAATCTTTTAAAGATAAACCTCTCTATGATTGATGATTCCGCGTAGGTTTTATGCTCGGATATTCACTATATTTCCCAGCTTCTGTATTCGCCCTCTCTCCGTCTCATAGTACAACATTATAGGGTTGGAACCATTTACAGCTTGCAATGAAACAAAATTCTCTCTCTGTCTCTCTATCTCTCTCCTCTCTCTCTCTCTCTCTCTCTCTCTCTCTCTCTCTCTCTCTCTCTCTCTCTCTCTCTCAGGGAGAGCCCTGTGTCCGTTCCAGCAGCCCCACCAAAGCCGTTTTCACGAGGAGCCCTGCCAGCACAAGCCTGCCATCTTGTCCCATGTCTGCCCCAGCAGTGCAATCCAACAAGACCAGCCCAGGCTCACCCAAAAGCATCTTCCCGTATCCCTCCCAGCAGAACAACAGCTCCCCACCCAAGTCCCCCCGCCGCCTAAGTTTCAGTGGTATCTTCCGCAGTTCATCGGGCTCAGCGCCGGCTAGCATCAAGCTCTTCTCTAGAGCCCGGAAAGGTAAGGCCCTGTTATATGACACACACACGGTTCATTAGTAGTAGTAGGTTATTATTTCGGCACTTGAAGGGGAATTCCACCCATTTTCTTTTTTTTTCTGAGAGCATACAAATGCAACGGGGAATTCCACCCATTTTCTTTTTTTTTTGAGAGCGTACAAATGCAACCAAATGAACACTAACGGGTTCATTTGGTTCCATTTGTACGCTCTCAGAAAAAAAAAAGAAGCGTCTAAAGAAATCCATTAACATGGTGAAAATACATCTTGATGATGTCATCAAGATGTTTCACCATGTTAGTGGTTTTCCTCTGACCTCCATTTCTTGGGAAAACAGAAATGGGGAACCTTTTTTATCATGTCCACCCAACACCTCTAGGGTATAATTACTAATGATATATTAGAATGTTGAAAATGGATGGATTTCCCCTTTAATGAAAAACTTTACACAAATGAAAAACATGAAAGACATATGTTGACATACAGATAATTGTACGGTCCATACTGGTGCCGAAATGGTATAGGCCGAAGCAGAAGCCGAAGCTTATTAATGCCTACCCCTTACGCTGTAAATTCAAATTACAGCATGTTAAATGATAATTGCATAAGTTGGAGGCCCAAGAATATGGGAATATACAGCAGGAAGATGAGTTACAGAATATTCATTGACAATCACTTGCCACTCTGAAGGTGTTGACATTCATGTGAAACTATGGAGTAGACGCATCAGCATCACAATTGCATTAAAAAAAACAACAAAAAAAAAAAAACAACAAACAAAAAAAACAGTCAACACAAAATAAGGAAGACAACGCTATAGCCTAAGTGCTTAATGCATTAAAAAAAGGAAAAGTCAGTCATCAGCCTTTCTCAGTTGCACTGTGTAAATTTCCTGAGCAATTCCTTGTTTGATGGTAGAACAAAAACCATTTTAGTACTGGAGTGAGGCAACAATCTATGGTATTCAATGTGGAAATCAAGAAACAAGAACTCTTCATTTGGGTGTGTTCCTTTTCTCAACAATGTCTCTCTCCACCAGTGTTGAGCAATATTACTTAAGGGCGTAATATCTTTACTTTGCTTAGGACCCCTTAGAAAAAGTAATAATATTACCTTACTTATTACTTGAATCAAAGAATAATATATTACATATTACAATATTACTTTCCCAACTCCCACCCACAAAGAAATAGAGATGTACAACACAATCTGTTTAGTGACAACTTGCAACAACCGTGATAACTTGTAGTGTAGGTCATGTGTGCAGAATGCTCCTGGATTACAATCTACAGTATACAGTGCATCTCTTCTACCTGTTGATGGCTTGTAAATCTGTTCTATTTTCACATGCGACAACAAGCTCAACAGTAATAAATGAGGCGTGTTTTAGCAGAGTAACACATTACTTATTACACATTTTTGTAGAGTGATCTCTTTACTTTAGTTTTGCTGGAAAAGGTAATGATATTACTGTAATATGTAATATTTCATTAGATACTGCCCAACACACTCCTCTCCACCATATTATGTACTGTGTGTACAGTATTTACTGAATTCCACCCATTTTCATTTTTTCTGAGAGCGTACAAATGCAACCAAATGAACCCTAACGGGTTCATTTGGTTCCATTTGTACGCTCTCAGAAAAAAGAAGCGTCTATAGAAATCCATTAACATGGTGAAACAACATGTTAATGATTTTCTTCAGACCTCCATTTCTTGGGAACACAGAATGTGGGAACTTTTTTATCATGTCCACAAAGCACATCTAGGGTATACTAATGACATATTAGAATGTTGAAAATGGGTGGAGTTCCCCTTTAATAATGTACTTACCTACTATTACTATTTACTATTTTGTACCAGCAAACAGCAAAACTAAAGGAAAAAAACACAAGTGTCAACACGTTTTCAATCTGTGTAGTAACGAGTCATGACTACATACTAAACTATTCCCATACCAACTTCCTGTAGGTAAAAAAAAACATAGCTAAGTTTGTTAGTTCAACATTTGTGGATTTGAGTCGTGCACTGCGAAGTGACTGGCCCTGGCCCCGGCTAGGAGCAACTGATCCTATTGTAACCGCACAACAGGCTTAATATTATGACCCAGAGATACCATAATGAGGGAGGGCAGTGTGTGCAACTGTGAAGAAAGTATAAGCCCTCCTAATGAAAAGGTATTTAGCAGGAATAATGTTCTGTGCCATGGCAAAGAGCAAACTCATTTCTATAATAGCTCTTATGGCACTGTACAGTCGTGGGCCTAATACACTTGGGGTATGGAAACGCTACTGCAGGAACAGGGGCGGATGTAACATGTCCCATTTGGGGGGGCAAGAGAACATGTTGGTGGGGCAAGAGACACGCAGCATGCATAAAGCTAAAGGTCTGACTCAGAGAGTTTTCTGTTTTCAATGATGAAATGCTGTGTTTAGTGGTGACACAGCTGTAGTTAGTTAGTAGCAGTAGTAGTGTTTCACATCATTTTAAACGTAAGTGCTTTAATTTGAAATATCTTGGGTTGTATTGCATGGCATCTTGTTTGGGGGGGGGCAGACTTGGCATTTAGGGGGCAATGCCCCCTCCCCCCATGCCCATGCCTAGATCCGCCCCTGTGCAGGAAGGAGACTGAGACACCGAAAAGGTTAGTCATATTCCTTGGCTCACACAACAGAACGCATGTGCGTGCGCATGAGCGCACACACACACGCACGCAACGCACACACATTCTTCTCTGCTTCCTCGCAGCAGGGTCAGCTTGGCAGCAATTAGTGGAACACTGTGCCAGGTCCAGTCCAGAAATGTGGGTTGATCATGCTTTTGTTTCCTCTGGAAATGGTTATTGATGTTTAACCACGCCAAAATGGCACCAAAACACACATTCACTGACACTGCGTCTACATTCACCCAATTACCCAGAATTCCACTGACTTATAGGTTGTTGTTTTTTAGGGTCAGAGGGAATGGCTGACATAGTTAAGTAAAGTGTTGCATCATTCATCCCTTGGCGTATTATAGTTAAGCATAGTATACAGACTTTTCTCTTGTGAGCTTCAACAATGAAATTGTTCTTGTAGGCCACCAGGGTGTGCTAATTTTCCATGCTGAGGCCCTGGCATGCACTTGCAGTTTAAACAAATCTAAAAATATATAGAATGTAACTGACATCGCTGTTGATTAAAAGAATTATTATGATCATTATTATGTTATAAGGGCATGATGGAGAAGTGTACACATACTGTTATGTGTATATGTAAATATGATCAGACTGTATCCTATTTACAGCCATGCAAAACATGCATTTACCACATGTTGTCGTCTGACTCTGGACATTGTCAGTCTCTCACAGCCGTAGACATCTGCAGCTCTTTCATGGCCTTATCTGGAAGTGACCAGACATACAAGCTCTTCACGCAGTCATGCAGGCTCACTCGCTCCTTATCCTCTCTCTCTCTCTCTCTCTCTCTCTCTCTCTCTCTCTCTCTCTCTCTCTCTCTCTCTCTCTCTCTCTCTCTCTCTCTCTCTCTCTCTCTCTCTCTCTCTCTCTCTCTCTCTCTCTCTCTCTCTCTCTCTCTCTCTCTCTAACACCCTCCCTCCCCCTCTCCATGTTTCTCTGTTGCCACTGTATGTTGTCAGTAAATAAAAGAACTGGGTAGCTTTGATTTTTTTTTCCCCCGGCTCAAAGAAAACAATCCTTTAAAAGGGCAGAATCATGTGCGAAGAACTAATGCAGGTTTGATGGGCATTTGCTTTTTTTTGCACATCCTTTTTTGTACAACACGTATGTGGAGTGTCTGAGTATATACTCCCCAGCTCTTAGCCACACTGAGAATTTGCATGTATTTTTACTAGGAGGACAAGAGGGGAAAACATTTGGACAGGGCGTTGGACGCCTCACTGACATCCTGACTGAGCACAGTAGTTGCATAACATGTCAGGTGCGACCAGCCCTGGACATGGAGTCGATACTGCAACCTCTAAGTGGGCGATCTGTTGAGAAGGGGGTGGTAGTGGTATTGAATAATGAAAGCCTTTGGATCAGCTGACAGGATCTGGGATGCCCCCCCCCCCCCTACTGCCAGCCAAGGTGGCCTGCTCTCAGCGATATTAAAGGTCAGGCTATCAAAGTTACACTGAGCGAGATTGACTCTTTTAAAACCTGCCGTATGCGTAGTAGAAATGGCTCGCGCCGCAGAAACGCCACAAGGTAATTCGCCGCTCCGCCAGAGCACTCTATAGACTCGTTTGAGCTTTTGGAGATTTGGATCTTAAGAGAGATGATCCCGAGCGTGGGGTCATTTTTGCTTCTCTCTTGTGAAGACAAAACGAGACAGATGTGTCCCGTGCTGATTTTGCTCTGTCAGAGGAGGGGAGGGCTGAGGGCAGCATGGTGGGGGGCGGGGGGTGGGGGCTGGGACTTGGCACTGGGACAGAGCCAATCGTTGGCCAACTGTCACAGGCTGGCCTCCTTTTACAGGCTGCCCCGACAAGCTTTGCTATATTAAAGAGACGCCGCCCACAGCTGCACCTGACAATTTACAGCACTGACGCCACTACTGTGCGAGCAACGCTCGTGGGGGGAGCAGTGGGCGGGAGGTTCTCTCATGGTGTTATTTGCATCACTAGAGAGAGAGGGACCTTTCACAGAGGGACGTGTAGAATTTCCAGCTTCCATGCCTTCCCTGTAGCCCTCTTTAGTCGAGCTGCGTATGAGCTGCTGGTGGTACCAGACATCGCGCACTTGCACGGCCCACCTCGGCTCTGTGGGGACTTTGGATAAGTAAAAACTTGTGGGACTAGCTATTTTCCTGACGCACTGTAATTTATCATTGTCTTGTTCCTAAACTAGGATTACCGGGCTTGGAAGAAAAGACGTTTTCTGAATCCATGGCCCCCCGCCTTCGTGGAAGATTGTTCAGATTGTTTTAGCTGCTAGAGACCAACTGTATATGACGCCGGAAGAAAACGTCAAGCCGTCTTCACTTGAAGTCCGTTGACTGAAGTGGACAGACGCCCCGGACAGGACCAGCTCTGTCCCCTCCCCAAACCCCAAACATTTCTCGATTGCAATCTGCGTGTTCACCTTGGCTAGGATACAGCTGTCAGCTGTAACGATTCCTTTTGATTCGCCTGGTTGTGTAAACTTGGGACTAGATGGAATAAACTCTCTGTGACACTCTGTTTTTTCGGGCCAACACTGAGCCCCTGTTGTGACCCCCGCCGGACGGTCATGGTCAAATCAAGTTTAGGATCCGCAAGCCGCTACTCTCCATGAAGAGGTTTGGCAGCCTGAGGAGGAGCAAGAAGCGCAAGGAGCAAGATGGGCTCGGAGGGAGACATCAGTCCGAAAGCTCCTGCTTCTCGGGTAATGTCTTGCGCTCTTCACATGATCCCTGTGTGTTCGTTTAACTCCCGACAATCTGAAGTTAGCTCTTTCGACACCCTCAGATTTTACTGTGTTGCTTATTATCCACAGTATAAAGTGTCCTCTGACTATTGCACAAGGTCCATGTGACTACATCCAGTGACCTATTTTCACATAATTCAGATTGCCACAGCACACGACCATAAAAAACTCCCGTAATATTCATTATGCGCCTCTTTAGTACGTCTAGTTACGCGCAGCGAGGATTTCTGAGGACACCTTCTGTTCATGGTACTGTCTGAGCATATTGAGCTAGTGGGCACAGGTTGATTTAATGTTGTATTCATAAGTGCAGGAAATGCATTTTTAAATTGAGCCTTACTGCATTAGGACCTTTTGTAGAAACTGCAGCTTTATCACCTACAGACTCTCTTCCCTGTAGACCTGGCAAAGAAAGTAAACAGGTAATTAAAACTAGAAGCAGCATATACAAGTATCGGAGGGCGCTGGGGAATGTGACGCCTGGGTTATACTTAGGTGCGCGCCAGCATCTTGCACCGAAAATAGAGTATCTACAAGCTCACAACGCGTTGAAAGCGTGGCACGTTGCAGGCTTGTAGATCGGCTGACGCCAAATTTAAGTTGGGCTTCGCCAGTGGCCCGAGTGCTCCTCAGAGTTGAGGTCCTGTGGGGCACTGTGTCGAACTGTCTCTGGTTTCACAAACGCACGCAGTGCATTCACATGCTGTGCGATTTTAAAGGACACAGGCCAATTTGGAAGAGCTCTGACAAGAATTTGCTGTGGCCACTGGCCAGAGATACAGTAGTAGATGTCTAAATTTATATCTATGACACATTAAAGTACAGCTCAGCGTTACGTGCAGTCTATATTATTATTACTGTAGATCAGGGCTGCCCAAAAGGTAGATTGTGCCTGTTCTCTTTCCCAATTGTGAACAAAAACGTGAATGTTCTTAGTTTTTGGTGCAAGAGACTAAACTCAACATCACAAACTGTCAACTCAAACCCCAAATACTGTTTTCAAACGTCAGCAGTAGCATATACAAGAAAAGCCTTCCAATTCTCCCCCTCTGTTTTTCATTTTAAGTGCATTATTCTTAAACACTATAAGAGTAGGTAATAACATCACCACTATTTCAAAGATCAAACTTTCTACGGGCTTTGAAATTGATTTTCAGTAATGGAACAATCACATTTTTGATGTGTGGATCTTGTTGAGACGTTCATTTTGAAAGTAGCTCTCAAAGCAAAAAAGTGTGGGCACCCCTGCTGTAGATTTAGAATGTTATCACTATCAGTGAATTATACAGCTTATGTACATTTTTATAGGTGTTCTAGTAATGCATTACTAGAAGTACACCTCGCATGTAGCCACACACTGCATGGATAAAGTGTCAATCCGCTGTCATTGTTCCTGGCCCACATCACTCAGTCCCTTTGGGATAGCTGCTCTATTTTGAAAACGTCAAACTTCATTAAAATAGACAGCACACATCTGAGACTCATCAGAGCAAACTCAGACATGACACATAGCTCTACAGCTGTGGTGTGAATGGGTGAATGCGATGCACTTTTACTAAAGACACTATACTGCAGGGGTGGGCAATTATTTTTCCCAAGGGGCCAAATGAGATACATAAAATATTGTGGAGGGCCAAGACTAAAGGCTGAACTAAAGTATGCATAATATTATTAAAATTTCAAGATAAAAGCAAGAGTAAGACCAACCATTTTGACACCATGGCTCTCTATTTATTCTCTATTTTTGAGCCACAGAGCCATTTGATGACATTTTAGCCCCACAGATCCCAGAACTAAAGTTTTCTTTTGCTTTTTGTCCACAATTCCAGGCTGAATTTCACAAACAAAACAGTCAAACATACAGATCAAAATGACCATTAATCTTCTACATTCTCTAGTTGTGTAGACTTGGGCTAATTCACATGATGAATATTTTAACTCTTGAGAGCGTAAAAATGAAACCAAATGGACCCGCAAGGGTCCATTTGTTTTATTTGTTTTATTTTTACAAATTGCCGCATTTGGCTCCCGGGCCGCATAATGTCCAGATATGCTATACTGTATACAGTAAATGCACCATTTTCTCTCCCCAGCATCCACTATATTAAAAGCAGAACATTTAAACATGAAAGTAGAAATCCATTTTAAGAAGAAATACCCCCCCTTCTCTACATCCCTTCTCCCAGCCACTACAGCATTCTGTCACAGAAAAGAATCAATCAAATTCAGTGCTAACGGTAACACCCTTTTAATGTGGCACCAATCAACCACTCGCCTCAAAGCATGAACCATGAACTTCACGGTTCCTGATTCAGACCTTGGCTGACTTCCAGTGGGTGGGTGAGGGGCCACAGTGTTGTAACAGTGATGTACGGCTATACTGTGCTGCAGTAGTATGTGGTGTTCATCATGAAGACATAGGCACAGTGTTGTATTTGATCATGTGATGACACCTTCAGCTCAGCCCACCAGTCCTTGAAACCCTAATCGCCGAGATTAAACCATGACAGTTCCAGGCGTAGTGTTATATAGGGGCCCTCTGTGATACATACAGTATCAAGGAAGAGCACAAGTGGTCTTATGTTACAGTACAGGCCAAGGAGAACACGGTGTGCCCATCCAGAAAGACCATATACTGCTCTAGGAGTCACTGCATTATTATTTTCTGTGAGACTATTCTATTCATAACAAACTGTATGGAGAGCCGTTATGACTGATGATGGAGGATGACCTAGAGAGAGATATTCTATTCATTACTGCGAATAATTCAAATACCTGTGTTTATGTGTCAATAGACTTGACTAATATTTTTCATGAATTTATTGATTAATTGATTAACCACTTCATAAGTGGTTGACAAAAATGTCAAGCTCACTCAGAATGTGTTTTGCATCGCTTCGGGTTGCGAGCTTGTAGATTTGGTTTAATACAATTAAATCAATTATTTCAAATTCGTCCTTATACTGTATGTTAGCAGCGTTGGTCAAACTGAATCTAAAGGCAAAAATACTGCAAAATACTTGCCCCTAACAAATATAAATATTAGCTTGGTTCTTTTCCCATTGCCCAATATTG
This sequence comes from Benthosema pterotum, assembly GCA_039105355.1. Taxonomy (NCBI): domain Eukaryota; kingdom Metazoa; phylum Chordata; class Actinopteri; order Myctophiformes; family Myctophidae; genus Benthosema; species Benthosema pterotum. The sequence goes on from CM076976.1 coordinate 42,184,609, forward strand.
CTCTTCTATGCTCTGAGTCTGGACTGGGTCAGTTGTTGAAGGAAAGGGAAGGAGCGGGTAAACTGTTCTGTGGCATATAGAAGAGAAAGGCTAGAGCAGAGGTGGGCAATTATTTTTCCCAAGGGGCCAAATGAGATACATAAAATATTGTGAAGGGCCAAGATTGAGGCTGAACTAAAGTCTGTGTAGTATTATTTTAATTTCAAGATAAAAGTAAGCATAAGACCAACCATTTTACACCAGGGCCCTCTATTTATTCAGAATTTGAGCCACGGAGGACCACCATTTGATGACATTTTAGCCCCACAGACTTTTGGGGCAAAAGTAGGCCTATGTTTTTTGTCTTGTCATTTACTTTATGGATACAATTAGGCATTGTAAACAATCTTTCTCAATATGCTATACTTCTTTCAGTAGCGTGTCTGTGTGTGTTGCGCAGGTGCACACAAATGCGCATGCAAATGCAAGTGTGCATGCACGTGTCTTAAAGGAGAATTCCACTCATTTTCAATATTTACTATGTCATTATCAATTAATATACCTTAGAGATGTTGTGTGGGCATGGTAAAACAGTTTATGAGTTTCCTTTTTTCTGAGAGTGTACAAATGGAACCAACTGGACCCGCTAGGGTCCATTTGGTTCACATTGGTACACTCTCAGAAAAAAATTGAAGATGGGTGGAATTCCCCTTCAAGAGGCGTCCCCCCCCCCCCCCCCCCCCCACACACACACACACACACACTTCTAAAGGTCCCACTACAACACTGTATGTATATACAGTATAAATTAACCCTATCCCTAAATAGGTGAGTTTTAAGAAGAAAGATGGAAGAATAGAAGAATGGCAATCCTGTGGGGCAGGTCTATGTTGACAGGTTGGCACAGCATTCTGATGCTATCCAGGAGATAACTGAGAATCTGGCAGTATGCACCATGCATCTCCTGATACTGTACAAAGCTAGAGCAGATTGTGTCTGCGGTCCTGAGGGGTCCTTAACGACTCACTAAGCCTTGATTACACACACCTCTTTTCCCATCATTCCTGGAGGGAGTGAGGCTATAGCTCACTTCCCACCATGCACTGGGCCATCTGCATCTCTCTCTCTCACCAGTGATATAGATCAGTGGTTTTCAACCTTTTTTTTTATACCAGGGCCCACCATTTATTCAATATTTCAGCCACGGACCCATTTTGATGTTGAGTTTAGTCTCTCGGACCCAAAACCAAGGATTTTCAAGTTTGTGTCCACAATTTAGGAGAGATAAACTGGCAAAACGTTGGTCAAAATAAGAATCCGTCTACATTTTCTAAGTGTGTAGATTCTTGAAAATTAAGTAATTCGGCCGTTTAAATATAACTAGGACCTTACCCGTTGTGAATATATGAACACCAAATGATGTACTGTGTGGGTAATGTGATATCACCAAAGATGCAAGTATTTTGATTAAGGATTGCTTTAATGCACACTTTTGCACAGAAACTGCAATGGCCAGTCAGAAAGTGTGTGTGTGTGTGTGTGTGTGTGTGTGTGTGTGTGTGTGTGTGTGTGTGTGTGTGTGTGTGTGTGTGTGTGTGTGTGTGTGTGTGTGTGTGTGTGTGTGTGTGTGTGTGTGTGTGTGTGTGTGTGTGTGTGTGTGTGTGTGTGTGTGTGTGTGTGTGTGTGTGTGTGTGTGTGTGTGTGTGTGTGTGTGTGTGTGTGTGTGTGTGCGTGCGTGCGTGCGTGCGTGCGTGCGTGCGTGCGTGCGTGCGTGCGTGCGTGCGTGCGTGCGTGCGTGCGTGCGTGCGTGCGTGCGTGCGTGCGTGCGTGCGTGCGTGCGTGCGTGCGTGCGTGCGTGCGTGCGTGCGTGCGTGCGTGCGTGCGTGCGTGCGTGCGTGCGTGCGTGCGTGCGTGCGTGCGTGCGTGCGTGCGTGCGTGCGTGCGTGCGTGCGTGCGTGCGTGCGTGCTGCTATTTGCATTTCCCCCTGTGGCCGAAAAGGGAATTGCCTATGTTAACCGAATGGGGAAATCTAATGCACCAATAAATTCATTATTAATCAACAATTTGTTAATTTGAAAAAAGGGCTTCCTCAGTCTCTTCCTAATGTTATGGTCAATGACTGTGTGAAAAATCAAAGCGATTGGTGCAGCCAGTGATGAGTTATGCTCGTTTCAGACAGACAGACAGACAGACAGACAGACAGACAGACAGACAGACAGACAGACATTTGCTTAGTTATAGTATTGATATTGATATTGATATTGATGTAACTCTTGAGAGTTTAAAATGAAACCAAATGGACCTGTGAGGGTCCATTTGGTTTCATTTTAACACCCTCAAGAGTTACATATCTATAAGGGTCCATTTGGTTACCAACTGTCCCATCTTTTATTTGGAGACCACCTGGAATCCTCTCAAGGACCACTGGTGGTCCCCCGACCACTGGTTGAAAACCACTGATATAGATTAATTTAAAACTTAAAATGTTTTAGTTCTTATTCTGAAAAGTGAAATGGAAATGTCCTTTAGCCACAAACTGCAACATATAAATGATGCATAGTTTCGAGACACTTTCTCTTCACACTAGTAAGTCTATTAAGCAATATTGCACAAGAGGGTGTGTTTTACGAGTGGATAGGCGAGTTCCATTGGCAGCGCAGAAGTGCCGTTTAATGGCCGCAAGGCATGACGACGCTGTCATTGTGCAAGTGCAATTTTGCAATTATACAGATATGTAACCCTATGGCATTACTGTTATACAGTAGTATGTACAGGGGATTGTTTGTTGTGTCTTTAACGGGGTTGGCGGGCTGAGCGCGCCAGTGAGGACGATTATGGGTGGTGTTTTGGGAGAGGCTTGGTTCTGTTGGAGAGGGAAGTAGTAGCACTTTAGGAGGACAGCTCTTAAGTTTGTTTTTTGGACACAAGAGACGGTTGATTTTATGTTTGAACCATTTTTTTTATGTTTGAACCATTTTTTTTGTTAATAAATCACCAGTGCTGCAAAACGGAGTTCATTTTATTCACGGCACAGTATAGTAAGATTGCGAACGATTGCTCCGAAGAGGAGAGACACGGTGGTTATAGTTATAACTAGAATGCAATTTTGCAATTGCAAAGTGTGGTTTCCCCGATGCAGTAGTAATGGTGACGTGGTGATGTAGTAACAGAAAGTTTTACATCATCATACATGACATGACAGCACACTCCTTGCTTACGTTCCAGAGAAAACGCATCACAACAACAATAGTGTGGTTTAGAGTTCTCAAACTCTGCCCGAACCCGACCAGGACCGAACCCGAACAGGCCCGACCCGACATTTAGGGCCGGGTAGGGCCGAAAATCTATCCTAATCAATAGGGCCGGGTAGGGCCTAGGGCCCCATGAAAAAATAATATATATTGAATTATTTTAATATAGTAAGAATAATAGTTATTTTCTGTATTTACCCATTATGAAGATGGTGCTGATTGCATTTCAATTTTAATCTGTGGTGAATTCTCAAATTTTGCCCAAACCCGACAGTTTAGGGCCGGGTAGGGCCTAAAATGTATTCCATTTAGTAGGGCCGGGCAGGGCCTAGGGCCTGAACTGTTAGGGCCGGGTAGGGCCGGGCCTTAATTTTCAGGCCAGTTGAGAACAATAGTGTGGTTGTCCTTCAGGCAACCCCACTCATTACCCTTTACAAAAGCCCTTTACAAAAGAATTACACCCATATGAAGCGAGGGGCACTCTTTTCATCATCATACCTCCCATCCCATGCTCTGACCCATGAAATCATCACAAATGTCATTCAAGCCAACTAAGATATTATTTGCCAACTAGCAGCACTCAGTAGAGTGCAAACTTGTGTGTTGTGCACAAGTATGCCATAGCCTACTCGTTTGTGAGCGGAGCAAGCTAATACTCATGACTTCAGCTATAAAGGTCTTTTACTTATGTCACCATTACGCCATCATCTAAACCAGCCAATCAGAGTACCCAGAGGGACGACCACACACCGATCGCTTAACTTGCTCCCACTACGCTCACGTAAGTAACAAGTAAATAGTAATAGCATTTTTTTAATAATGTACCATGACTGCAAATGTCACCAGGTAACCTGGCAACCCTCTCTGCGAGAGCAGCGATACACACACACACACACACACACACACACACACACACACACACACACACACACACACACACACACACACACACACACACACACACAGCTGATTTGTTTTGTTTTGATTAGCCGTTCCATCATGCTCACTCGAAGGATTTCAACTATAATCAGATTGTTCCCCTCAAAATGACCCGTTTGTTGTTGTATAATATTAATCGGATACTACGTAACACGGCATTGTGTTACTAAGTGGGGGGTCGTGGCATGTCATGCTGCTCATTGCTGCAAAGCCACAAACAACACCTATAAACACACACTTAGCGGCTGGGCCAGCGATGTCTGTCTAGTGTCAGGGGTGGATCTAGGCATGGGCATGGGGGGACAGTGCCCCCCTAAATGCCCAGTCTGCCCCACCAAAAGTGCTTATATTTAAAATTATTTGAAACACTTACTTCTACTAACTAACTACAATTATGTCACTACTAAACTAACAGCATTTCATCATTGAAAACAGAAAACTCTCTGAGTCAGACCTTTAGCTTTATGCAGACCTTTAGCTTTATTATTGATGTTTATACTTGCCTAATACAAACCCTGTAACCAAAAATGGTATGGGTGCAGCTTCGTCGCCCGTGGTGTAATGAAGTCACCCCCATACCATTTTCTCCTCCCCCCCCAATTGGGAAATGTTACATCCGCCCCCGTGTAGTGTCTACCCTCTCTGGAGGCTATGCAGTGGCCCCGCTATTGCTCTGACGTCAACCCGACGAGGATCACGTTGCTCTCAGTCATTACAGCCCCCCACGTGGCAGGCAACACCCTCGGCCCTGATGCCTCCTCAGGGGAGTACCCAACTGTCACACGGCAGCACAACCCCATGCTCTAGACGTGATCTACATCAGCCCGGGTGTGTGCCAGGGGGGTCAGCTGCAAACCAGGGGGAAATTAAGAGCACTCTCAAAAACAACGATAATAATAGAGCTTTATTTGTATTGCACCTTTCATGACATAGTGCGTCTCAAAGTGCTTTTCAGATGGAGGGAAAAAAGAAACGCAAGGCATTAAACATTAAAAGTGAAGACATAAGATGACATAAGATGGAATTTGACAATTCAATTAAAAGCTAGTATATAGAAATAGGTCTTGAGCCGTGCCTTAAAACTGTCTACAGAGGTCGCTTGTCAGAAGGTCGCTTCGAAAAATCGATCTACAAACTCAAAATGCATCACAAGGCGATGCATTGTCGGCTTTACACTCTCAAGAGTTAAAATATTCACTGTCTGAATTAGCCCCAAGTCTACACAATTAGAGAATGTAGAAGGTTAATGGTTAATGTGATCCAGCCTGGAATTGTGGACAAAAACAAATTAATCTTTAGTTTTGGGGTCTGTGTACTCAAATTCTGAATAAATAGTGGGCCCTGGTATGAAAAGGGTTGAAAACCACTGATATAGACTAGAGTGTTGCATTTATCTAGATCAGAGGTTTTCAACCGGTGGTCCGGGGACCACCAGTGGTCCTTGAGAGGGCTCCAGGTGGTCCCCAGGCTAAATGATGGAAAGTTGGTTAACCAGATGTAACTCTTGAGAATGTAAAAATGAAACCAAATGGACCCTTGCGGGTCCATTTGGTTTCATTTTCACACTCTCAAGAGTTAAAATATTCATCATCTGAATTAGCACTATTTAATTAAGAAGTCTATACTGTTTTGTTTGCAAAAATCCATCCTGGAATTGTGAACAAAACCAAAAGAATTCTTTAGTTTTAGGTCTTTGGGGCTAAAATGTCCTCAAATGGTGATCCGTGGCTCAAAGGCTGAATGAAAGGTGGTCCCTGGTGTCAAAAAGGTTGAAAACCCCTGATCTAGATATATTATCATGCACTAGACTAGATATCTGATTACCACTCATGATTAGACGGGGTATTTTGACCATGCATCCATTTCCTGTTACCCTGCAATTTGTAACCTGCCCCATTTTGCCGCCCCCCCCCCCCCCCCCCCCCCCCCCCCCCCACCCACCCACGGGTGCTAAGGGTGGAGGTTATCTCCTACTGTGGAATGTGCCACAACAGCGTGGCTAAAATAAGAAGGCAACGCGGCAGAAGCGACGCAGGCCAAAGTGGGCTGGTATGAGCCAGCTAAATGTCAAGCGATAGCGGAGAGTAACGAACAGGCTTCCACGTTGTGAAGACAAATCACTGTTGTTGTGTCACATTTGTCGCCCTTTAGGAAAATGCGGTTTGCGGCTGAAACTCCGGACTCTATTGTAATTGTCATTTCCAAGACGACAGAATTTAGAGGCATTGATTGTTGACTGAATACTGTATTAGTCAAAAATATATAAACAGTATGAGAAACGGTCATCAAGTCCCCTAGGATGTCTATTCTGGGGGACTTGTTTCCATTGTTGTCATACATGCAGAATTCAATGAACATGACATATAAAAAGAAAACAATTATCCATGTCAACAGCATACATCAATACTGTGCAAAGCGAAAACAAAAAAATATAGACATATATAGACATTTAATTCCGTTCTATGGAAACGTGCTTATCTCCCCTTGCAATCTCCTGAAAGATGGTTTTGAAAGACACAAGTGATTTGTAACAACCTGTGCAAATTTTGACTAATGTGGTTTAGACAAGGAGCTGGTTAACAATTTTGCTCCTTTAGTTTTTTTTTTTTTTTTCGCCTTTTAATCCATTCATTTGATCCATTTGATTTGTTGCGGACATTATGACGAGGTAACAGGAAATCAAACATGCTACAGGCTTCGGGGAAATTGTCTCCATTGCAAAGTTAACGAGGGGGAAGAGAATATCTTGGCTTATCTTGGCTGTCTTTGATCATTTTTTTTTATACCCGGATCAAGGAAGTTTTTTTTTGTTTTTTGTTTTTCCGGCTCAACAACAAATGATAGGAATATTGTCTAGCACATTTTCACAGATCCAAAAGCGCAAACACTGTCATATGCCCCAAAGGTAATTAAACAAACCCAGCAGTCTGGCGATTATCAGCAGCGGCCAATAATCGGTCTGTCACTATCCCATATACAGTACACTCCATATTGGACATGCCCAAATAATGCTCAAAAAATATGGAGTGTGAACTTAAGCACAGACATTTCTGCCTGGCTTACATAGTTATCTGACTCACTATATTCGCAATAATGTCAACCTTAAACTTGAATTCATTTGCATTTGCATTACTATGGGAATGTTCAGACCCAAAAATAATGGATTCTTTTCTACCAAGATGTAAAACAAAAAAAGTGAAAGGAGATGATCGTAAATATGATGTTTTGGTTTGGTTTCTAACACAACAGTAGGGACAAATGATGGTAACTGCTAGTGCACATTTTTAGGATCCGGTTAGGCCAAATAACTCAAGGTCCACTGCACACAAGGATCAAATGAGGCCCACTTTGGGCTCAGCCAGTGAACTGTCTAGACTAATACTTAGTATTACTGCACTAATGTGTGACCTATTAGGAAACACTAAGTCTGCTGCTGCCCCAATGGAGGATTTTGTAAATATTATGGTTTAGAATTTTGGAACCTGCAGATGAGTTACTCAGGCTAAGTGTTAGACTCTTTTATGACCGTATTCATGTGACCAAACCAACCATATTGCTTGTTGTTGTGGTTGCTGTTTATTCTTTTCTGACAAACATACATGAATTGGCTTTGCTTAATATGCGATTCTCAATATTTAATTTCAAAGATTTGATATGCATTAGACCTCTAGTTGATCTTTTTGTTGTCTTTTTAATGCACTATAAAATCATCAGTGTTATTTAACTCTGGGAGTGTACAAATGGAACTACATGGACCCATAATGTACAGTATGTGCTTTTGGAGTTGCAGACCCATCAGGGTATCAATCATTACAGTACAGCCTGTATTGTTTGGAGCAGCTCAAGCAGACAATTTAAGCCTTCTATTTCTATTTTATAAAAAATCAATTACTTAAGGCTTGAATTGTCCGAGCTGCTCTACCGTCTTCTCCTGTTCTGCAATTGTGGTCCTGTCCAACCTTGAGGCGCGTTGGTAGACTCCCTTAGCTCAAAACGGCATTGTTTCGTTTGAAACGCGCGGATCAGGATTGTGATCTCCGTGCACCACAGACTGATCCGGGGGGGCGTGAGTGTCTCGTGTCACCGTGCGTAACGCCATGACGTTCATGCTCAGGGGCATGTGAGGCCTGTCATGTGTCTGCTGGCGCCCACAACCTGACACTGCCAGAGCCTGCCCCCCCGAGGTCCTGTTTCATAGACAGCTGTCCACTAGACCGGAGCTGGTTGGTTTTAATGCACCCAATGTATTATGGCCTGTTGTTCGCAAGACTCCGAGGGGCATAGATGCAGATCATGCGTGAGAGAGAGGAAAGTAATGTTTGTACACACTAACCCAGTAACGGCCCCAGAGCAGAGGGTAAAAATGCCACATCCTATCCTCATTGTTTTTTCCCAAACAAGCCAATTTCAGTTAGCCTTTCTCAGTACACCGATTTAGTTCAGCTGAACATAATGGGTTGTGCCAATTTAAATTCTAATGCAGTGGTTTTTAACAGATGGTCCGGGGACCACCAGTGGTCCTTGAGAGGGTTCTTCCAGGTGGTCCCCAGTGTACACAACTAGAAGATTATTGGTCATTTTAATCTGCATGTTTTGTTTCCTAAATCCAGCCTGGTATTGTGGACAAAAGCAAACCAAATCCTTAGTTTTGGTGTCTGTGAGGCCTCAAATGGTGGCTCAAATGCTGAATAAATAGTGGGCCCTGGTATCAAAAAGGTTGAAAACCCCTGGGCTAATGCATAAGTCAAAAAAATGCAATTTGCCCATCTGACGTTAAGGGAACAACTCTTGCTAACTCATCCTTGATCTTTCATCTCTCCCTGCAGCCTCTGGACTCACCTCTACTCCCACCACGCCCACCACCCAGGCCCCCGGCACCCCTCTGTTCTCCCTGGAGGCCCAGCCCAGCGCACCTGCCCTGGAACGCCTGGATTCTTCTTCTCGCTCGCGTGAATCTTCTCGCTCCCGGTCTCGCTCGCTCTCGTCGCCCCCGGACACAGGACAGCAGCTCAGCCTCCCCGCTGCCAAACCCCCTATTCCCTCCTCCAGCCCTCGCCCCGTCCCAGCCAACACTACCTCACAACACGTGAGTCATCATACATTGCACTGTCTCATCTTTTGGTACTGGTTTATTCGCCCTGTGGTCTATGAAATGACGCACAGGCAGTGTGACTGTTGAAATGGCTATTAAGCCTATCAGGTCAGGAATAAAATTTTGGATTCTGTACAGCAGTGGTGTTTATAGGTTTATGCAGGTCCCCAGCTAAATGATGGTCCCCCAGCTAAATGATAACACTCTCAAGAGTTACATTATATTTGAACGTCTGAATTACTTCATTTTCAAGAATCGACACAAAATGTAGACAAATTGTTATTTTGACCAACGTTTTGCCAGTTTATATCTCCTAAATTGTGGACAACAACTTAATTTTGGGTCAGAGAGATTAAACTCAACATGAAAGGTGGTCCGTGGCTAAAATGCTGGTATGACCATGGTATGGAAAAGGTTGAAAACCACTGCTGTACAGTATGTAGAGTATTCAAACATTATTATTATTACCCCTATTATTATTATTATTATTATTATTATTATTTTCCAGAAAACTTAGGTTAGGCCTAAATGGGTTAATAATATTGTTGTGATTTGTGGCTACCGGGCAATAGTGGGCTCACATGTCATCATCCAATATATCACCATGTATACTACTTTCTTCTATATTTACTTTACTCCCAATAATGTGCATTTGGAGGAAACCACAGATTGTATGTTGGCTATAATTCTTTTAATTTGAGCTCCGATGCTTTTCCGATTGCATGTCGATTATTCACAACATCTGCTTGACTGTTCAAACTCTAATCAGCGTGTGAAAATATTGCTTCTCTACGTTGACCTAAGTTTCAAATGTCTCGGGTTGTTTTGCATGCCATCATGTTTGGTGGGGCAAACTAGGCATTTAGGGGGGCATTGCCCCCCATGCCTAGATCCGCCCCTGGTTGTTACAAATGAGTGGCCTTGCTGAATCAGCCATAGATCTGGGTTGCATTTTATTTGGCATTCAGACTTCTTCATCAGCAATGATCTTGTTTAGAATGCGTAGCTGTGTGCAGCTGGGGAGCTGTGTGTGATACTAGGCTGTGTGTGCACTGTCCAAGGAATTACTGTGCGATGTACTGTGGACTAGCTCATGAAGAATGATTGCGTCAACTCTGGTCTTAGACTGCTGCTCGCTTTGAGCAATAGTGCCCTGAAAGGGCAAATCGATATTTCATCACCAATCTGGTCTTTTTTGTTGATACTTACACCCAGAGCTGTGTACGGGAGTCATGCATCGCATCTCTCTCTCCCTCCCTCTCTCTCTCCTCTTCATTGGAGGATGTTCCCTAAACCCTCCCTGTATATCCCACCATAAATACAGGGCTCACTCAATAATCCCTATCATTTTAAGTACAGTCTTGAAGTGGATTAATTAAGTTACCCTCACTTGAATCTAGGTAAGTGAGTGCATGTTGTGGGCGTTCCTGTGACAGCAGGGCAGGAGGACGTGTCCCAGCTGTGATGCAGCAAAGCAAGATTTATGAAGGTGCAGTACTTTTGGCAGGAGAAGTGCTGTGTCACCATTGTTGGGTGACTCATGGAAACAATGGGGAATCCCAGAGGAGACTTATAAGACGTTAGTAGTGCCGTATGCATACCGGTATGCGTGTGTGTACTGTGTATATACACTGTGGTGTGTATAATATACTGTGTAGCCTACTGTTGCCGCAGTGGGTTGTGAATTAGAGGCGGCAGGCACGGAAAAAAGGTTTCCTCCATATGAATGCTGGTTTTGTATGTGAACCAGAAACCGCTCCAGATGAATATTGTTTGTTTATTTGTTTGTTTGCTTTCTTGTTTTGTGAGGCCTGCACGTTGCTACATAATGATAAACTAAGGACAATTTGAGATGTGTGTTATTTAAACCTTAACGACAGGGATGGATGCATAGCACTGTAGTACTACTTAAATATACTGCTTAATAGTTTTCCTCCTGTTGACAAAATCATTGAAGATGAAGGTATCATCATGGTCGTACAGGATCAGGATGTGTGTGCAGCTTGTTGCTACTACTACTAAGTAACAAGGAATGTCCTAATATGGTGAAACGACCTAGCTGGTTCTGTATGGAGGGGTGTGTCTTTAGTCAATAGTAGTCACTTGTCAGCGCATGTGTCTTTAGTGAGCGCATGATGATGGCTGCTTTCCCCGTTCTGACGTGACAAAACAAGGTAAATATTATTCCTCCCATTGCGTGTACTGGTAACTTACAGCTAAATTACGCCGGAGATATGCAGATAGATGCACATTACCCACAGAACCACACCACACACCTCTGTAGTAGTGGTTAGTATGACCAGCGTGTAGGCATTGCGAGGGCAATCGAGTGTAGACGGAGTTACGCAAACGCCGTTCACTTCATGGGGCCAGTCCAATGGCGACTCATCTGCATAGACTTCTATTGAGAATGGGGACAACAAATAGGGACAAGTACGGAAGTGGGCGGAAGTCTTGATACACAACATACATATCACAAAGACCTGAGTTGTTAGTACTGTACAATTACTGTAAAACAGTTGGCATGGTGCACACAGCCTTATGGCACTGGTTGCACACATGCCTGAAATAGTTTGTATGCGCCGCCCGCGATGGAAAAAATCACCTCAGTTGGCAGTTTGTCCCTATTCAGGCTGCACGAACAGCGCTCGCAAGCCTCTGGTTCCGACCCCTCAATGTCGCAACTCTTCTTCTAGATGGCTCTCTGGGCATTGGTTGCCCTGTACACTGCAGCAAATAGATTTTGGATCGTTCCACCCGGTATTGTGGGGGTGTGCTGTGCATTGAAATGCAGCGTGTCATTAAAAGCAGGCAATAAAGTTCACAGCGGCGAGGTTTTTTATTTTAAAAGAGAACCAACCTCTATCACTTCCACGTGAGTGAAGTCACAGAGCGTCGCATTAAATGACTGCATTGTGCCATGTGCCGATGTGGACGACTCGGCTGGGGAAGACCAGTAGGAGTAGACCAGGGACGTGCACACATAGACATCAAAGGGGGCTTCGGCCCCTGTCATTTTACCGGTCTGTTAAACGCCTGTTTTCAGACCACGAATGCAGAATTATTTATCAAAATGCTACCAGTTTCCATGCCAGGATTCAGAAGTGTTGACCCCCCCACCCATGCCATTTTTGCTTACAGGACTTTTATTAGTCAATTAAGCATCAATAATAACATCAGTTGTTGTTAAAGTTTGAACAGACCCGCAGCATGCATAAACCTAAAGGTCTGACTCAGAGAGTTTTCTGTTTTCAATGATGAAATGCTGTTGGTTTAGGGGTGACACAACTGTAGTTAGTTACTAGCAGTAGTAGTAGTGTCATCAATGTGTTTGGTTGGGCAGACTGGCCATTTAGGGGGGCATTACCTCCCATGTCCATGCCTAGATCCGCCCCTGCTGGATTGCGCCCGAGAATGGATGGTCCACAAGCTTGTACACCAGCTATTTGCTCCATGTTGGTCCAAAAGTGCCCTCTTACGGTTTGGAGCCCCTGCCCCTCTATTAAACACTCTATGCACGTCCCTGGAGTATACGTTGTTGGGGAAAGTCGCTGCACCCTGCTTAGAATTTACAGCAAACTTTGTCGTGCGTTCAGTTCAAAGCGTGCGCATCGTGAGCTGTTCGCTACAGGCAGGCAGACTGACTGTAACTTCTGCTTCCCATTGCAGGTCTACGGTTTATTCGAAGGCATGCTGGAGAAACTTGAATTAGACGACGATGGTAAGTGCATGTGTTGGTTACAATCAGGGTCAATTTTCTATTTTTACCTGATTTTCCGTTCTCTGGTAATAGCTCCGGTCTATTTTTGTCCCACATCGTTAGAACGTGCATGTCGGATAAGCGACGTATGACAACGCAGAGGCAGAAAAGCGGACCAAATGGCCACATTTCGACGGGCTTTAAAAAGGGATCAGACCTGTTTTTAAAGAGCCCCATTATTATTAATGCAGCGCACGTCTGCAAAATCCTCTCCAATGAGATCAGCCAGGGGATCCATCCATCCGCTGTCCTGCAGCATGGCAGCATTATGTCACAAATTGAGGGATTCCCTCTACGGTGCATCATAAGTCCATCCACTATCTGTCGTCATTGCGGTATTACTATTGTATATCGATCTTTTAAATGTGTCTTATCGTGATTCGTGGACGACCTTTGGCGAGTAAATGTGAAGCACATTGAACCACGACCGTGTGTCTTAATGCAATGCACTGTCTATGCAGTGAAAAGTCCTGCAGCATTCCAACAGGCACTTTGTCATAGCAAATAAATATAGTTTGACTTTGCCCTGTGAGTAGGCTATTTCAGGCCAAGCTATAAATGCAGGCATGTGCCTATATGCACCTATACATCATTACAGCAGCATTTGTTTAATATATAAATAAAATATAAGCTTTGTTGGCAATGGCCATCTATATGCCTTATGAAGTTTACAACCCCTATACGTTCAGATCATATTCTGCCTCCATGGCAGGTGCCAGGTGCTATAGTTTTGTCAGGCGGAGCAGTTATTTACTAAAGGGGAATCTCACCCATTTTTTATGAGAGTGTACAAATGCAACCATTTCTAAGCTCTCGTAAAAAAAAAAAAAAAAAAAAAAAAAAAAAAGAAGCGCCTAAAGAAATCCATTAACATGGTGAAAATACATCTTGATGATGTTATCAAGATGTTTCACCATGTTAGTGGTTTTCTTCAGACCTCCATTTCTTGGGAACACAGAATGGGGGAACTTTTTTTATCATGTCCACCCAGCACCTCTAGGGTATACTAATGACATATTAGAATGTTGAAAATGGGTGGAATTCCCCTTAAGTGCCCCTGAGTGGTGCAAGCGAGTCAGTAATGGTTCTACTGTATAGACTAGACTGGGATACAATCCAGCATCACAGGAGCTGTCGGATCACGGATCGCTCCCTCTCCTTCTAAATGTGCTTTTCTCTCTCTCTCTCCTGCTGTTCCTTGTTGCAGCTGCTGAACCGGAGAGTGATATTTACATGCGCTTTATGAAGTCGCACAAGTGCTACGACATTGTCCCCACCAGCTCAAAGCTGGTTGTGTTTGACACTGCACTGCAAGTAAGTGCTGACACACACACACACACACACACACACACACACACACACACACACACACACACATGCACGCACCGCGCACACACACTTTTGTGAACAAGTAAGCATAGACACAAACACAATGTTATGCATAGTGGACGGTTTCATGTAGTATTCTATTCAGTATGAGATGTTGACGTTTCCCCACTGTGCCATAAAGGGAAGTTAATGTTCCACAGGAATTCTGTAGCATTGGTCCACAATGGGCCGTGGAGAGTTTTTGTCTAAGATGGTTGTGAAATTGGCATAAGGCTGTTAACCAGTAATCTTGGGGCTGTTTAAGCTCTTTGATGTGTAGAAGTTCAACCACTGCCCACTCACTACATCCAGCCTCATGTGAATGAAAGGGAAATGCTAAAATATAAAAAGCAAAATCCACCCGGGAAATCCACCCGGGATTACAAAGTTACCTTGAAGTAGCTATAAGCAGTAATATGTCCAATCTTTATTTACTTTATTTCTTTATTTTTATTTTTGGTATTGAGGCAATCAGCATTACATTTTTGGCAGCGTTTTACCCATTTAGGGTAAAATGATGCCAAGAATGTTGCCTCTGTGACAACTAGATAGAGGCCACAATCTGCATTCAAAGATTTCCTGCATTCAAAGATTTCCTTGTCAAAAGTTAAAATTTGATTGACTATAAAAACTACAAAACTACCAAAATAAAAGAGAACTAGAGGACTAACTAACTGGTTCAGCTAACTCGCGCGTTGCGCACAAGTAGGCCATGGCCTACTTGCGTGTGAGCGGAGCGGGCTAATACTCGTGACATTAGCTATGAAGATCTCACTCACATCATCATTACGTCATAACCTAAACTGGCCAATTGGAGTACCCCGAGGGTACGACCGACGCCAAACAAACACAAACACCGAGAATCGAACACGACACACCGATCGCCTAACCCTACGTTTTAACAGGAGGCGGCGATGGGCGACGGACAATGTTCCCTGAACGTCATTATTTGTCTATGAGAGCCGCCGATTCTGGTAATAGCAGGCAAACGGGCGATGGTCGAAAAGTGGGTGGGGCAATGTTGGCCGAAAAGATAAATATAATTGAGCTTTTCGGCCAATACTTGGGCGATTTAGGCTACAGCCAATGAAATTCAAGCATCATCCAAATCGCCTGTTTTTCGTCACCGGCTGCTACTTGCACCCGCTCTGCTCATGCAAGTAAAGACTGACCAATTAGGAAGTAGACGCCGGGCAAATCGACCAATGACAAAGCTTTTAGGAAAAGCAGGCCTCAGTATGTGTCACAGAGACAAAATATTTTTTGGGAGTGTTCTACTCATTGCTGGTTGTCCGCCCCAAAAATGAAAAGAAAAATAAATTAATTAAAAATGGCATGTTATTGCTTATAGCAGCATTAATCAATGTTATACTGCAAACATACCAATAAGAGAGGGGGGGTATTGAAAAAAGGCTAAATCGTTATTTAGGAATTCCTAAAGCTCTTTAGTCATTGTTTTTGTCAATGTCCTTGATAGGTTAAGAAAGCATTCTTTGCCTTGGTAGCCAACGGTGTGCGTGCAGCTCCACTATGGGACACAGAGAAACAAAGCTTTGTGGGTAAGCACCCTGAAAACCATTAAGCAGATAAGGAAAATGTCTCAAATGCCTATTAAATCTCTGCCTTTCTTAATGAATGCCTCAAGGAATTGTAACTATTGTGTAGAGAATGAAGAGTGCATCAGTTGCAACCTGCTATTGTGCTTCTGCGAAACGGCCCTGAATGTGCTTTGAACCTGAAAGAGTTTGCCTTTGGTGTTTAACGTTGTTTTGAGCCAAAGTAATTTAATATTTCCATGCGCCATTAGCCACAGCAATAACTATTGAATGGATAAGTATGTTACTCATTGATTCCCTTCTAGCCCATCTTAAGAATTTATTTCTTGTATTCAAAGAAAAAATAAAATAAAAAACATTTCCACATGAAAACATTAAAGGTAATAGAGGCAACCTTAGTGTGTACAATGTACAAACACTGTTTGTAAACAGATTTGTTTAAAAACAGAATCTAACTCCACCTCACCTCCACTCTATTTGCGCATATATGAATCTGCTGGAGACTGCCGCACTGTGATTGGCTAAAACGCTGCCTCACCCCACACAACCCCCTTCCCCTCACAAATTAGCACCGCCTGTCCTGAGCCCAACGAATGTTTTGTTTTCATGATTTGTTGACAATAGCAAAGTTCTTGACCGTCTGCAGGACGAAGCAAGTGTCTGTTTGCAGGTAAACAGATGCAGCATCAAAGTAGCGTAGAGGGGAAAAGGGCAAAAAATATATCTATTTTGAGTTTTGGCTTTGGCCTTTATTACTTTTAATTAACTCTAGCATCGCTATTCTGAAGTTGCTATGATAGGGCAAATTAGCAGCTCAAGCAAGCTCAAGACATGACTGGCTTGTAGATTTTTTTCCCCCGGCAAAGATGGGAAATGAGGGGGGGGGGGGGGGGCAATTAAACACCATTCAACAAAGAATGGCTTTTCATAAGAACCTTAATTGGTTTCCAGTAATCATGTTTGAATTCTGTGTAGGCCGTGCTTTCTTTACGGTAATTTCATAATAAAGGCACTTGTGCCATGCAGATGAGGCAGATCTAACTGTGATTAGTCATAATATTCCCATTCTCAAGATGTGTATACGACATTAGAATAATCAGCGTTGATAATGGAAGCTCAGCTATAAGGTGATGCATTATTGATACAAAACACTGTGGAAAAGCTGGAAAAACAGAAAAGCTTTTCTGTTTATAAAAGTAATTGATCTACAACCTTATAACAACATTGCATGGTCATGACATGGTGTGCGATTCATGTTTTAGGTTATTACAGAAGCTAAAAGCTGAGTGTTAATCTTTTTCCATTTGCTGCTTTCATTTGTTTTAGCAATTTAACGATTTTTGACCGGCAGGGGCATTTGAACATGCGGCTCAATATTTATTTTTTGGCAGATTTTGATAGCAAATATATTTGTTTTATCTACTATAGTCCTCAGGAATTCACAGTATTTAATGAATGCGGTAATATAGGACGCTGCCATACTGTGTCTCAATATGTCAGTTTGTCGTCACCTTCACATTCAGTCGATTCTGTGATCTTTTCTGGTCAAATGTCCTTTAAATAAATGGACCCTTGGTGTATTGCAAGGCTTGTTGACTGTGCATCCTATTTTCAGGTATGCTGACAATCACTGACTTCATCATCATACTACACAGATACTACAAGTCGCCAATGGTAGGTCTCCCTGGTAGGTCTCCCTGAGAGGAGTCTGCATGTGACCTGCTTGTCCTGTCGAGGATCTGCGTTGCTTTCTGAACTGATTGCAGTCTCTTGTTCGCAGGTGCAAATATACGAGTTAGAGGAACATAAGCTTGAGACATGGAGAGGTTAGAAGCTTGTTTATAGTGCTGTATTGCTCGTTTTTGCTATTTTGATTCGGCATTCTGTGACCGTTTTCAGCGCTGTTTTTGTGCAACGTACGCAGAATTGAATCCATTCTCTCCCTTCTGATGCTCCACAGAAGTTTACCTGCAAGCGACATTTAAGCCTCTCGTGAACATATCACCAGATGCAAGGTACGTTGCTCGGTCATCGTCGATATTTGGATTCTCTGTTTTTTAATGTTGGACTTTGCAAGTCTGACTGTGTGTATTTGGGTCATTAACAGCTGTTCTTGTTCTCGTAGTCTTTTTGAAGCAGTATACACTCTCATCAAAAACAAAATCCATCGGCTGCCTGTCATCGACCCTGTCACAGGAAACGCACTTTATATTCTCACGCACAAGAGGATCCTCAAGTTCCTGCAGCTCTTTGTGAGTCCCTGAGTTATTGATTCATTACAATACTGTGTTAGTCGATTAAGCACTGAGCTTGCGGATCTGTTATTTTCATTTTCTTGTTCTTTTGTCATGAGGTTAACCCTAGAACACTTGAATATTTATATTACTCCATCACTAAACATGGGTATATTTTAACCAATGTAAACTATTTAATAAAAATATTTCTCACAATGCATATAGTACAGCAATAGATGGCAACTTGAGGTACTCTTCTTTCATGTCATCATGACTTTTCACAAAAAAGATATATATATTTAATAGGGGGGCAAAATCAGAGAAAGATGTGCATATTTAAATTATTCCTAGAAAAAGAGGAATTAAGTTTGGAACTTCTCCTTTGATCCAAACATTCCTAAGACCCGGAAGATTGCTCCAGTGAAGAAAAATAAAAAAAAATATATATATATATATATATAAAAAATCTAAAAGTCCATTGAGAGTGAATGGGAATTTGAAAGACCCACGCATCAAACCTCTTATAAAAATTTCAAAAATATAATCGTCCGGGTGAAAATCACCCATGTTTAGTGTTCTAGCTAAATATACTCAACAAAAATTTAAACGCAACACTTTTGTTTTTGCTCCCATTTTTCATGGGATGGACTTAAATACCTAAAATTCATTCCAGATATACAATATAACCATTTCTCTCAAACACTGTTCACAAATCTGCATAAATGTGTGGTATTGAGCACTTCTGCTTTGATGAAATATCCACCCCACCTCACAGGTGTGCCACATCAGGATGCAGGTGTGACATCATGATTAGTGCACAGGTGTACCTTAGACTGTCCACAACAAAAGGCCACTCTGAAATGTGCAGTTTTTTGTTTCTTTATTGGGGTTCTGAGGCCTCAGAACCAGTCAGTATCTGGTGTGACCACCATTTGCCTCATGCAGTGCAACACATCTTCTTCCCATAGAGTTTATCAGATTGTCAATTATGGCCTGTGAAATGTTGGTCCACTCCTCTTCCATGGCTATGTGAAGTTGCTGGATATTAGTGGGAACTGGTACACGCTGTAAAAATGGTAATAACACAATATTACCACATTATTACCATTTTGACAGTGCATACCAGTTCCCACTAATATCCAGCAACTTCACATAGCCATGGAAGAGGAGTGGACCAACATTTCACAGGCCATAATTGACAATCTGATAAACTCTATGGGAAGAAGATGTGTTGCACTGCATGAGGCAAATGGTGGTCACACCAGATACTGACTGGTTCTGAGGCCTCAGAACCCCAATAAAGAAACAAAAAACTGCACATTTCAGAGTGGCCTTTTGTTGTGGACAGTCTAAGGTACACCTGTGCACTAATCATGATGTCACACCTGCATCCTGATGTGGCACACCTGTGAGGTGGGGTGGATATTTCATCAAAGCAGAAGTGCTCAATACCACACATTTATGCAGATTTGTGAACAGTGTTTGAGAGAAATGGTTATATTGTATATCTGGAATGAATTTTAGGTCTTTAAGTCCATCCCATGAAAAATGGGAGCAAAAACAAAAGTGTTGCGTTTAAATTTTTGTTGAGTATAGTTATGCTCTGGGATGGTATGAACAACAGTGTTCTATGCCTCTCATTCATGTCATTCATATCTGCTGCCACCTAGTGTTCACTGGGCCCATAACCCTTTGGGATGGCAAGTTGACTGTTAATGACAGTTTACCTTCCATTATTGTTGTGCATATGTTCCCAGGTGTGTGAAATGCCCAAACCGGCTTTCATGAAACAAACCCTCGGCGAACTGGGGATCGGTACATACAACAGCATTGCTTTCATCCACCCCGACACGCCCATCATCAAAGCCCTGAACATCTTTGTGGAGAGGAGGGTGTCTGCTCTGCCTGTGGTTGATGAATCGGGTACATGCAAGAGCTATTGCATGCTTAAGCTCCATGTGTTATTGTACACCTTAAGGACGCCATAAGGACGAATGCACTCTTGACACTTGAAAATAACCTGAAATATATTTTCTCCATGCAGGCAAAGTTGTGGATATTTACTCCAAATTTGACGTCATAGTAAGTCTATGTTTTGTGTTCTATACCACAGACTGGGATTGTGTTTATATATTTATTTTGTTGTTGTTGTTTTTTAAACTTTCTCAGTTAGAGTGTGTGTGTGTGTGTGTGTGTGTGTGTGTGTGTGTGTGTGTGTGTGTGTGTGTGTGTGTGTGCGTGTGCGTGTGCGTGCGCGTGCAGAACCTGGCTGCCGAGAAGACGTATAACAACCTGGACATCACGGTCACCCAGGCTCTGAAGCATCGCTCCCAGTACTTCGAGGGAGTCATGAAGTGCCATAAGCTAGAGACACTGGAGACAATAGTGGACCGGATAGTTAGAGCTGAAGTGAGAGCTCTTCTACATAACATGCAATGAATGCCATTTTTCTTACACCGATAATCTCATGGCAATGGGATGGTTTTGAAATTGTACACTAGATCATTCTGTCAGTTCAGCCAGGAACTTTGGGTTGACTGACGTAAAGTTGATATGAAGTTGAAGCAAAGTAAAATCAACTAATTGGCCATTTTCCAACCCTGGTGTGAAGAGTAAGATAATAAATTAGGTGAGATTAATTCTGGTTAATGTCAGATTATCCTGACAAAAATAATAAGTGATGGACTCTTTAAAATACCAATGATGGCAGTGATCCTGCAATGTATATTCAGCTTAGAAAAAGAATGTCAAATAAAATTACAAAATAAATGTATGTTACTGGCAGTGACATCACATCACATCACATTGCACTGGCTATACTGTAAAAAAAAAGGCAGATATTTCAGTATGAAATGAAACCCCACAAATATAATCATCTGTTTGATCAAAAAGAGGTAAACCCTTTGATGTACTAGAATATAGATTTGACAACTCTTAATTGCACCCACAAGGTTAAATTATTTGTCAAAAAGGATGTGGAAGAAATCCATGTACACCGCTACAAGTCTGACCCTGGAGAGAACATTCAACATCTTCATTACATTAACTGCCCGTGCGTGTGTTTGTGTGCGTGTCTCTTCCTCTAGGTCCACAGGTTGGTGGTAGTGGACGAACGTTCCAGTATCGAGGGCATCATCTCCCTGTCGGACATCCTTCAGGCTCTGGTTCTCAGCCCAGCAGGTATAGATGCCCAGCATTGCTAACCCCACACTCACCCTTCCCTCCTCCTGGACTCTTCCTGAGCTCTTCTCCCCCACCCTGCACCCTGTAAAACCTGTACCAGGTAGGAAAAACGGGCATTTTGCCCTGGCTCTGGTCGACCACCTGTTGTGAGGCTGAGGGTGGAGTGTTGCCAGTCTGTCTGATTGCGTAGTAGAATAGACTCCGTTCTTTTTCTTTTTTTTTTTTACTAATAAACTCCTTTTCATTTTACTAAATCAAGGTGGAGACAGTTAGGCGCTTGGGTGACGCATGTGGTAAAGTGCCTGGCTGACCACCACCAGGTTTGTTGAATGCCTGTGCGAGTGCGCGACAAACACAATTAGCTCTTCACTAAGCCCCTCCCCAATCCGGCCTTGTCCAATGGGCACGTTGGAAGAGGAAAGCTTGACCAGGAAAGCTTGACCTGGATAGCAACAGTTGCTAAAGTATTTGCGTTGCCATGGGACAGTGAGCAAACCCCACCCCAAAGAGTGGGGCTTAGAGAAGAGCTCATTGGCTCATGTTCTTTGAAGGGAAGCTCGGCAGGGAGGGGGATATTGGTCACTGAATGTACTCCTACAGGGCGGAAGGCGTCACCTGGCTGTCAGGTGCAGTGTTGTTGTTGAGTGGGTTGGAGTAAGACATGTATCTGAAATACATGTGCTAAGCATGTGCCTGCTACTGTAGGTACTACTGTGCATGACATGTGCATGTCCCTGGACAAGACATGCACCCTATCTCAGAAGGTTGTAATCGTGCCGTGTCATCGGCAAACTGTTTTATTGTGCCAATCCGCTTGTAAACGAATGATGTCAAGAGATTCACTCAATGTCATGTCTGCATTGATTTCTGTATGCTTTGGCCACACAGGAGAGGGAGCATAACCTCCTGCGATGTGACCGAAATGTGACACGTCAACCGCAACCGGCCCAACTGACAACCACAGCAATGTTTTGTTGTTTGTTGTTGTTATTGTTGTTTTTCTAATTTCCCGTTTGATCTTCCTGGTCCAGATGCCTGCAGAGAGGATACCATGACGGAGTGAGAGGGAGGATGCGTCACCACAACTGGAGAGACAACAACAGTGGGAGAAACTTGGGTTCGAGGCGGGGATCACAGCTCTAAGGCGGCGACAGGCCAGTCTTGAGGGTCGCAGAGCCGCCCACCGCTGATGCACTACAAAGGCTTGGAAACCAAAGAGCTAGATGCCTAAGTGGAAGTGAGGCTCCTACACCTGGAGCGTTGGCTGGTCTGGACTAGAACTGCTTTTTTGTTTCAATGTTCTGCTCTGGCAGAAACACACACACTCGCATAAATGGCTACAGAGGCACGTTCTCCTCAGTTCATCTGAACTGCAGAATTGATCAGACTTTTAATAGGGCCTTGGTGTTTTGGGTTGTGTTGTTCCTGTATATCATGCTGCTCTGTCATTTGCTTTTCAGCAGTGCCAAACTACTCTTTGTAGCATGGCTCATACCAAGGTAAACATTCGACAATGATTGACCTCCTACTGTATCATCACAGTCTCAGTGCTTGGTGAAAAACAAACCTTCCTTTAAATACATGTATAACTTTGGCAGAAAACTAAGCTTCATACAGAATGTTGTTAATCTCTTAGCCAGCAACATTGGAGAAATTAAAGGCCCAAATCTTGCTCAATATTTACTTATCTGTGCCTTTTGCTTGTCCTCAACACTAAACAAGTTTTAGTTGTGCCAAAATGATTCCAAAGTCCATTTTACTGTGTTTGTATGTTCTTTTTGGATTTTGTTTTGAAGAACATTGAATGTTGAAATATGGAGAAATATATTTTTCATTTTCATCGTTTGTTAATTTAGATTTCCTCCAAGCATACAGAACATCTTCTTTCAGGCTGCTCAGAACCACATGAGTTAAACTAGTGATTATATTTATATATATATATATATATATATATAAATATATATATATATATATATATATAAATATATATATATATATATATTATATATTATTTTTTTTTTTTTTTTTTTTTTTAATCAGTCATAATTTATTGTTTTGTTAAGTTTCTCATCCCATAGCTTTGCATTATACTATATCGGACAACCACAGACAAATGACTGTTTAATCTGGTTTTATTGTAAAAACAGTCAATAGTGAAATGCAAAGTAAAAATGCTGCAAACCTTTAGTTTAGACATTTATATCCAGAACACTCCTATGTACAGTGTTGTGAAATCAAATGTTTTTTCTTCATATCCGTAAAGAAAATCCTACAATATTTTGTTCCACTTCAGATTCACCCAATAAGTACATTTTGAAATCATTTTGTGACACTTAAAACGTTGAAAAGGCAAGTGGATAATTATACTTTAGTGACTTAACAATATAAGGTCTTTGTCAGCCAAGAAATATGCTAGGTCTGGAGTTTCATTTTTCTTATATTGAAAGCTGATTCTGTTGTGAGAAATTGCTGCATTTTCTTATGAAAGGACAAGAACAGGCCAGACAATTACACAATATTTTGACTTTTTCTTCCTCATTTTATGTTTAAGCTTAACGGTCATCAAATATTTGAAACCTCAAATGTACCATGCAAAGCAACTTGTGTCCTATGGCTGTATTCCTGTGCTGTAGCTTGACAGGACTCATCTCTGTCGTTCACTGTAAATATAGGAGCATTTTGAGCAAATGTGCCAGAGAGAGCTTTATTTTTATGAATGTTTCAGAAGATCGGCTTCAAAGAGACTGCGGTTTTAATGTTATTTTATTTTTGTAAATATACATAGACACTTTGTATCCGATCGAGACGTACTGTACATGTGCAAGCATGAGAAATTACACAAGTTATGAATGTTCTTTGTTTTACTCTTTTTTTTTCTATTTTTCTGTCTGCAGAAAAATAAATTGACACTGAATGTGCTTTTAAGATGAGTTGTAGTTCATTTGTATATGTTGTAAGAGTACATGTACTTTTAATAAGTAACAAAACTAGAACAACTAAAATGTTGAAAGAGTATGTATTTTATTGTTCTACTATAGTTGATAATGGGGTGAATGACAGAGTAGAAACTAAATGCATACTATATAAATCAGCCTACTGTGGATACACATGGTTTAACTTTTTACTTTGGAATATTTTGTATATTTCAGGCAATCTCCGGCGCCGTTTACCCGATCACTGCCAAAATTTGCACTCCCTTGATGCCAACGATGAACCTCTGCTCCAAATTTTCCAAAAGGGCTTATTATAGTGCCACCAGGAGGCAGATTCTTGCAATTATTTGGTAAAAAATCTGTGTCTCCCAAATAGGGTGACCAGATGTCCCTCTTTGCGTGGGACAGTCCCTCATTTTCAAGATTTTTCAAGCGTCCCACAAATTGAGACTCTGTCCCACATTGTGATTGACAGACATCAGTGTTCAAAATGCCCCTAATAATTTGTAGTGCCCTAATAGTTGGACTTCTGTTGTATCATTTCTTGCTGTGTTTTTTTAAGCACTCCCCCACCACTATATTTCCACACTCACTCTAGAGAGGCCACATCGCATACTGTCGTATCAAAAATAGCTGATCTACAATCTCAAAACGCGTCGCACTGCGACGCGTTTTGAGATTCAGTCCAGATTCCAGATTCAGTCCAGATTCAGTCCAGTCAGCTGTTTTTGCTATATGTGTGAAATGGAATCCTTAAATATTTTTGGAATATTGACATCAAGATGGTAATTAATTTGCTAACTACATTTTGTCCCGTTTCCCCACTCCACTTGTCCCACACAGGCAACACTTCTGTCCCTCAAATGAACAGTTTGGATCTGGTCACCCTACTCCCAAACCATTGACCCAAATGATGCCAAAGTTTGCACACACATTCCCTGGATGCCAACCATGAACCTCTGCCTCAAATCTTCCACAACGGCCTGTTATAGCGCCACCAGGAGGCCGATTTTTGGCATCTTTGTGCAAAAATCTGTATGTGTGTCCGTCTGTTACCAGCTAATCTCCAACAACATGAAAAATGGCATACTGTAGTTTAGTGTAGTATGTTGTCCAAGATTATAGCCTATTGTCGACATTTTTGTGAAATACTTAAAAGTCCACAAACACAATGTGAAACAGTATACATTAGTATGTTGTCCAAGTCATTTTTTTAAATTGTCGAAAAAAACAAAAAGTACTATACTATGTTGTTTTTTCTCAATTTTGTTTGTTTGTTTAGAATTCTCCAGAATCCACAAAAAACAATGTAAAAACAAAACGGCATACTATAGTATGTTGTCCAATACCGTGTACTATAGCCTGACGTTTACCCAGGTTTTGTCATTTTTTGAAAATCGTCAAACGATGAAAAATGACATACTATGTCATTTTTTCTTGATTTCAACATTCTGCTAAAATCCTCAAAACTACTCAAAACGATGCAGAACGACCTGCTGTGCAAGACCATAGGGCTATGGCCTTAAGTTTTTGCCAGGTTCCATCATTGTTTGAAAATCCTCAAAATGATGAAAAATTGGTAAGGCTATAGCCATGTTTTTTTTTTTTTTTTTTTTTTTTCAAAATTTCGACATTTTTCAAAAATGCTCAAAACGTCGAAAAACGGCATGGTGTGCGAGACCATAAGGCTCTAGCCTTGCGTTTTTGGCAGGTTTCATCATTTTTCGAAAATGCTCAAAACGATGAGAAACAGCAACGTGCAAGACCGTGAAGCTATAGCCTTGTGTTTTTGGCAGGTTTTGTCATTTTTGGAAAATCCTCAAAATTATGAAAAATGGTACACTAATGCCTTGCGTTTTTTCAAAATTTCGACATTTTTCTAAAATGTTCAAAAATGCTCAAAACAATGAAAAACAGCATGCTGTGCAAAACCGTAAGGCTATAGCCTTGCGTATTTTCCAGGTTTAGTCATTTTTCAAAAATCCTCAAAATGATGAAAAACGGTAAGGCTATAGCTTTGCAGTGTCTCAAAATTTTGACATTTTTCGAAGATGCTCAAAAATGCTCAAAACGATGCAGAACGGCATGCTGTGCAAGAACGTAAGGCTATAGCCTTGCGTTTTTGCCAGTTTTCGTCATTTTTCGAAAATACTCAAAGCGATGAAAAAATGTAAGGCTATAGGCCTTGCGCTTTTTCGAAATTTTGACATTTTTCGAGAATCCTCAAAAATCCTCTAAACAATGAAAATCGGCATGCGGTGCAAGACCGTAAGGCTATAGTCTTGCATTTTTTCCAGGTTTCGTCGTTTTTTTATCATTTTTCGAAAATCCTCAAAAATCCTCAAAATGATGAAAAACAACATGCTGTGCAAGACCGTAAGCCTATAGCCTTGCGTTTTGGCCAGGTTTTGTCATGTTTCGGAATTTTTCGAAAATCCTCAAAAATCCTCAAAACGATGAAAAACGGTATGCTGTGCAAGACAGTAAGGCTATACCCTTGCGTTTTTCCAGGTTTTGTCATTTTTCAAAAATTCTCAAAACAATGAAAAAGCGCTTTTTCGAAATTTCGACATTTTTCGAAAATCCTCAAAAATCCTAAAAACTATGAAAAACGGCAAGCTGTGCGAGACGGTAAGGCTATAGCCTTGCGTTTTTGCCACGTTTTGTCATTTTTCGAAAATCCTCAAAACGATGAAAAAACATAAAGCTATAGCCTTGCGTTTTTCTCGAAATTTCGACATTTTTCGAAAATCGTCAAAAATCCTCAAAACGACGAAAAACGGCATGCTGTGCAAGACCGTAAGGCTATAGTCTTGCACTTTTGCCAGGTTTCGTCATTTTTTGTCATTTCTCGAAAATTCTCAAAATGATGAAAAAACGTAAGGCTATAGCCTATAGTAAGGCTATAGCCTATAGTAAGGCTATAGCCTATAGTAAGGCTATAGTTTTTTCAAAATTTCGACATTTTTCGAAAATCTTCAAAAATCCTCAAAACAATGAAAAACGGCTGATAGATATTTTATTAATAATATTATCCATCAATGGGTGATAATAGGAAAAGGACTGTAAAATCTGATTTGTCCAACAATGTTAGGAGACCATTTTGGGGTTCTAATCTTACCTTTAGGAGGACCATTAGAAAAGATCTCAGAAAGGGCAAAATGTAATTATTTTGATAGCAAAAGGTAATCAGAGTAAATAGTACTTAAATATGTACTTGGAACTTTAAGAGCATTGAGAAAAAACCCTTTAGTGTACCCAAATGGAATCAACCTGTGATAAAACACAATTAGTACTTACTGCACATCACATTAAACATTTTCCCTCAAAACCAAGTGAAGAAAAGATGTCCACACGTCAGCAGCAATTATATTTAAAAATGATTTATTATATTCCTTTCTATATGGAGAGAAGTTGGAATACATCCACACCAGCCCGTAATAAGTTTCCTCTCTGGTTTAACATGGCGGATCACAGCAATATATGAAAATCCTTATCAGAAAATTCTCAACGTGGCATTACAAGTGGACAACGTTTACTGCAAAGGCTTACGGGAAATGAAGTTTTAATAAAATGGAGATGAAGTAGAAGCAGATGATGTAATCGGTATACTGTAGTTTTAACCAATTCTACCCAGCAACTGAGAGTCTGAGAGAGACGAATTCTTCTCACACTAGCAAGGCAGGTGGCTGATATGGAAAACAAAAACAAAATGATTTAACCATAACAATGTCAGTGTGTACCAGACGAAGTATCAACATTTCAACTGTGTCAAAGACTAGCGATCCTGAATTTTCCTTGCTAAAATGAATGATTAAGGAACTTGATGTTAACAGTTGGAAACAGCAGATCTACAAGATGCTAGCGCAGCCCAGTTACAATCCATTGATGACAAATGTAAATCATTCACAATAAAATTATGAAATATTAAATATTTCCAATATTTCCATCAACGGCATGCTGTGCAAGACGGTAAGGCTAAAACCTTGCGCTTTTGCCAGGTTTCGTCATTTTTTGAAAATCCTCAAAACGATGAAAAACGGTATGCTGTGCAACACGGTAAGGCTA